>CM042398.1:24718179-25196290 GCA_023634145.1 Thymallus thymallus | reverse complement strand
ATAGTATCATGAAAAGACGATAAGCGTATTGCGATTCTATATGTATTGCAATTCGATACTGTGTTTCGATGTTCCCAACATATTGCTCACCATATGTCTTCAGTAGATGGACAAGAGAGAGCCATGAGAAGACGAGGTTTGATCAGTCATGGAAAAGTGCTAAAAATAAATTGTCTCTCAATTTCAAAAGAAAATGGAGAAGAAGCTATGTTGGAAAAATACTGGAATTTTGGTGCATGTACCGCAAAAATAATATTGCAATTGTCGATACGATATATCGTAAAAACAAATGTATCCCGATATGTAATTATGGAAGAAATCAATAGTTACATATCGGGATGTTATTTTTTGACTATATACAGTGGGGAGAACAAGTATTTGATACACTGCCGATTTTGCAGGTTTTCCTACTTACAAAGCATGTAGAGGCTGTAATTTTTATCATAGGTACACTTCAACTGTGAGAGACGGAATCTTAAACAAAAATCCAGAAAATCACATTGTATGATTTTTAAATAATAAATTTGCATTTTATTGCATGACATAAGTATTTGATCACCTACCAACCAGTTAGAATTCCGGCTCTCACAGACCTGTTAGTTTTTCTTTAAGAAGCCCTCCTGTTCTCCACTCATTACCTGTATTAACTGCACCTGTTTGAACTTGTTACCTGTATAAAAGACACCTCTCCACACACTCAATCAAACAGACTCCAACCTCTCCACAATGGCCAAGGCCAGAGAGCTGTGTAAGGACATCAGGGATAAAATTGTAGACCTGCACAAGGCTGGGATGGGCTACAGGACAATAGGCAAGCAGCTTGGTGAGAAGGCAACAACTGTTGGCGCAATTATTAGAAAATGGAAGAAGTTCAAGATGGCGGTCAATCTCCCTCGGTCTGGGGCATCATGCAAGATCTCACCTCGTGGGGCATCAAAGATCATGAGGAAGGTGAGGGATCATCCCAGAACTACACGGCAGGACCTGGTCAATGACCTGAAGAGAGCTGGGACCACAGTCTCAAAGAAAACCATTAGTAACACACTACGCCGTCATGGATTAAAATCCTGCAGCGCACGCAAGGTCCCCCTGCTCAAGCCAGCGCATGTCCAGGCCCGTCTGAAGTTTGCCAATGACCATCTGGATGATCCAGAGGAGGAATGGGAGAAGGTCATGTGGTCTGATGAGACAAAAATATAGCTTTGTGGTCTAAACTCCACTCGCCGTGTTTGGAGGAAAAAGAAGGATGAGTACAACCCCAAGAACATCATCCCAACCATGAAGCATGGAGGTGGAAACATCATTCTTTGGGGATGCTTTTCTGCAAAGGGGACAGGACGACTGCACCGTATTGAGGGGAGGATGGATGGGGCCATGTATCGCGAGATCTTGGCCAACAACCTCCTTCCCTCAGTAAGAGCATTGAAGATGGGTCGTGGCTGGGTCTTCCAGCATGACAACGACCCGAAACACACAGCCGGGGCAACTAAGGAGTGGCTCCGTAAGAAGCATCTCAAGGTCCTGGAGTGGCCTAGCCAGTCTCCAGACCTGAACCCAATAGAAAATCTTTGGAGGGAGCTGAAAGTCTGTATTGCCCAGCGACAGCCCCGAAACCTGAAGGATCTGTATGGAGGAGTGGGCCAAAATCCCTGCTGCAGTGTGTGCAAACCTGGTCAAGAACTACAGGAAACGTATGATCTCTGTAATTGCAAACAAAGGTTTCTGTACCAAATATTAAGTTCTGCTTTTCTGATGTATCAAATACTTATGTCATGCAATAAAATGCAAATTAATTACTTAAAAATCATACAATGTGATTTTCTGGATTTTTGTAGATTCCGTCACTCACAGTTGAAGAGTACCTATGATAAAAATTACAGACTTCTACATGCTTTGTAAGTGGGAAAACCTGCAAAATCGGCAGTGTATCAAATACTTGTTCTCCCCACTGTATATCGTATCGACTATCGCAATATTATTTCTGCGCTAGTTGGCTGTGCCTGCACCAAGACTTTTTGTTTTCAGCACTTTTATTTCCATGAATGATCAAAACTTGTTTTCTAATGGCTAATTTCTTGTCCCTCTCGAGAAAAGACATTATGTTGGGAACATCAAAACACAATAAAATCGATTCAAATCAACTCCATATTTGGTTTGATGCTGACATGCTCCATCAGTTCCATTGATTGTTAGCTTGTGGTGGTTGTTTAAAGAGAACTGAACCGTAGATTACAGTTTCTCCTGGCCCATAGACTACTTTCAGCGCAAGGAACCATCTAACATCAAGTTGTAAAATAGGGAACTACTCCTTTAACAGGGTCACTTTGTAATAGAATGGGCCATTACAAAAATGTATTTATTCCTATTCCATTAAGTATGGAGGAAATTGACTGTATTTGTTAGTGGCGTCTGGCAACAGAATGCCTCCAGCATGCTTTGAGAGTGGAGAAAGTTCAGTTATTACGTTGATTCAAATGTTTATGACTTAATTACTGTGCTGTAATACTGCAAAGGCAGGCCAAGTTATACAATATACACCCCTGAGAGAGTGTGTGTGTGTGTGTGTGTGTGTGTGTGTGTGTGTGTGTGTGTGTGTGTGTGTGTGTGTGTGTGTGTGTGTGTGTGTGTGTGTGTGTGTCTGGACTGGAACATGTCCGGGCTTATTCCCTCTCTCTGTGCCTGATGGCCTATTACTAGTGCAGTCAAGAACAATTAGTCATGTTTTCCTTTCTTGAGAAGTGTCGCGTTATCAGTCCATTGCATGTTTTTCCACCCATTTTTCCAGGGCTTTGAGGAGGGACATCTATCAACAGCTCTGATCTGTCAGGACATATACTGACACACTCTTTGCTAGATAGCTGGAGTTAACAGACTCCCTCTATGAGAGAAGTACTGCTTAGTACTGTTCAGACTGAGAGAGTTCTGTGGGTGGGTTGGGTTTTGTGAGATGAGATGTGTGCTGCCCGTGGACTGAGTAGCTGGTGTTTGTGGTGTCAGGGGCACAGCGGACTGGTTCGGGGTCAGTAAGGACGGCGATGCAACCCAGAAATGGCAGAGGAAGAGTCTGCGCCACTGCAGCCTTCGCTACGGCCGTCTGAAGCCCCAGGTGATCCGGGAGATGGACCTGTCCAGTCAGGACAACATCTCTCTGACCAGCACCGAGACGCCCCCGCCCCTCTACGTGCCCTCCTCAGCACACGCCTTTGGCATGCAGAAGGTATGGTATCTCTGCCATCTATATATTTGGTCTTTATACCTATAGTACTTTAGTACCTCAGTGAGGGTTTCATTGTGGATCTTGAAAACATATTTGTTGATGTATCGATATTTATCTTTCATCTCCACAGTATTTTCTTAAATTTTTTTAGATAGATTATTCTAACATAATCCAGAGTTTCATAATATAAACTCATTCCTAGCTAGCCTGTTCTTAACCCTGCTCTGTCATCTTCAGATCGTGGATCCGTTGGCGCGGGGGCGGGCGTTCCGTATGGTGGAGGAGGTGGACGGGTACAGCGTGCCCCAGACCCCCGTCACCCCCGGCGCCGCCTCCCTCTGCTCCTTCAGCTCCTCCCGCTCAGGCCTCAACCGCCTACCGCGACGTCGCAAGAGGGAGTCCGTCGCCAAGATGAGCTTCAGGGCGGCAGCAGCTCTGGTGAAGGTGAGCTTGCTGTTTGACAAGACATTCTATTGAAGGAAGTGATTTATTATTTTAGAGACTGTCAACTGCTAAAGCCCTCTACTATACTGTACACACAGATCCAAACCATACCCACCCAGTACCACTATGACCAAACCCTTCCCTTAATCGATAAGGTACCCTCCAATCAGTGAAACAGCATGGCCTGATCAGTTGTGTGGAATCAGTCAGCCCCCAGCGTTCTAGAACAACACTGTGTTCCATCAAAAGGACACATTCTGTTATCTCTGTGTTGTGTCATTCAGTTCTGAGGGAGATCACAATATGTGCTGTGCGGCATGTACAATCGCAGCAATACTGTGCTTAGGAGAGTGACATGGAGTACTCAAGCTCTGATATGCCTACTATGCATGTGTTATAATTATGAGGTACTGTCACCAACATTTCTGATATGCAAGAATACACTCTGCTCAGAGTGTGTGTGTGTGTGTGTGTGTGTACTGTTTGCTTGCTGTATGGCACTAGACAGGACACTACAACCCGCTGTGCTAGGTGACAGCTTATAGTGTGTGTGTGTGTGTGTGTGTGTGTGTGTGTGTGTGTGTGTGTGTGTGTGTGTGTGTGTGTGTGTGTGTGTGTGTGTGTGTGTGTGTGTGTGCGTCTTAGGGGCGCTCCCTGCGAGAAAACACTACCATGCGGCGGACCCAGAGACGCAGCTTCACCCCTGCCAGCTTCATGGAAGAGGATGTGGTGGACTTACCTGATGAGCTGGACACATCCTTCTTCTCCAGAGTAAGGACATGTCCTCATCTACTCTGTACTTAGAAACTCATCTCAACCCTCCATCTAAAAGAGAACATACAGCACCCCCTGGAGGTCTCTAACAGAGTTGCAGTCTAGGATCAAGCCTGTGATTGGCCGACCAGTTAGTGTGTGTTTTCATTACGGCCAGGAGTTTTTCCTAAAACATGTATGAGCTGACCAGGGAAACAGGCCTGCTTTTTAGTAGTGTTCTCAGACCTGTCCTACCCCCCTCCACCACCCCCCACCCACCCCCCAGGGCTGTCTGATGCAGGAGGAGTTGTCCACATACGCTGACGAGGTGTTTGAGTCTCCGTCGGAGGCACCTATGATGGATGTGGTGCAGGAGGAGGGCAGTAAGCTGGACGAGACGGAGCTGACCGGCAGTGCTCTGGACAAGAGTGAACTGGAGAGGAGCCACCTCATGCTGTGAGTCAGGCCCACTCATCATGACAAGTACACAAAAACAACAGATCTGAAATGACTAGAGTGTCTTTGGTTTCCTCTTGCCAATATCCAATACTTTATCATACACTACCAGAGCATCTCAGTGAACCATTCAGTTGTGTTGACACAGTGTTTGGTTTAAAGAGAACCAACACTCTCTCCACTGGTGGTTCTATGGTAGGTTCCTCTTTAAGTTGTCATTGCTGACGTTACCCCTCCTCCTCTCTGTCTCCTCTTCCCTCCCAGGCCTCTGGAGCGAGGGTGGCGTAAGGCCAAAGAGGGAACCCCGGGACCGCCCAAGGTGCCCTTGCGGCAGGAGGTGGTGAGTGTGAACGGACAGCGGCGGGGGCAGCGCATCGTTGTGCCTGTCAAGAAGCTGTTCGCTCGGGAGAAGAGGCCCTACGGGCTGGGCATGGTGGGAAAGCTCACCAACCGCACCTACCGCAAGCGCATCGACAGCTATGTGAAGAGGCAGATAGAGGACATGGATGATCATAGGTAATGCTGTCCAAGACCATGCTGAGGCTCAATGGGTCCAATACATTATATGAGACCATTGGTGTAGAGTAGAGCACGTCTGTGTTAAAACCGTAGTTTACCAATATGGACGTTGTGTTTTCATCAGGCCTTTCTTTACACACTGGATCACTGTTGTCCACCTGCTGATCACCATCCTGGCTGTCTGCATCTATGGCATCGCCCCCGTGGGCTTCTCCCAACACCAGACGGTTGATTCTGTGAGTACCACCTCACTTCCCCCATCAAGCCTAATCAAATCAAAGTTTATTGGTCGCGTACACAGTTTAGCAGATTTTAAAGTGGGTACGGTGAAGTGCTTGTGCTGCTAGCTCCTAACAGTGCAGTAAAATTCCAAACAAAATAATCCAAAACTAAAATCAAGAAATGTCTGAACGAATCATTCCAGCTTTACAATGGTCTTAGTCGTTAGTATATTATTTACAATGGTCTTACTGTCGTTAGTATATTGTTTACAATGGTCTTACTGTCGTTAGTATATTATTTACAATGGTCTTACTGTCGTTAGTATATTATTTACAATGGTCTTACTGTCGTTAGTATATTATTTACAATGGTCTTACTGTCGTTAGTATATTATTTGCAATGGTCTTACAGTCGTTAGTATATTATTTACAATGGTCTTACTGTCGTTAGTATATTATTTACAATGGTCTTACTGTCGTTAGTATATTATTTACAATGGTCTTACTGTCGTTAGTATATTATTTACAATGGTCTTACTGTCGTTAGTATATTATTTACAATGGTCTTACTGTCGTTAGTATATTATTTACAATGGTCTTACTGTCGTTAGTATATTATTTACAATGGTCTTACTGTCGTTAGTATATTATTTACAATGGTCTTACTGTCGTTAGTATATTATTTACAATGGTCTTACTGTCGTTAGTATATTATTTACAATGGTCTTACTGTCGTTAGTATATTATTTACAATGGTCTTACAGTCGTTAGTATATTATTTACAATGGTCTTACTGTCGTTAGTATATTATTTACAATGGTCTTACTGTCGTTAGTATATTATTTACAATGGTCTTACTGTCGTTAGTATATTATTTACAATGGTCTTAGTCGTTAGTATATTATTTACAATGGTCTTACTGTCGTTAGTATATTATTTACAATGGTCTTACTGTCGTTAGTATATTATTTACAATGGTCTTACAGTCGTTAGTATATTATTTACAATGGTCTTACTGTCGTTAGTATATTATTTACAATGGTCTTAGTCGTTAGTATATTATTTACAATGGTTAGTATATTATGACCGTCTATTCCATCCTTCCAGGATCAACTTGAAATATTACATGTTTTTCTCCCCAGGTTCTAAGAAACAAAGGTGTTTATGAAAATGTCAAGTTTGTACAACAAGAGAACTTCTGGGTTGGGCCCAGTTCAGTAAGCACATTTTTATCATTCAAACATTCTAATTCCGTGACCAGATATGTCCTATCCATTCAGTTTGACAGGTACTTACGCGAGCACTTTAACTAGGCCTAATAAAGTGATGGTGTTTTATTTGTCTATTCCTCACTGTCTGCATGCCATCTGTCACTCCCTCGCTAGGAGGCTCTGATCCACCTGGGGGCCAAGTACTCTCCCTGCATGCGTCAGGACCAGCAGGTGCACGACCTGATCCGGGACAAGAGAAACATTGAGAGGCACTCTGCCTGCTGTGTACGCAACGACCGCTCCGGCTGTCTACAGACCTCAGAGGAGGAGTGTTCGGTGAGTCGTGAGTCCCTGAACCGACCTATTCTCTCTCTCTGTCTCTCACTCTCTCTGTCTCTCTCTACCTCACTCTCTCCACCTCACTCTTTTCTACTCTGCCTCTATGAGAGACCTATTCAGGGGTCAATATTTTCTCCTGTTTTGTCTCAGAGTACTCTGGCCGTGTGGGTGAAGTGGCCGGGGCATCCCAGCACCCCTTGGCTGGAGGGCAAAAACAGGCAGTACGGCTCTGTGTGCCATCAGGACCCCAGGTGAGAGAACCACTCTTACATTCAGCAGTACGTCGTCACACTCCTTATGCTACTGTAGTCACACTGTGTGTTTATTGGGACCACTGATGTACTGGGTATCCATACTAATATTTCATCAATATTTTTCTCGCCACAACAGGATTTGTCTAGAGCCTGCATCGGTGGCACCACATGAATGGCCTGATGACATCACCAAGTGGCCAGTGAGTATTGTGGAACCCCATTGGTCATGATGAGAGGGTGAGCGGTCAGAGGACCTGTCAATCAGTCAGTGTCTTACTGTTTCCTCTGACTGTGTTTTTAGGTTTGCACCAGGTACAACACAGGGAACCACACCAACCTGCCTCACATAGACTGCACCATCACAGGCCGGCCCTGCTGCATCGGCACAAAAGGGAGGTGAGGAGAGCCTACATACAAAACCAAACATGCATACATTCACACTAGACACACACACACACACATTCCTATGAGTCTATTTACTATTGACGCTATGGGGGTGATTTGTCTGTGTTACATGTAGTGGGTAGATGGATGCTTAAACAAGGCAGGGGCTGCATCTCAATAATCTAAATAGACTTCCTCTCCCCTCTTGCCTTCGTCTGCACTGATCTGGTAAAGCAGCAATATGTAAGCAGTGTAGTGGTCACCATGTGTCTTGTTCATGACCTATCAGTGCACGTGAAGGAGAGGAGTCAAGAGAGTGTGTGGTCATGAGGTCATGCTGTGGTTCTCCTGTTCCTCAGGTGTGAGATCACGTCCAGGGAGTATTGTGACTTCATGAAGGGCTACTTCCACGAGGAGGCTACCCTCTGCTCCCAAGTAAGGAAGCTTCTCTCTACTTCTACCACCACGAACATCTGTCTATTACATTGCATTAGAATATTGCCAAGTCATCTTTAGTGGCTAGCTAGTACGATGGATACGATAGCCCCAGTCCTGACCCCTTCATAACCCAGACCATAACCCTGGCCCCGTTCCAACTAGGTTAATGAGACAGGTTGAGCCAGAGGCAGCCGTTGATGAGCAGAGGAAGGTCTAAGCTGTGAGATGAGGTAGTGTTTACTCACTGTAAAGGGTGCCATGCAGTTCCCTACTGACTAGGCAACTTGTCCTCGCAGTAATCCCTCCGCTCTGAGGTACGGAATATAGAGGGACAAATAAATATATTCAGACAGAAGGTTCTTCGTTATAAATATGATGTATTCATTCCAGAATGTGTGTCAAATTAGTACGTGCAGTGACATGTTTATCTTACAATAAAAAAAAGTTATTGTAAATCCAGTGGGTATCAATTATGCTATTGTGTGTGTGTGCGTGTGCGTGTGCGTGTGCGTGTGTGTGTGTGTGGGTGTGTGTGTGAATGTGTGTGCGGGTGAGTGAGTGTATAACAGAAACAAAGAGAGAGAGATAATTCCCTGTATTTGATGTATTCTACCTCGTCCCCCAGGTTCACTGCATGGATGATGTGTGTGGCCTGCTGCCTTTCCTCAACCCACAGATCCCAGATCAGTTCTACAGACTGTGGCTCTCTCTCTTCCTGCACGCTGGGTAAGCGGCAGCCTGCCTCTGCCATTTCATCACAAATCCTCTGACCGTCTTAGCCTCATTTAATACATTTGCCAGGTATTGTAATGTAAGCCATCCCTGGTGAAGCTCCGTTATAACGATGCAGAATGGTGGCCCACGATCCGTTCCATTGGGTGACTAATGATGTGTCCTCTCACTGATTCATTATGTTTCATGTACACCTTCTCCAATAACTCCTTCTTCAAACCCCTCATTAATATCTTTGACATCTTCAGTCAGAATGTCAGTGGTTCCACAGCGAAGATGTCATGAGACCATTATTAGAATGAGCTGAGTGGACAGTCCTCATTAAGCTTGAGGAGATAGACAGGCAGCAGAGCAATGTTGATGATGAATAACCTAGAGATCCCTGGTTGGCTGGCTGTGGAGGTGCCTTCTCCAAGCCAGTGGATTAGCTGGATTCCTCCATCACATACAGAGGACATACTCTTGCATTCATGCGTACACACACTGTAGGATGCTTCACTGCATGGTGTAACGTGTCTTTCTGTCCCCCTGCAGGATCCTTCACTGTATGGTGTAACGTGTCTTTCTGTCCCCCTGTAGGATCTTTCACTGCATGGTGTAACGTGTCTTTCTGTCCCCCTGTAGGATCCTTCACTGCATGGTGTAACGTGTCTTTCTGTCCCCCTGTAGGATGCTTCACTGCATGGTGTAACGTGTCTTTCTGTCCCTCTGTAGGATCCTTCACTGCATGGTGTAACGTGTCTTTCTGTCCCCCTGTAGGATGCTTCACTGCATGGTGTAACGTGTCTTTCTGTCCCTCTGTAGGATCCTTCACTGCATGGTGTAACGTGTCTTTCTGTCCCCCTGTAGGATCCTTCACTGCATGGTGTAACGTGTCTTTCTGTCCCCCTGTAGGATCCTTCACTGCATGGTGTAACGTGTCTTTCTGTCCCCCTGTAGGATCCTTCACTGCATGGTTTCAGTATGCTTCCAGATGACCATCCTGAGAGACCTGGAGAAGCTGGCAGGCTGGCTGAGGATCTCCATCATATACATCCTGTCTGGCATCACTGGCAACCTGGCCAGCGCCATCTTCCTGCCCTACAGAGCAGAGGTACTCAGTAAGACCCTATAACACACACTAACAAACACACCTCAATGTGCAGGGTTCAGTTTGGACAGCTCAAACCAGATGAGTGGTAATAGTGTCAAATACAGTTAGATAAAATGTATGATTCAGACTGGGGGTGATTTTTCATTGTTTTGTGCAGCTCATAGAATGTGTCTAATATAGGTGCTGAGTATTTCTATGTTGACCGTTTCCTCTGACTGACCGGTCCCTCTCCCTCTCCCTCCGTCAGGTGGGTCCGGCGGGCTCCCAGTTTGGCATCCTGGCCTGCCTGTTTGTGGAGCTGTTCCAGAGCTGGCAGATCCTGGCCCAGCCGTGGCGGGCCTTCATCAAGCTGCTGTGTGTGGTGCTGTTCCTCTTCGCCTTCGGCCTGCTGCCCTGGATCGACAACTTTGCCCACATCTTTGGCTTCATCTCTGGCTTCTTCTTGTCCTTCGCCTTCCTGCCCTACATCAGCTTTGGACGCATGGACATGTACCGCAAGCGGCTGCAGATCATCGTCTTCCTGGTGGTGTTCTTGGGGCTGTTCGCAGGCCTCGTGGTGCTTTTCTATGTCTACCCCATCAAGTGTGACTGGTGTGAGCTGCTCACCTGCATCCCCTTCACAGACAAGTTCTGTGAGAAGTATGACCTCAACGCCCACCTCCACTGAGGAGTGGGAAGGTAGTGTCGGAGTAGGGGCATCAGGTCAAGAGGGATCGATTGGCAGGTGTTATCAACCAATCCTTGTCTCTGTTCTGCCCTATAGTGTGGCTAAGGAGGAGGGGAGGACCCTGTGTGGAACTCCCTCTCCTCTGGCTCTGTGAACTGAACTCTGATGACAATATGCTGGTGTTTTTTACTCGGTCTGTCTGTATGAATAAGTAGGAATGATACTGCACTCGGCATGAGGACTTGCATTAATCACATTCTTTTCACACACACCATCTTCTCTCCTCCACTGACCAAGGAGAGAAGGGTATGGTCTGCTTTAACCCCTTATCTAAGCCCCTCCCACATCTCTCTCTCTCTTCACGTATAAGGCAGGGTTTGGAGGAGTCATCACTGGTACAATAGACAGAAGGAAATATTTCTGTATTTTTTTAACATGTTATTTTAATTTTCATGTTTTTAACACTCACAATCCAGGAGTAGGTTTTGTTATTATTCAGGCAACCTCTCAAAACAACCAGGGACAAACAAATCAGATATTAATACCTTTGGTGCCTTGCTGATAAATGTACCAACTACTGCCATATTTTTGTTACAATACGTTGAGCACTCCAATGCTATCCTTTTATTTGTTTATTGCTTCTTAAGAAGTAATGATTGATTGAAACAAGGTAGTGTTTTAGCTACCTATCTACTCATATGTAACTGAAAACAACAGTAAAAAAAAAAAAATCCATCAGTGAAGTCTGTCTGATTTTCTCTCATCATCAGTTGTGTTTTAAGTGTATGGATCCAAGATGACTACTATGTTGATCGAATTCTGCCCTTTACTTTCAGACATGAACATTAGTTACCGTTTGCTAACAATCAGCTTTGTTGAAGGCACCACTGTTTTCATGGTGTATGTCAATGTTAAAGGGAGTATGGGAAGCTATAAAATCAGTGTCATCGTTTCCTTTTATTGCCTTTTAGTACATCATCAGCCTAAGAGTTCAACACACCAGAGGACTCATAGGGTTTACAAAAATAAAATGGTATTTACATCACACTCAGAGAACTCTAATAATAGTAGTATCTCAGTAAACAGGATCTCAATAACGATAGTAGTATTAGGATCTCAATAACGATAGTAGTATTAGGATCTCAATAACGATAGTAGTATTAGGATCTCAATAACGATAGTAGTATTAGGATCTCAATAACGATAGTAGTATTAGGATCTCAATAACGATAGTAGTATTAGGATCTCAATAACGATAGTAGTATTAGGATCTCAATAACGATAGTAGTATTAGGATCTCAATAACGATAGTAGTATTAGGATCTCAATAACGATAGTAGTATTAGGATCTCAATAACGATAGTAGTATTAGGATCACAATAACAATAGTAGCATTAGGCCGGCCGGTAGCCTAGCGGTTAGAGCGTTGGGCCAGTAACTGAAAGATCACTGGTTCGAATACCCGAGCCAAGGTGAAAAACCTGTCTGTGTCCTTGAGCAAGGCACTTAACCCTAATTTGCTCCAGGGGCACCGTACTACTATGGCTGACCCTGTAGGTAGGCCGTCATTGTAAATAAGAATTTGTTCTTAACTGACTTCCCTAGTTAAATAAACGTTAAATAAATAAATACAAAAATTAGTAATAATAAAGACTTCAAACAAGAATAGTACTACAAAGTGCGATTTGTGGCAAAAATAAGCATCATAAAAATTAAGAATGTTGGGACTGCAAAACTATAACTTTGATAATTCAATGACATAAAGTATGCCGAAACATATTCTGATTCTGTCTTGTATCGCTAACAGCAATTTTTTTGCTTTTCTTATTTGCTTTCTGTTGCTGTTTTCTAAGAAAACCCATTCTTGTCCCCTTCATATGATGGTGCATGTCCCCTCTCTGTATTGCAGGGGGTCAGGGATGCTGTCTGTGAGGCACTGAAAGATGGTGTCTCGGAGCCTGCTGGGGCTGCAGCTGAGACTGATGGGGCAGTGCCTTCTCTCATGGAGGACCTGTGGTTGCAACCTGGTCTCAGAGCATTTTATATTATTCTACATATAAATCTGGGACACTCCATTTAGTATGATATGTTACATTTGGTATGGTATGTCCGTCACCCATTTTGTATGATATGTTACGAATTACAATCCATATTATGTGTTACGAAATTGCAAAACATACAATATATTACGAACACTGCAAAACGTACAATATGTTACGAATTCTAGCTAGGCTTAAGTTTATGAGTTAGGTTAAAGGGTTAAGGTTAGAGTTAGGTGAAGGTTAGCTAAAAGGGTTAAGGTTAGAGTTAGGGGAAGGTTAGCTAAAAGGGTTAAGGTTAGAGTTAGGGGAGGGTTAGCTAAAAGGGTTAAGGTTAGAGTTAGGGCAAGGGTTAGCTAACATGCTAAGCAGTTGCAAAGTAGCTAAAAAGTAGTAAGTAGTTGAAAAGTTGCTAAAGTTGTCCGTGATGAGATTTGAACTTGCAACTTTTGCTAGAAGCTCGTGTTACCATCTGTTTTATGTAAACATACCAAACGTAGCCTATCATACTAAATTGAATGTCTCGAGACCAGGCTGGTGTTTGGATCCGTTTGTCTGTCTGCTGTAGTGTGGTCTGGACGGTCAATTGTGATGACCAGAGTCTGTGTTTACTTGGTGGATGGTTTCCAGTGCTAGGGTTGATGTGATTATGAGCGAGCTGGTGACGGCCAGCAGTGACTAGCAGCCGCTGTTCCGCCGTGCGTAGGCCGCGCCGCCGATATGGTACTCCATCTCCTGGAAGGTGAGGTTGGGCACGGTGATGGCAGAAGGCCCCTTCTCCTTGAAGCCTGCCTTCTGGTAGAAGGGCACCAGGAACTCCTCACAGACCAGCAGGGCTCTCCGGAGGCCTGGCACACAGCGCAGGTACTGCAGGTAGCGCCACAGCAGGATCGAACCTTTACCCTGCTGGCGAGCGTGGCGGTGCACAGACAGCACATGGATGTGCACTGCCGAGGTTTCTGGAATATGCTGGGTCATGGCCTCCTGGGGTAGGGAAAGGCAAAGTTAGGGTTAATGAACAGGTATGATCAGAGTAAAAAACATGTATTTTAGTGATGGTTACCTTTTAGATTATGGAAAATGTGTTTTCATTTGTTTTTTGGGGGCATTCTTTGGGCATGCAAAACAATTCCAAATATGCAGTGGAGGTAGCTACTGTAAATTATAGTGTCTGTCTCACCTGCTCCAGTCTCTCTTTGCCCCAGCCTGAGCCGATGATAAACGCCACCAGCTGGCCCTCTTCAAACCAGCCCAGGGAGAGCTCCGGACACTGACTTAGGAAGTTCAGCACCTCGTCAAGAGTGAGTGGACACTCACCAGACACAGAGACGAATGCTGGTGGGAGGAAAGACACACGGTCAGTCAGTCAGCCAGTCAGTCAGTGAGCAGATTAAGCATCTTGGAAGATTAGCAAACAAACAAGGGATTACAGGCATGTCAACAGCTGCTTGCTCTCTTATCACAGTCAATTGATTATATTCACAATCCATTTGTTGGGACAAAAAGCTGTGCTAAACACACATTTGGGGGTATTATAGAATTGTTTAGTTTCCTGAGCTATTTATAGGGTGGAGATTGACAGCTATTGCCATTATGTGTTAGATATGTGTTAGATATTTGTTTTTTGTTTTTTTACATAAGACCCAAAAGTCCCCACTAGTTCAACAAATCCTATACAGTCAAAATATTCTTAGTAACCAGTAGAATTTGGAGATACTCTTACCTTCTCTCTCGATCTCAAACACGCTGATGGCGTCCTGTGGGGTCAGGTTCCTGAACTCGCTGGCGGGGAGCGTGTGGCGTCTCTGGGTTCGCGGGATGACCCCACCAACCGGGGTGCTCGTGTAGAAGGGCTTGAGGAACAGAGAGCGGCTTACCTGATGTGTCATGACGGTCAGCTACTGGGCTGATGGATAAAAACGATGAAACAGTCTCTGTACTGTCTTTACGAGTATAGCAGCTCTCTGTACTGTCTTCACAAGTATAGCAGCTCTCTGTACTGTCTTTACGAGTTTAGCAGCTCTCTGTCCAGACTTTACGAGTATAGCAGCTCTCTGTACTGTCTTTACGAGTATAGCAGCTCTCTGTCCAGACTTTACGAGTATAGCAGCTCTCTGTACTGTCTTTATGAGTATAGCAGCTCTCTGTACTGTCTTTACGAGTACAGCAGCTCTCTGTACTGTCTTTACAAGTATAGCAGCTCTCTGTCCAGACTTTACGAGTATAGCAGCTCTCTGTACTGTCTTTACGAGTATAGCAGCTCTCTGTCCAGACTTTACGAGTATAGCAGATCTCTGTCCAGACTTTAGGAGTATAGCAGCTCTCTGTACTGTCTTTACGAGTATAGCAGCTCTCTGAACTGTCTTTACGAGTATAGCAGCTCTCTGAACTGTCTTTACAAGTATAGCCGCTCTCTGTCCAGTCTTTACGAGTATAGCAGCTCTCTGAACTGTCTTTACGAGTATAGCAGCTCTCTGAACTGTCTTTACGAGTATAGCCGCTCTCTGTCCAGTCTTTACGAGTATAGCAGCTCTCTGTCCAGTCTTTACGAGTATAGCAGCTCTCTGTCCAGACTTTACGAGGAATAGCAGCTTTCTGTCCAGACTTTATGAGTATAGCAGCTCTCTGTACTGTCTTTACGAGTATTGCAGCTCTCTGTCCAGACTTTATGAGTATAGCAGCTCTCTGTACTGTCTTTACGAGTATTGCAGCTCTCTGTCCAGACTTTACGAGTATTGCAGCTCTCTGTCCAGACTTTACGAGTATAGCAGCTCTCTGTCCAGAATTTTCTTGGTTAGATGTTGATTTCCTCTTGACCTTTTCTTTTGTTCCTGAGTGGATTGATGATAATAATAGTCTTTGAATCAAACACTAGAAACACATCTGAGGTTATCTTGCTCTATCTGCCTCTCTCTCTGTCAACTGACTAGTCTTTCTCCTCACCAGTAGAATAGTACCTGTCCCTTTTGTCTCCACACCTCCTCTGCAAGCTCTTACTCTCCCTTATCTCCTTCTCTTTCCCTATCTCTCTTTTTCATGCACTCTCTCTCTCTCTCTCTCTCTCTCCCTCTCTCTCTCCCCCCCCCCCCTCTCTCTCTCTCTCTCTCTCTCTCTCCCTCTCTCTCTCTCTTATTGGCCATCCCCTGATCAGTCAAAGTGGTTATTCCACTGTCTCGGCACGTGACGTGGAAAATTCACCAAATCTCCTGGTGGAAAGCATATTTATGCATAGCAGTGTCTGGGTTGAAGGAAACCGTTGAACACTGAGATATACAGTATGTTAGTGATTGATTGGTTGATATTCTTTTCAGTCTTCATTCTGTTCAGGGTTTTCTCAAAACTCAGTTGGAGGCCAGTTTTTAATATATTCTCCCTTTATATTAAATACATCCATAAAGAAATCCATAAATCCACACTTTAAAGCACTATACTGTATGTAAGAGCTCCTTATATCACCATTATATTATATACGAAAACATGATTAGTGAAACATCTGTGTAGGCTTAAAGAGTTTTGAAACCTTCATTAAAGCTTTATAAGTTAAAGCACAAAGTGTGACCAAGATCACCAAGGTTCTTTCTCACATCGGGGATGTCATTTTGGCATGCTAACTTCAGCGCCCACGTCATCTTCTCTGGATTACTCTCATGTGCCATCCTCATGCTAGAATATGCTCACGTTCGTATGTTGTGGATTTGGTCCAGGGTATGTGCGTGTAGCAAATGTAACCCATATACTGTAGGGGTTTGGAGACGGTGGCAGAACGAGATGTAGCATGGCTTTTGGCTTACTGCCGTGATAGGCCTGTGTGTGTAGAGTTCCAAGGGCATGTGGGCTTTCACTGTAACAAACCCAGACAGAAAGAGAGAGGGAGATTTGTGTGGATTGCTGTAAGGCTGATTTCATGGCTCAGAGGTTTAGTACACCTGCTAATTAATGAGAATGAAAGTAGCCTGTTTGCTGGGCTGCCTGGTTTAGAGTAAACCTGTTTATACAGTATGTACTGGGCCTGGAGGAATGGACTATGATGGGTAGGTTACAGAATGACTACTCTTGATGTCACCAGACAAATGAACACATTTGTAGTCAAGTAATATGATCATGTATGATGTAATTGATGTAGCACTATGCAAGTTATTTAAGGTGATAATTGATGTGATATTTATTTTGTGCTGTATGCAGCTAATCCACATATAGAATATTTGATTTTCTTTTTATAGAGTAATTGATCATGTTACGTTCACAGTTATACTAGGGCCATCTGTAAGGTGCAGCTTTGAGTGTCTGTTAGTTTGTAAATATTGTGATTGCCAGATTAATTACTAGATGGCAGCATTTCTTCACATAGTGACCAAAATGGACAGTAATCCCCAAAATAATCTTGCTCGAGTAGTTTACAGCAAACCAATAAGATTATGATGAGAGAGCCAAATAATGTCATGCCGCCCATTCCTTATCAGTTATTAGCATAGCCTTTCATTAGTTGTCATAATGTTTAGATTAAGATAATATTGTAGGCAACTAAGAATGTCCTTTGGCCACGTCAACATTACTTTTTTAAAGGGGATTTTTCCCCACCCTCCATAGCCTATCCATACAGGCTTAACACATCCATAATAGCCTTAACACCGCTGAACGTAGAGAAACTAGGCTCTGTAGACCACTGCTTCCACTGCATCGTCTGTAGGATTATTTTATAAACAGATGGTGAAATCTCTATTTCCAGACAACAGCTGCATCTTTTTCGAAGACAATCACTGGATATTAAGCCTACAGCGTTTGCATAGATAGATAGATAGGTAGGTAGGTAGGTAGGTAGGTAGGTAGGTAGGTAGGTAGGTAGGTAGGTAGGTAGGTAGGTAGGTAGGTAGGTAGGTAGGTAGGTAGGTAGGTAGGTAGGTAGGTAGGTAGGTAGGTAGGTAGGTAGGTAGATAGATTAATGTTCCATGTTTTGGATTACACTCAGATTTAAGACGATAATCATTCTATTCCTAAATACTTTGATATATTTTCCTAAATCCATGAATCGCTGGATCAGGATGTGCCAATACTTTCAAGAAATAATAACAGAATAATAAGAACACTAATGTAGTGTTACAGAATGTTCTGTGTCTCTGTGCGTGCATGCATGTGCGTCAGTGTGTGTACAAATGGAATTGGTTATTGAGCTGTACTGGCAGTCTTAGATTAATGAGGTTAGTGGGTGAGGTTGGCACAGTGTGCCAGACTGTTTTAATCTGTACCGACCTGCTGCCGGTTGGCACATCCAGATGATCACCCATCCTCTGACACCTTAGTCACATAACACCTCTACCCTTCTGTGCTGGGAGATTAGGCTAGCTGGTTATGGCTAGTTTCTCTACTTGGCCTAACAAATTACACTGGGCTACAGGTCAACACCAATGGGATAGGAGAGTATGGATGGCTGAAATCCAGGGGTAAATATGGTCTGAGTCCTCCTAAATTAAGTTAGGGTTGAGCCAGGGTGTGGACATGAAGCTAGGGTTAGGGTTGAGCCAGGGTGTGGACATGAAGCTAGGGTTAGGGTTGAGCCAGGGTGTGGACATGAAGCTAGGGTTAGGGTTGAGCCAGGGTGTGGACATGAAGCTAGGGTTAGGGTTGAGCCAGGGTGTGGACATGAAACTAGGGTTAGGGTTGAGCCAGGGTGTGGACATGAAGCTAGGGTTAGGGTTGAGCCAGGGTGTGGACATGAAGCTAGGGTTAAGGCATCCGCATACATAATTTAGGTTCGGTTTGCTCCTAGCAGAACTTAGTGAGGCGAAACGACCATCTGTACTCTCATACTCCCTAAAGACCTTCGCTTGAAAAACGAGAAAAAAATCGGTAACTGGTTACTATTGTTTGTCCCTCCTGAGCCACCGTAGCAACAACATAGCCAGAAACACTTCCTCAAAATAGTCAGAATTAATCTAAGATAACTCAAGAAATCTGTTATTCATTTTGATGTTTTTGGTGAGGAGATCTTAGTCGCGCAATTGTACATTTAACTAAGATGGTGCAGTATTTCTCAAGTGAAAAAATGTGAATGAAACCTAGTCATCTCTCTTTGAATGAGAACCAACACTTCATGTTCCCACTCCTATTAGGAGTAGTACTGTTGACCAATCACAGACTAAGGGGCGTAGACTTCGGCTACGACTTGCCTCAATAAATGTTTTGGTGTGTACGAACAGCCGAAAAGAAATCTGCAGAAGACCAAAACTAACAAAAAAAGTCACAGAATTTTGTCATAATATATGCACTAACTGTTTTGACTGGGAAGCATACAGTAAGCTTTAAGGTTAGGGTTGAGACTATGGTTAGTTTTGAGACTGAATGTGGACACAAAACTAGGGTTAGAGTAAGGGTTGATTAGGGTTAGTTGATTGTCTTGGGGAGGGACCTGGCCTTGCACTTGCTAACTGACTGACCTTGTAACTTGACGCAGACTGTAGTCCAGCCCGGCAGGTGTCCATTGAGAGACACTCTCCTCTTTGTGCTTAGAGACAGTTATCCAATGTCCAGTATCCAGTTTGATGGAAAACAGAAACCACACAATGTCATACTTGGACTAATGAAGGGAGGGAGTATGAGGGCTTGAAAATACGAAATATACACTCAGTGTACAAAACATTAAGAATGCTCTTTCCATGACATAGACTAACCAGATGAATCCAGGATATGATCCCTTATTGATGTCACTTGTTAAATCCACTTAAATCAGTGTAGATAAAGGGGAGGAGACAGGTTAAAGAAGGATTTTTAAGCCTTGAGACAATTAAGACATGAATTGTGTATGTGTGCCATTCAGAGGGTGAATGGGCAAGACAAAATATTTAAGTGCCTTTGAATGGGTATGGTAGTAGGTGCCAGGCACACTGGTTTGTGTCAAGAACTGCAACGCTGTTGGGTTTTTCATGCTCAACAGTTTCCTTTGGGTATCAAGAATGGTCCACCACCAAAAGGACATCCAGCCAACTTGGCACAACTGTGGGAAGCATTGGAGTCAACATGGGCCAGCATCCCTGTGGAACGCTGTCGACACCTTGTAGAGTCCATGCCCCGACGAATATAGGGTGTAACTCAATATTAGTAAGGTGTTCTTAATGTTTCGTACACTCAGTGTATACAGATATTATGAGTAAGGCCTCCACTCTTCATACTGGCCTAAGCTACAATAAGAGGATGCAGAGGTGAATCATATCTGAACGTTGATCTTACTCTGAGATTGGAGAAATTGTCAACTAACTTGACTTCAATGTGAAATCAACAAAAAATGTCACCTTTTCATTGGATTTATGTTAAAAATTCCCCTTACGTTGATTACTTTTTTCAAATCCAATAAATTGAACATCATCACATAACATTTTTTGGGTTGAAATGATGTGGAAACAACGTTGATTCAACCAGTATTTGCCCAGTGGATAGATAAACAGTCATATCATGTTGATAAAGATCTGTATCACCCCTGGCACACATGATATGAGCAAGATAATCCTAACGTGATCAATCTATTGACTTGAGAACAATTGCAGCATATTATTATTGCAGGTGCTTCACTAGTTCTTGCCTAACGTACTGGACTACTCAAACTTGACGCCTGTTCTTGGACGTCGGCTGCATTTCTGATGTGCATTATCGGTTCTCAGTAAATGTGTTCATATGTTATTTATTGACAGCCCATAGTTTACAATGCATTTTGTAAACATTTTTAATGCAAGGACCATATTTACTCATCTGGCGTTGGTTATACTACCGGTTCGCCTTGGAGGGCACTGAATGAAATTGTTGAGAATGATCTGATACATGCTGCATTCACAATGTCCAGGAGTCATAAAATAATATCAATAGGTAATGTTAAACTGCTTGTCAAGAACTGTCAAGGTTTTTCATGATCCAATCTGTTATTATCAGATGAAAGGCCACCAGTGTTGACCCAGGGCCAGTGCCACCACCACTTCAACCCCAGACTTGCAATATTGGCGAACAGTGTCACTTGTCCAAGTAACTATACATTCCAGACCTATCATATTACCCCTCTGATTATTTATGATATATTGTCATACGAGATAGCACCAAACATTTCACATTATCCATGTCAGCGCTGGCCTGTCTCTTCTTTCAACACACACGTCATTCTGTCAAATGAATTTTTACCATGCAGTATTTCTATAACAACATTAGTATTATGAAAACAAATTTCTAAAACGTACTGTAGTGGTTGTGACCTTGGCCAGACAGGTAGGAGAGGAGGGCTATATAGGCATACTCCTATTGTCATGGTAAAATGTCTCAGGAAACTGGACAGCAGAGATAGACAAATGAAGATGAGATGAGAGGAACTATATAATAGGCAGACTACACTATGTGAATTCTATTAGCATATTTCAGGTAAGTGGTTGTGTAGGTTTATTGTGTGGTTGAGGTGCGGAACAGGCGGTATAACTGAACTAAACACATAGACTTACAGTGGGGCAAAAAAGTATTTAGTCAGCCACCAATTGTGCAAGTTCTCCCACTTAAAAAGATGAGAGCGGCCTGTATTTTTCATCATAGGTACACTTCAACTATGAGAGACAAAATTAGAAAAACAAATCCAGAAAATCACATTGTAGGATTTTTAATGAATTTATTTGCACATTATGTTGGAAAATAAGTATTTGGTCACCTACAAACAAGCAAGATTTCTGGCTCTCACAGTAACTTCTTCTTTAAGAGGCTCCTCTGTCCTCCACTCGTTACCTGTATTAATGGCACCTGTTTGAACTTGTTATCAGTATAAAAGACACCTGTCCACAACCTCAAACAGTCACACTCCAAACTCCACTATGGCCAAGACCAAAGAGCTGTCAAAGGACACCAGAAACAAAATTGTAGACCTGCACCAGGCTGGGAAGACTGAATCTGCAATAGGTAAGCAGCTTAGTGTGACTTGGTCTTTTACCAAATAGGGCTATCTTCTGTATACCAACCCTACCTTGTGACAACTGATTGGCTCAAACGCATTAAGAAGGAAAGAAATTCTACAAATTAACTTTTAACAAGGCACACCTGTTAATTTAAATGCATTGCAGGTGACTACTGGTTGAGAGAATGCCAAGAGTATGCAAAGCTGACATCAAGGCAAAGGGTGGCTACTTTGAAGAATCTCAAATATGAAATATATTTTGATTTGTTTAACACTTTTTTTGGTTACTACATGACTCCATATGTGTTATTTCATAGTTTTGATGTCTTTACTATTATTCTACAATGTAGAAAATAGTCAAAATAATGAAAAACCCTTGAATGAGTAGGTGTCCAAACTTTTGACTGGTACTTTCTGACAAGAGAAAATCTAAACTGTTGTTACTAAAAGCCTGATCAAAATCACATCACTTAATTGATGTGACATCATAGAGGGGTGCAGAGAAAGCTTCAAACAGGAAGCACACAATAAAATCAGTGACAGCTTTTGAATTGATTTGATGTTAAGGTTATAAAACTGTCATACATAATAATCTGTGACAAATTGTGATGTAAATGTGCATACTATATTCTGGTAAATCAAAATACATACAACAGTTGCCAATATCGTCTTTCAATTTTGTAATTCAGCCATTTTGTTGTTGTCCCGCTTTACCAAACAGTGCTAGCTAAATTAGGACAGAATGGAGTAGGCATTTCTAATGGAGGAAAGAGATCCAGTTTACATTAGGGACCCCCTGTACTTAGGTTAGGCAGGGCTCTGGTAGTACTATATGATTATCATTATGTCTTGTAGTACTGTTATTAGTACTGTTATTAACACTTTTATTAGTACTGTTAATTATGTCTTGTAGTAGTTATTAGTACTGTTATTAACACTTTTATTAGTACTGTTAATTATGTCTTGTAGTACTGTTATTAGCACTGTTATTAGTACTATTAACACTGTTATTAGTACGGTTAATTATGTCTTGTAGTACCATTATCAGTACTGTTATTAGCACTGTTATTAGTACTGTTAATTATGTCTTGTAGTACTGTTATTAGTACTGTTATTAGTACTGTTATTAGCACTGTTAATTATGTCTTGTAGTACTGTTATTAGTACTGTTTATAGTACTGTTAATTATATCTTGTAGTACTGTTATTAGCACTGTTAATTATGTCTTGTAGTACTGTTAATAGCACTGTTAATGATGTCTTGTAGTACTGTTATTAGCACTGTTAATTATGTCTTGTAGTACTGTTATTAGCACTGTTATTAGCACTGTTAATTATGTCTTGTAGTACTGTTATTAGCACTGTTAATTATGTCTTGTAGTACTGTTATTAGTACTGTTAATGTATTGTAGTACTGTTATTAGTACTTTTAATGATGTATTGTAGTACTGTTATTAGTACTGTTATTTGAGTGAATTTCCATCTTATGTAACCTCTTCAGACATCTATCCAACATATTAGTCCAACACCTTTCTGAAATCCTCAATGTTTCCTAATCACACAAAATGGAATTGTCATTGGGGTAAAATTAAGATTATAAATGCTGTCCCAGTCTACCAAATGCAAACTGAGAATAGGGTTTTGATTCGGTGTACAAAAATGGGTGTGTCATGCCTCCTGTGAATATGATGTCAACATTAGTTTTTTTGTGTGATTAGGAAACATCTGGAGGATTTAATAAATGTATCATGTGTTGGGCTAATATGTTGGATAGATGTCGAAAGAGGTTACAGAAGATGGAAATGCAAAAAGTGTCACACTTATTCTGAATTCACCCTAAATGGTCATCACACATCAATGGAAATCAAGCATGGGACATGCAGATAAAAACAGAAGTGTTCAACATCACATTTATTTTATTGTTATTCACATGCAGCTATAGGCTGCAGATGTGGGGTTTTAATTTGAGCCAGTTTGCTACAACAGGAAAAGAACCCTCCAGCAACAGGGAATTTGAATAATTATGTTGAATATAGGGCAAATCAAGTCTGATATTTTAAAGTGGAAATAACTTTAGAAGCCTTTTTAAACCTTGAATACACTACACCTTTGCATTTCCAGCAACAAAAGATTGATCAAATTAAGATCCTACATCTGTACACATAGGGACAGACATATATTGATAAGAGTTATGAATCACTAAATGTGGTGTTATCCTGGATACCAGGTCAATAATAGTGAGAAACAGGAACAAGGCACAGGTGTATCATCAAAGTTAACATGGCACATCGTTAGTCACATGACATGAACAGTATTAATCCAAAGCAGTTTGGATAGGTTTACGCCCCCTCTACGACAAAAACTCACATGAAAAAGATAACTTAATGTTTAAGATGCAATGTATCAATATATTGCATAAGTAAAATGGTTAAGAAGCATTTAGTTTATTTCACCTAGGAAAAAAAAGAGAACACACAATACAGACCATATAACAACCAAGTCTACACTTAATGTACATACGTTTTTGATTCAATTTATCAATATATGGATTTAACATAATTATAATTGCTGAACAGTTGGTTTCAATAATTGTTTAATAACAACAATAGGGTTTATTTTTAAATATTTAATGAACCTTTGAGAAAGGTCATACATGTATGGCTCTGTATATCAGCCAATGGAAAAAAAACAAAAAAAACTCCTAGACTACAGGCTCCTACAGCGGTATATCCTGAAACAGTTTAATCACAAGAAAACCAATAATGCAACAAGTAGCAGCCATATCTGTTCAGTTGTTGAAGGCACATAGATCTATATGTATGGTGCTACATCTACAGGAAAGTCAGACACTGCAAGTCATAGAACATGAGCAAGGCAATGACTATGCCATGATGACAAGCCACAATAGAACTACAGAAATCAGCCACATCTACAAATAACACAGTTTGTGCTATACAGTCAGCATAGCGTATTGGCTTGTTGCAGGCTATATATTTCTTTGTGTTAGGCTGTTAGGGGGTAAAGCTGGGCTCCGTCACAGAAAAATCTATCAGCTAAATTTGAGATACTGTGCATGTAGCTGTAACTACTAATCTCGTTGTTTGAATCCGTTGTTTTTCTTCTATAATCCACAAATATAAAATGTTGCAAATTAATCTACATAATTTTCTAGTACAGGTACAATATATATCATCACATAATTCAGTATAAAACCGCACAAATGTAGATATTTACCATTGAAGACAACTTGAAATGAAATGGCTCAATTTGACTTGCTGTGACAGGGGAATTCACCATTTCACAAGGTAAAATGAATTAGTCCTCAAAACCTTTAAAATGACACCGTTAAATTACGCCATGTTTAAACATGTCAAATGTCCACTGAAATGTTTCCGTTTGCTTTCAAAAACATTTCATATCATACAAGCACCGAGAAATTAAATGTAAAAAAAGTTATTAGTTTGTCATAGATAAATACAACAGGAATGGTATTTTAATGCTCTCGAAAACAATTAGTGTAAATCAGTAATTCAAGTAGATAAACTGAAAGTGAGTGTACTTCTACAACCACCATATGATGGTAGTCATACTCAGCCTCAACCCCATATGCAGCGTCCGCCACTGCACCACAACCCCATCCAGAATGGGCAAACAATTACACACCCCTAAATGTATGTAAAGCCATCTAACTAAGGACATGTTTTTTTAGTTAAGGTATAGTATGGTTTAAATTAATCCTTACCACCACAAACAAACTTTGAATCGAAGCCAGCTATGGCATGAATAGGTGACCAAAGTAGGAGAGAGGGCCTTAGAGAAGACCAAGGGGACTGGATCATGGGGGGGGAGGGATGGGCTTGGGAGGAGACCATAGCTAAGTCCCAATTCTCCACCCTCAGGCTAAGTGTGCACTTTCACACTCCCCGTCATGGATTTAAAAGCATTGGATTGGTGTAATTATTGTCTGGATGGAGTTTCCACCATTGTTAAATCCATGTGAGAAAGTAGAAAGGTGGAGAATTGTGACTCAGCCAGACAGGGGGAATTGTTGGGCCCAGAGGTTAGGGGTCAAGTTGCTCATCCTCCATGTGAAGGCTGCTGGGGGGACACAGGAGGGGCTGGCTGGAGCAGTTGGTACTCTGACTCTTCAGGCTCTCTGTTGACTCTGATGACCCTGTGGACACAAGGAGAGTGATCCAATTAATCGAGAGGATCTCTTACTCATGTGAAATAAATCTAAGCAGTTGCCTACTTATCAAAACAAACTTGCTACCAATTTGCTTGATAAACAGAGTGACAACCCTGCAGCAGACTATTAACCAACAGAATGCGAGGGATCGGTTTCTCTGAACCAACGTGACAGAAAAGCAGATAGGTAAAGACAGGACAGAGAAGTCCTACATACCACATTTATTCCTCCACACCAATAGAGCAGGCATCAGGACCTAGAGCTGGCCATAGCAACGCCAGTAAAAGGGACAGGGCAGGGAGTAGCAAATAGAGAAGAACAACAACAGCACACAGGTTAGATGCAAAGCTGGAGGACTGAAAGCCTGGGAGAATAAAGAGACAATGAGCCAAAGGTGTTATTATACCTGCATTCAAAAATGTATATTTACAATTAGTTTGTTTAAGCATTAAAGACATGCTCTGGTACTTTGGCAACTAGAAGTATTCTTTTTTTTTTTAAACCTCCCGCTTTGGGTTGGATGTGTTAATGTGTAGTTCATGCATAATCTATGTGCAGAACTAGCCAAAAAATCCCTAGTTTGACTGTTTTATGGAAGCTGTGCAGTGGCACTTTCCCTACATTTACCCCCACGTAGGCCAGCCCCCTAGCAATTCAAGTTTCAGCCAATGAGCTTCAGCCTGCTAAGGGAGTTGACAGCTAGCAACAAACACACAGTAGAGCGAGAGAGAGAGCATTGACCTGGTGCACATATCTGTACATTTGTGATGTAGTACGCAATTTTCGGGGACCAAACAATTGTGGGTGCTACTTTCAGAACTACTGGCTAAAAAGTATACAAAAGTACTAGAGAATATCTTTAATATCCAGACAAACATACACAATCGTGCACAGATACGCACGGGCCTGGGCCTTGTGTTATTATTAGCTTACCTGGCAGAGACAGGTCTCCTGGCGGGTCACTCTCTGTTTTGGTCAGGCTGCTGTGTTCACTGCTGCAGTCCTGAAGGATCTCTCGCTCTCCTCCAGAGTGCAGCCTGTCCTCTGTACCACCCATGACAGGAGGAAGAGACAAGGTCACAACACGCAACAAGACCTAAATGTCCTTACGCTGGTTTGCAATGTACCCTGGTAGGTAATTGAGGTCATTATTTGGAGGGGACACCTACCCGAACGTGATATAGACTGGACCTACCACAACAGCCATCTACGTGCATTCAGAGCATGACGGAACTCACCATCATCTGGGGAGATGGACTCCGGTACATCCTCGTCTGCAGTGGCCTCGGTGGGAGCAGGGCTGCTAGAGAGCAGTGTGTGAGGCTGGGCGTCCGACATCTCAGACAGCTTCTCCTCATCCTCCTCCTGGATGGGTGATGAGGGCGACCTCAGGGTGCTGCGGGGGTCAAACACTTACAATGAGGTGACATTGATAACAAAAAAACACTTGTATAACCGACATGAAGCTTTATAATAAACAGACTGCACTCTGTACTGCCGCTCTATGTATCGTGTATCTGTCTTTTGTGTACCTTCGTTGTGGCATTTTGCACCTGCCCTGTGTTTTGTTCTAGCTGCTTGACAAAGAAATTTCCCCCTCGGGGATCAATAAAGTACCTATCTATCTATCTATCTATCTATCTATCTATCTATCTATCTATCTATCTATCTATCTATCTATCTATCTATCTATCTATCTATCTATCTATCTGTCTATCTATCTAGTCATTTTCTTTCCTGCAAGTTGGCAAGGCTCAGCAATGTCGACTGGATGGATTGCCAAAGACATGCCGTCTAATCAGTTTATAGCACGCCGCTGGATAAAGGAGAATACCTCTAGCAGCAGCTCACCCTGGGCCAGCTGTTACACAAAGTGATGAGCAATCAATCCAGAGTCAAATCCAATGTCAACAAGCAAATCCATCCAGCACAGTTAATATGTCAGGGCTATTAACTCCATATTAAAACGAAGTAAAAAATGTCATATGAATATGCTCCAAGTTAGAGGCTGTTCAAATCAAATGGTAATGTAATGGTCTGACAAATTACAGTAGCAGGCAACTGGACTGTAGAGGGCAGCACTGGGAGACTGTATCCCAGCAGTGGATTACATATTGGCTGGAGGGAGGTTCCACCATCTTCCCTTACACCTGTCCATTCCTTTTAAATACATGAGGGAGAGTGTAGTGTATGAGTGCACACTTCAGGGAGATGGTCCATCTCAGATAGGGGAGAAAGTGAACCGGGCTTGTGACTACCCTGGCTGCCCCAGGATTACCTGTCAGGTGACTTGCTGACTTTTCCCTTCTGCAGGCCTCCGTCCCCAGAGTGTTCTGGGGAGCCCAGTGGCCGGCCCTCCCCTACCAGGCCCCCAGAGAAGTTGATATCATCGTAGAGGGGGGCAGGGGGGATGGAGGGGGACACAGAGTGCAGGCCGTTCAGGGCTTCCAGCAGAGAGATGGGCTCAAAGCCTGGGGGAACTGAGTCTGAGCTCTGAAGAGAAAGACAGAAAGACTGGTTATATATTCCCTAGTCATTCACAGTAATTTATTAACGGCTGATGGAGTTGAGTTTTGTTAAATACAAGTAGAATAAGAAACGATCCCGTGACACAAATGATGCCATGTGTTTAACAACAACAAGTGCCTGGGCCGTGTGGGCCGTACCGAGTGCTCATCATGGTCCATGGTCTGAGCCAGTACCGGGCTGAAAGACACAGGGGACAGCGGCCCAGGCTTCTTCCTCACAGCTCTGATCTGCAGCAAGGCTCGGAAGGCTGGGGAGAGAGACAGACCAAACACTGATTACACTACACACTGTCTAATGTGACTGCATCTTCGCTACAACGTCAACTTTACGGCCTTTTCCTTAACTCAGCTCAGTCCCTACAGGGCATTCATCTCGAAGTCCATTAGGTGTCTCTCTCGCTAAGCTCTGAAACATGGAGGCCTGGCAGATCTATTTCCTATTAGCTAAGGCAGGAAATAAGGCATGAAATCCCAGTTGGAGGCCTTACGCAGTCTGCAGATAGGACAGTTGTTGGCCTGGTAACGCAGGGTGTCAGCACAGGAGTTGCAGAGACACAGGTGTCTGCAGGGTAGGATGATGGTGTCTCGGAGGTCTGACAGACAAACAACACACTCGTTGCTGTTGTCACTGTTCTCATCATCCGACGGCTGCAGAGAGAAAGCACATTGTGGAGTGATGAACATGTAGCAAAAATAGATTACGCAAACCAACTGATAACCAACGTTCTGAAAACCTACAGCATAATGAGCCAATTTCTTTACATTTCTGAAAGATTCAGGTGTGGTTACACCTCTAGAATGTAAAAAATGTGTTGCTTTCCTTAGGGACTGCATTTATGCAACAACCTTTGTGAATTTAGGTTAAATAAATCTACTGGATGCTTCTAAAAAAAGGTGTTCTTGTTGAGTTCTAGAATAATAACCTTGGTCTCTTGGTTGTTTTTGTTTTCAATTCCATAGATCTCCTGCAGCAGGTAGCTCACACGATCCACCTACAACCGAGAGCGCACATGGTAACACGTGGTCAAAGACAGAAAACGATGGAAGGAGCACACTGTAGCATTATGTCCCACAGGGGGAAAAGATGAGGAAGTAATAAGTACACAAGCTAACACATTTATATGTGTTGTAATTTAACATGTTTTTGTTATTCAGCTATATTGAATAATCTACTAATATAATAGAGAAGACATGGATTAACTTGTATAAACTTACAATTTGCTTCTGCTTCAGAGGCTTGACGGAGAAACTGCCATCCACATGCTGGAAAGGAAGAAATGCTGTTTACCTTACATGTTTGATAAAGTGTGAAAAAACAGAACAGAAATTCACAACATCAGATTTCAGTCAACAAACGCTGTCCTCTTCTACTGAATCATCACAATGAGTTACTTACTCTCTCAAAGGCTGCCAGCAGCACATGTGCATGTCCCAAGCAATCTGGAGAAGGACAAACACTAATTCATTATGGATTACTGTAGTCTGTGCATACAGAATGCCTAATCTGGCACCTGACGTTGTGGTACAGCGGAGAGACTGTTGCCAACTAAGTTTGTTATTAAGTCAGCCTTGAGGTGACATATGGAGTGCAGACCATTAATAACATCTCTCTATGCGTCCGAAATGTTTGGACCACCTACCATCCCCTTCATCCACCACAGCTTGGATCACCATGGGGAAAACACCCCGGTCCAGGTCAAAGTTCAGCTGTAAAGATAAATGGTGACAACAGATGAGTTTATTTTATCAACTGTCAGCTGGTGACATCACTTCACTGGATTTAGTGCTGCTGCCCAGAAATACTCACATCCTCCTCCTTCCAGTCGGTGAAATCGATTTTGAAAGAAGGCAGGGAGAAATGTTGGCTCACACCTCTCTTATAGTGCACAGTCTCAGAAACCAGGGCTGGGCCCTTTGGGTTGTATCTATACAGGACAGAAACAGTGATGTCAATATCTTATCAATACAAAAACTATCTAAGCTAATTTAGTATACAGGAAATATAAGATGTTATTTTTCAGATCTCTTGTTGAAAGCTTTCTTTGATCATAAATAATGAAAAACAGCATTAGGCCTAACTAAAATCAATTTCCTCATTATCCCTCTTAAATTTGTCAATGGAAAATCTCAATAAAAAAACATGACAGAAAAAAAACGCATCCATCCGCTCACATAATGACCTCGGCATAAACTATTATATTCATTCTCTCTTCAGATCACCTACGTATCCATGGAGACAGGCGGTTGCTAAGGACCCATTGTATCTCTCCCCATCTGCTTTTTGGAGACTGGCGTTCTATGCTGCCCATTGGCCATTTCCATAATGACAAGCACTACCATAAGATGTTCTTATACAATGTGTCTTTAAAGTGAATAAGTCGATATCACTGCACATCTTCAGAAACGGATAAAAGGCATGGATTTCATTTCAAATAAAGAAATGTAAAACGATGGATTGCATTTTAGTTAGATATTTGGTAGCAAGAGACAGTGGAAGAAACTATGTATTTATAATTAGTGAATGACTTAAATAGCATATTGATGCTAACCATAGTCTATCATTACAAGTGAAAATGTTTCTGAATCAGACTCTTACATACATTGCTATACCATTGGTGAATTCCTCAAAAGCTTGACAATACAGAGTGACAGCCACACGAGCATCTGTGTCAAATGTGAACTCCACACCATACAGAACCTTTGGCTCCTCCCCTTCCTCCACTGGAGCGTCAGTGTCATCTTTGTACCTAGTAGTCAAGCAGACAAGCAAAACAATGTTAGGCTACCTTTTTCAGGTGGCCAATTTCAAAAAGGTACTTCATTTGATAATGAAGTTATGATTAAGTTACCAAAAAAAGTAACTCATGTACCATGTAAGCTGCCTGTCACCACACTTACAGGTATGTCAATATCAAATTAAACGTAGGCCTAAACAAGTGCAGTGAATAGATATTAGGCTAAACTCAATCAGCTGGTATTCTTGAGCCTGAATCACTTGAAAATGGAAACCACTGAGACAGATACATGAGCACAGTGTTTTTCCTTACCTCACCAAGCGCAGGGAGTCCTTTCTGATATTGACCAGACTTCTCAGGGTCTTCACAGGCTCATGGGGTGCCGGGGTCACGTACGGAAACTAAGCAAAGGTAAGACATGACAACCAGTCTAAGACAAGAACAGCCCAACGCAGTTAAACAACTTAAAATGCTTTAGCCTAATCAATAGCATGGGGGATGTGAATAAAGGACTACTCTTCACTTCAACTAATATGCCTAATACGCTGTACATGTTACTTCTCTGTCGGCAGCTTGCAAGATGCAAAACTTAACATAGCTAAGACCTTTTGCTATAGTATTATGAACGTATTTATCCTTACCTGCACAGGCCTATTTCCAAGGAAGTTCAGATCCATGTTTTCTCCAAATAGGTATCCCTCTGGATGGGGAGTGTCAAATTTCTCCCCTCCCATGAAAAAATGGCTGGCGAAGTAATTCCCTGAAAAGAAAATATAAGTATGTGACTAGATTAGAACCATGATAAAATTAGGATGGAAGGCATATATTTCAAATCAGGACAAGATCAGGGCACCGATGCACAATTAATCTCTGCCTCATCAAATAAAAATGTAACCACGACTGAATATCATACAATGAACTATTTACATCACATAGCTTTCACATGTAACGTTAGGCCTAATAATGATGGTAGCTGATGATGTCCAGGCTGTATCACAACTGGTCGTGATTGGAAGTCCCATAGGGCAGAGCACAATTGGCCCAGCGTTGTCCGGGTTTGGACGGTGCAGGACATCATTGTAAATAAGAATTTGTTCTTAACTTACTTGCCTAGTTAAATAAAGGTTACATGTCAAAGTTAAGTATCTTGGTAGTTTAGCCAACGTTAGCTATACAACAGTTAGCAGGTTGCTGATGCGCTGGTCAGCTAACTTAAGATTTTTCGCGTTTCAATACAAATGAATAGTAATATTACCCGATTTCGGTGGAAATCTGTATGCAGAATTCGCCTGGATATCAATATCCTCAACGCCAGCGATTCTCCGGCTAAGAATCGACCCCATCTTTCCTTGTTGTTGTTAGCTAGTTAATTAGCTATAGAATTTGCTAACTACTACTAGCCCCTACGATAGTGTATTTTTCGCCCAAGGGACAGTTGTGTAATACGTTTTAGACTTTCTTAGGTATTACACAGCCCCTTATATATCCAATTGTGTAACTGTCAATAATAACGACAGAACCAATGATAACTTGATGTATTCGCTTAAGAAAATAAACACAAGTTGCTAGCCAAAAGCCTTCTGATGTGTGATTGGCTGAAACCACGCCAATGACTACCTGGTGTTAGGGACTTGTAGTTCTTTCTGTCGACGAACTGCTGAGCGCCCCTCCCCTCCCATTCCATCGCTCTGATTTGCTCTCTCGTGCTGCCGATCAAAGGTGCGCTCAGGACACCGAACATAGTTCATACAGTAAATATTTGGGTTTTCTCTGCCGGCTGTGTTGTCTCCATGGTTGATGTGAGGAAAGGCTAATGCAAGGAAGAATAACCTCAAGGACTGAGCACCAAACCAAGGGGAAAGGTTTAGAATAGCCCGCTTCTGCAAATATGGATGATCTAAAGCACCAAGTTATGATAAATCAGTTCGTCCTGACTGCTGGATGCGCGGCAGACCAAGCAAAGCAGCTTCTACAAGCGGCACATTGGCAGTTTGAGGTATGGGAACCTTTTCTTGACGATGGTCTGATTTTGTGCATGGGAGAGAGATCAGCTTGACAGAGACCAGTCTGTGTCTCAGTCATTAATTAAATACATCTAATTAATACAGTAATGCCAATCAATCCTTTGTAAAATAGTTTTTGCAACACCCCAGTAGGGTAATGCTATTATGCAAGGAAAATGTAACTAACTATGTAATTCAGCATCCTAATACCACAATGTAACATTTTCACAGCAAATGGTATAATATCGATTTAGGTTCTATCTGTCTGCAGTAGGCTATCCTATCTGCAATGCATACTGTACTGGTGCTTATTGACACGTATATATATTTTTTCAATAGACTGCATTAAGTGCCTTTTTTCAAGAAACCAATATTCCATACAGTCACCATCATCAAATGGTAAGTATAAAAAGCCTACAGTATTATGATTAACAATGATTAATATAATGATTATTATGATTATATGCTGATTATTATTATTGCAACATCTATGATTATATTTATATGAATTCCCTTGACGTCCGTGTCTGCCATGTACCGAAACACAAGACTGACAAAACTGAACACACATTGGCCACGTTGTTTATAGTGCCTTGTCGCCTATTAACTACTGTGTTATTTCACATGAAAGGCGACATGATAGGCTTCTATGTTTTTAATACTTAAAGTCGGCAAATGAAGTCATGTGACATATGGTCTCCTTGTTATTCTTTTTCTTGAATTGAAGCCTTGTCTCTCGTGGGGGAGGGTGATAGAAATCACTGGTCACTTTAATAAATGGAACACTAGTCACTTTAATAATGTTTACATATCTTGCATTGCTCACTCATATGTACTGTATATACTGTATTCTAAACTATTCTACTGTATCTTTAGTCTATGCCGCTCTGACATTGTTTGTCCATATATTTATATATTCTCAATTCCATCCCTTTACTTAGATTTGTGAGTATTGGGTATATGTTGTGAAATTGCTAGATATTACTTGTTAGAAATTACAGCACTGTTCCGAGCTAGAAACACGATCATTTCGCTACACCCGCAATAACATCTGCTAAACACGTATATGTTACCAATATCATTTGATTTGATATGATTCCAGGAAAAGTGAACATTGTTTTATTATAAAAAAAGAAAAAAGTTAAAAACATAAAATAAAATGATTTACTTATGCTATATACAGTCGGAAGTTTACATACACCTTAGCCAAATACATTTAAACTCAGTTTTTCACAATTCCTGACATTTAATCCTAGTAAAAATTCCCTGTCTTAGGTCAGTTAGGATCACCACTTTATTTTGAGAATGTTAAATGTCAGAATAATAGTAGAGAGAATTATTTATTTCAGCTTTTATTTATTTCATCACATTCCCAGTGGGTCAGAAGTTTACATACACTCAATTAGTATTTGGTAGCATTGCCTTTAAATTGTTTAACTTGGGTCAAAGGTTTCGGGTAGCCTTCCACAAGCTCCCACAATAAGTTGGATGAATCTTGGCCCATTCTTCCTGACAGAACTGGTGTAACTGAGTCAGGTTTGTAGGCCTCCTTGCGCGCACATGCTTTTTCAGTTCTGCCCACAAATTTTCTATAGAATTGAGGTCAGGCCTTTGTGATGGCCACTCCAATACCTTGACTTTGTTGTCCTTAAGCCATTTTGCCACAACTTTGGAAGTATGCTTGGGGTCATTGTCCATTTGGAAGACCCATTTGCGACAAAGCTTTAACTTCTTGACTGATGTCTTGAGATGTTGTTTCAATATATCCACATAATTTTCCTTCCTCATGACACCATCTATTTTGTGAAGTGCACCAGTCCCTCCTGCAGCAAAGCACCCCCACAACCTGATGCTGCCACCCCCGTGCTTCACGGTTGGGATGGTGCAAGCCTCCCCCTTTTTCCTCCAAACATAATCATGGTCATTATGGCAAAACAGTTCTATTTTTGTTTCATCAGACCAGAGTACAATCTTTGTCCCCATGTGCAGTTGCAAAGCGTAGTCTGGCTTTTTTATGGCGGTTTTCAGGTTATGTTGATATAGGACTCGTTTTACTGTGGATATAGATACTTTTGTACCTGTTTCCTCCAGCAGCTTCACAACGTCCTTTGCTGTTGTTCTGGGATTGATTTGCACTTTTCGCACCAAAGTGCGTTCATCTCTAGGAGACAGAACGTGTCTTCTTCCTGAGCGGTATGACGGCTGCGTGGTCCCATGGTGTTTATACTTGCGTACTATTGTTTGTACAGATGAATGTGGTACCTTCAGGCATTTGGAAATTGCTCCCAAGGATGAACCAGACTTGTGGAGGTCTATAAAAAAATTTCTGAGGTCTTGGCTGATTTCTTTTGATTTTCCCATGATGTCGAGCAAAGAGGCACTGAGGTAGGCCTTGAAATACATCCACAGGTACACCTCCAATTGACTCAAATGATGTCAATTAGCCTATCAGAAGCTTCTAAAGCCATGAAATCATTTTCTGGAATTTTCCAAGCTGTTTAAAGGCACAGTCAACTTAGTGTATGTAAACTTCTGACCCACTGGAATTGTGATATAGTTAATTGTAAGTGAAATAATCTGTCTGTAAAGAATTGTTGGTAGAATTACTTGTGTCATGCACAAAGTAGATGTCCTAACCGACTTCAACCTAAAGTGTTCGTAAACTTCCCGACTTCAACTATACTATACAAAACATACATACACTGTCTTTTAATTCAATATTACTACTGAAACTTAATGACAGTGATAAAATCTTGACAACTTTATACCAGGACATTAGCACAGTCTAATCTAGGCCATTTTTCTTATAGATTGGCCATTTGGCTTATAGATTTCCTCCTTTCGAAACAATGTCTGTCTTCATGAGCAATAAGATATCAGCTTATTTAGGTATTGAACCTTACCTCTCATTACTTACCACAGGGTTTGCCAGTGATCTCATTCTGCTTCTATTTAAAACAATTATTTTTCAAGCTGATGAAAATAAACAGGATGTGGGCAGACATTCGATTAGATAAGAAGCAGTGACATTGTTAATACATCTGGTGTGGTCTGTTTACATTAGGGGTTGGCTGTCAGGCGTGGCATAGGGTTAAGTTGAGCCCCTTTCATTGACAAATGGTCGATAGGTTAACTACAGTGCAGTATGTGCCCACTGTATCATTAAACAGATCAGTGCAGTCCAAGCGTAGCAGAGGCACGATGCACATGTAACATGATGTGGAGACATTTCAAACTGGGGAGTGAGGTTATGAAACACACAAGGCTATTAATGGTCATGTTTTGAAAGTGCTGTGGGGTATTGTTGCTGTTGTCAGTAGTGGTTGTATTGTTATGAAGAGCACTGTGACCTTGTTTTAAAATGACTCTTCTGTCAGTTGAACAAGTTGACATGGCAAACCAGCATCTGTATATTAAACTATCCCTGGCTGCATAATAGCAACAAGGCACTGTGTTGGGTTCATAATTGACTCACTCTATGGTTGCTCATTGACCTGTTTGTGTTGGAGGTTGGTGAGATTGATTTGTTTATACAGAAAACGTTAATGTAAGCTGCCTGTCACGTGACACGTGATGTTTGAATTTCCTTTATTTCATCTAGTTGGACAGTTGACCACATACACTACCATTCATAAGTTTGGGGTCACTTAGAAATGTCCTTGTCCACATTTTCTGTCCATTCAAATGACAACAAATTGATCAGAAATACAGTGTAGACATTGTTAATGTTGCAAATGACTATTGTAGCTGGAAACTGCAGATTTTGATGGAATATCTATATAGGCGTACAGAGGCCCATTATAAGCAACCATCACTCTAGTGGCACGTTGTGTTAGCTAATCCAAGTTGATCATTTTAAAAGGCTAATTGATCATTAGAAAACCCTTTTGCAATTATGTTAGCACAGCTGAAAACTGTTGTGCTGATTTAAAGAAGCAATAAAACTGGCCTTCTTTAGACTAGTTGAGTATCTGGAGCATCAGCATTTAAACTGTACTACTACCCATGTTATTACTATTTGGGATGGCTCGAAGTTCAATGTCTACATTTAGATGGGCTCTGATACCTTTGAGGGATATCATTTTGAAAGGAAAACGTCCTTTGAACAATTACAGAGTAGACTGCCTGGTGTACAATAACACATTTGTTTAATATGGACAATGCTTTTTTGCAGGATGCAGGGCTTTAGTACAGGGGTACAGCTTGCCATTGTTTATTCTGAGGCACAAATATGGCAAACTGACAATACACAATAGGAAAAACCACACTCTAAAACAAGCTCTCATGTACTGTTTCCCTGGCTGCAGCTGCTATTACAGAATCCATCCCTATCAAACAGGACTGTTTCTATAGGAACTTTGCAGCTCCAGATGAGAAAATGCACGGTCGGCCTCCTGTGTGGTTATGTGTACAGAGCCAGCTGATCTGACTGAGCAGCTGCCATACACTGAGGCCCACACCCTGTGTGTCCACATAGCCAGCCACTTCATCACCGTTCTCCCTATACACTGCTGACCTCTTTCAGTGTAAAGCAGTGGAAACTCCCACACAGGCCAGGCTGTCTTGTTATTGTGATCAAATAACAGAAGGCCTTTGTATTATATGTATTTTTCAGCTGTACAGTTTTAACCATTTTGTAATCAGATGCAGTCTCTTAAAACATTTGCTAAATCATATCTTAGGTCATGGTGTTATTGGCCGCCATGTGTGTCAATTGGCAGGAAGTCTGTTAGGATCACTTACAATTTATTGCTTCAATTTATTTCAGTGTTATTGACTGAAGCAAATGTAGGTTACCAGTGATCTACTAAGCAAAATGACTGAAGCAGTAAGACTTATGCTAGTATGGCTGCTGCTGACCCCTTTTTTGTACAAAGACATGCTTGTCCTGAACTGAGAAATGCACATAATAGCTTTAGGTTCACTGTGCATCATAAATGATTACGTTGAAGAAATGCATGTCTCGTTCCTATTGAAGCAGGTCAACCCTAATTCCTGTGTGAAATGAGTCCAATGTTTGTTCGTTCATTCACTCATTCATTCTTACTGCACCATAGAAACCTTAGAAATCAATGTGGATGGGATACTGGGCTTGCAGGGATCCACTAGTGTTCTTATCAAGTAATAATTAGCCTGTGGTGATCTTTTTCTTCTTGTATCTATTTCAGCGCTCATTAACAAAATGTAATTAAATTGTCTGACAATTCTCCTAAAGAAATATGTTTAGCGTAGTCAAAACTTCTTCTGATGGCAAGAATGTGCCTTGGGAGGGGGTGGGGACTGTTTTCTCTAGTTCCACTACAAACCACATTACTGTTTGAGATATTGCATAATCTATTATGTGGTGGATATCCTGTCCACACAATGAGAAAACAGACAGTCTGGTAGCCTTCAGATAGTGGGGTGGAATCTTAACACTGGTTGCTGTCACCTTTTATGCCCTGGAAGGTATGATTCCTTTGGATCCTCTTAGGTTCTTACTCATGGAATGATGTTTGTTTTGGCTGACTGGTCCTGAGTTTGTAAGTCACAGAGCAGTCTCCTGAGGCCTGCTTTCTGTAGTGTCAGCTGAGAGGGAAGACTCAGGGCATGATGTAGAATTTGGTGGAAAGACAAGGCGTCAGTCTGAGGAAGTTATATTTTTCCCTTTTCGCTTCCACAACTGTTATGATGTAGGCACTTCTAAGGACCAGTTGAGGGAGGACATAAGTGTCAAGATGGTCAATCAAACCAAGCATGTCCATTAGAACTGGAGACAATGCGCCAATAATTACAAAAACCAGTAGTGAAATATGCAATCATAAATGCTTACAGATCGATGTTCACTTATTAATAGTTCTCTCCTTTCTCCACAGATGCACACTCCAGCCAACACACCAGCAACACCTCCCAACTTCCCAGATGCCCTGGCCATGTTCTCCCGCCTCAAGGCCTCAGAGAGCTTCAACGGCAGCAGTCCCATAGCTTCCATGGCGACCTCTCCTCCTCAGGTCAACTGGGCCATGGGCCCTTCTGCCCCGGGGCAGGGCCTGTGGACTGCTGGGCAGCTGCCCGCTCAGGTGCCTCCCCCTGGGTGGCCCCAAGCCGTCACTCAGCAGGCCTCCAGTGAACAGGCCAGCGGCGCCATGGAGGCAGAGAGATGAGAGCACTGCAGGGGCCTCGCAATAACAAGAGGAACCAATATGGGGCAGTCCTCTTTGACAAAGTGAGAAATGAATTGGCTGCAAGGGAAAGCAGCAAACCAAGCAATGTTGTGGACTTGCACTGAGGACAGAAAGGAGGAAATATGAGCATACAGCAGATGAAGATTCACATGACCCCACCTTGTAAAATCTGCAGTCAATTTTTGTTAGGAACGTGTTTCATTTTTTTTCAATGATCTGAAACCAGAGACGACGATGGACTTGTATGACTAGTGCCGAAGAAGGATCTTCTTGTTGTACACACCGATGTGTATGACAGTGTCGTCATCTTTCCTTTGTCTTTCTGGAGTTGTGTCAATAGACTCGATGCCTTTGCTACTTGGGTTTCACTGCATAAATATAATAATTCTCATTTAGTTTTTAACCAGTGTAAGTGAGTGAATATCATGTGTTCTAATATTCTAATGTGCATAGAAACCAACTTGGATCTGCTTTTTCAAACATTGGGTAACGACTTTGACTGTCCCACTCATTTTACATTTACATTTTTAGTCATATAGCAGAGCGACTTACAGTTAGTTAGTGCATTACATGCTCATACTTTTTTCGTACTTCTCCCCCGTGGGAATCGAACCCACAACCCTGGCGTTGCAATCCAACTATGTTTAAGAAACTTTACAAACTGCTCCTCTTTATTGACAGTGTGTCTGTCTGCAATGAATGCTAAAGGATGTTATACTTCAATCATGGTTCAGTGTTTTTTTGTATGATTTTGTTTTAAAAGCCACTAGTGTTCGGAGGAAAAGTGAGATAAAGGTTTCTGTCGGAGCTTGACTTCTTGCTTGATATTCCAGCTGTGCACCATTTTTCAGTAGCAGACAGATAGTTCATGATACAGTGTTGTTGCTTAAGATGGAAATCAGCATATTAGGGGAAAATAATAAAAAGAGGGAAAATATATTTAAATAATTAAGAAAAGAAACCAGCATATTTGGTGATGCTGTCTCAGGAACTCTCGGCTTAAAAATGTTTAGTCAAGGCACCTGATAATCTTTTTTATTTTGTACAATGGAATTAATATTGCAATTGAAAAGAACCGATAAATTCCAAATGTTTTCTATTCTACGATCTGTTAATCTGATAATTACACTCTCACACTCTAGTTTTGTTCGGCACATTGGTTAATCTGAACACATGCCTGTTCCATGTTTTCCATGAGACAGCTACCACAACAATTTTGTGGATTGCCAGAAAAGTTTATTTTCTGAATTAATATTGTATATATTACACTGCATTAGATATTGTAGTCTGACTCTCTATGGATCAAATGGAGATGGGGTTCTAATGAAACTAATACCCACAACATCTTGTTGTATTTTCCAGCGGATGTTGAATCCAATGAGTTGGTATGACGCAATCTTCTGTCACACACGCCACATCAGGGAGAGATACACTGTTTAAAAACCAGGGGAAATGTGAAATGGTCTAAACAGATTGATGTTTGGCCTCTTTCCATCCTTGGATTGATGAAAAACATCAGAGCAAACTGAGGAGGAGATGTTGAGTCAGAGACTGTTTATCCCACACTACAAGGACAGGGACAAGCAGAGACCAAACAGTGCTATGTTATGGCCACTTCCTTGTCCGTGTGGTACAGATTTGTTTTTGTATGACAAACCTGAAATGAAATTCATATCATCCCCTGTGTATGATGTTAAACTTTTCTCTATTTTGAGTGTTTTTGTATCCTTGCAAAATCTCCACTTAACTCTTGAAGGTCGTCATCAGTTCTGTGAGCGTGGTTAATGTTCCATCAGTCATAACACATAGCGACATGGATTCAAACATTAACCAGAACCTAGTTGGACTGTGGACCTATCAACCTCAAACAATTATTGTTCTTCTGCTCACATGGTGAACCTGTATTCTGTAGATAGACAGGCTTCAGTCTGGTACACTGTATAATGTCACGGTGACATCAGACTGATCGGTCTGATCTGTTTCTACTGAGTTGACAATTAAAGGGGAGTGGCCTCGAGCAATCCACCCATCCTCATTACTCCTCAAAACTCATTGGATTGGTGTTGAGGTGGTGTTTGTTTACACTGCAAGTTGCTGCGCTTTGAAAATGTAAACAAGGTTTCCCTGCTGCACAGAGCCTTGAAGTACTGTAAGCAACAGCTAGTTTGAGCCAAACTAAGACATGATGGTTTTGGGTATACATACTGGAGATTTACTTTTAGCCTGGAATAGAATACAGGAAATGGTGAGAGCATGCGCCAGGGGAGATCAGCAATGTGACTCGCGTTTGCCCCAAAATGTAAGTGGGGAACACTCATGCAGGCATCCTGTTCTCTTTTTCTCCCTCTCTTTCTCTTTCTACCCCCCCACCTCTCCCCCACATAACCAGCAGTAATGAGAGGTGGGTTGTGTGTCTCCTCTCACTATCTTACTATGACTATCCTTGTCTCACCTCCACTTCCCTGGCAGCAGCAGTGCATAAAAACACTTTTCAGTCTACTGCAGCCCCCCACCATGCTGGACACAGTCCCCCTCACTATCCCCGTCACCTCGCTTGGCTGTGTGTGTTTCTGTTCTTGCAGGGTGTGACATGAATACCAGGCAGCTGCCAGGTTGGCCAGGATGATGGTGGAGCTGCCAGGAACACAAGACAAGATGGAGGAGCAGAGTTACATGGCTGAAATTCCTACAATAAACTGCCCCACTCTCTGTTACTCTGTACTGCTCACATTCCAACCCACCACATCTATGACCATTAGGCTGACTTCATACTTCTTTACGTGCATTTCATGCAATGTTTATGAAGCTTATGCGATAAAGGTGTGTTCAAGACATACCACAATAGAAGTGCTCCAACTATTGTACTGATGGAAAATGGTTCAAATATACAGAAATGATACACTCCTACTCCAGAGCGTTGTGGGCTATACAATAACAAGATAGCTATTGTTTATGTCAGGGTCATTGTTTGGACAGACTGTCGCAATTTGCAATCTCAGATAAGACATGTTTGTGGACAGCTTGTGAGAAGCTGACGTGATTGCTGGAATAAAAACCTACTCGAGAGTATCCCTGGAGTGAACCCTTAAAAGCAGGAAGTGGGTGAAAGGTGATGGGTACAATGTGGACACAGCAGCACGTAACAGAAGAAAGGGAGGGGGAGGGAGGGATTACAGCGAAGAAGAGGAAGAAAAGAGCAATGTTTATCATGAGGAAGCCCCTCTGCTACTATGGCATTAACACGTCACATTTAGCCTACTGCCTGAAGGGAATGATCACATTGACGCACACACACACCATGAGCATCTATCGTATCTGCTGTGGGACTGCTGATTACATCTCTCATTTGCTCATGCAAATGGGAGGAATAGGACTGTTCAACTCTCAAAGGATGGGGAGGAGACAGTATTCTTTCCACCATGAGTCCTACCCTCTCTCTTGCTCTCCCTCCCTCTCTCTCGCTTTCTCCCCCCCCCATCCTCATTGTTACATAAGAGCAGCTCTGCTGCATCACACAGACTGATCTGAGAACAGACTCCGAAGAAACATAGTGTTCCAGTGAAACAAATCAGACACAGGAACACAGGTTGAGAGAAACGTCCTTTCTAACGCCCTGGTGGGACAGACAACACTCCCTTTCATTCATTCCATTCATGCATGTGACTGACCCCTCATCCCCCTTGTCTGCTGAAACAATCTCACTCTGAACACCAGTCATGCTTCAGTGTAGTAGTTGTAGTAGCACCATCATGTGGGTTTGGGAGACTATGGGATGTAAAACTTGCCAGAGAACAAGGGAGGGTCTACTCTGCCAACAGCAGTGCTTTGTTGTTATAAGTTGTGTTTCTGGAACATCACTATTGTTTTAGTTTGAATGCATGGGGAAACAAAAACATACAAAATTACATAAAAACTATTATTAGAGGTAAACAGCATAAAATGATTCTGCACATAAGATGCAGGGGAAATAGTTGCATTTGAGTGCGTAGTGGTAGCCTAAATGTGTCTTCTGAGGAGGCTTTTGGCTATCGTTGTACATTGTGGACAGTGCACTCTAGTGGACATTTCAGGCTTGGAGCCATTGCTTGGCAACATAATACAAATTCAGGCTATATAGCTTTCTTTTTTTTGTTTATGTCTGTGTATTGAAGTGAATGTTGCTGTTGTTTTGCCCCCTAGCAGGATGTATATCCTTATTATATCTTCAACAGAGGACGGAATAAAGTCAAGTTTATTCTTTCTCAGGAAACAGTGGGAGTCTGCGAAATCCTAGGGCCAACGGCAACAATATTGTAATCCTGTCTTTACATAGCGGGCTAGTTTTCTTTGTAATTTGTTCATTTTACATGCTCAAGTCTCCAAAGAATGTTTTACAATTAGAGATCCAAGCTTTAAAAGGACATGGCACTGTTCTGGTACAGGGTTGTGGGCTCAGCTGCTCTCAAGTGTCTACTGAGAATTCTAACAGTAGCTGTACTTTTAACAGTAGCTGTCGTAGAGAGACTGTGAGAGGCCATCTGGGGGTAGTGAGACAGAGTGCTCTGAGCCAGAGAGAAGACTCAGTGGATAGTCTGCTTCAGAGTTGCACTGTATCAGGAGGTTCTTTGGCCCACCCACTACTTCCTCTCGTGCTGTGCAATGAAAGGGAGCTGATGGTTCATAACTGCCTGTTGATTAGGACTGAAAATATGCCTACATCTCCCAAAGAACAGGATGGACATCTCTGACTCAGAATGCTTATTATTGAAGCACATTTAACATTATCAGAAAGATATGAGGCTACATATCACTTTTTCAGTTCTGTATAAACAGCAATTATCATGTTATTTTCAATGACAGTGAAGGTCTCTGGGTAATCAATAATGAAGAAAGATCATGATGGCTTCCAGAGTATTAGATGTTTTATTGACAAAGACAAGCAGAGACATAACATAGGTCGAAGCAAGCAGACATGACAGGGAGCCTGGGAGAAAACTCTTTGAGTAAATTTCTCAAAGCCTTACTTCCTTGTTCATCTCTGTTTATACCTGGTTTTACGTCATATCACAACAGCTTGAGTGTAGATATTCAATAAACCGGTAGGTAGACCATTTGGCTAAGCTTCCAGGTGACAAGTTTAATTATTACAACAATGTTGTTGACATGAGGCCACAGATACAAATAGCTTGTTAGAAACTGGAGTGTACAACAGGGCAGGGACTTATTCTATGATAACAGACAGAAAAAGTATTTTGTTTTACGAAGGCCCGTTGGACATCCCTGTTCACTTGAGCTTACAAACAAAACACACCGAGGCATATTTATATATGTTGAGAATGACAAATCATTGTGGTCTATTGCTATATGTCCATAGAGTACCACAGAGTCATAATACCCATAAAACCTAACTGTCGAACAGGGAAATGGTACCAGTCATTTTCTTCCACCATTCATTTTTACCATAGGGGATTTTAGAACACTTAGGGCTGAGTTTAGTGTAGGCTAACCCTGGCGTGACGTTTCGATAACAGTGTAAATATCTCTAGGACAAGGTAAATATAGGTAAATATATTTCCAAAGGTGCTATTGACATGACATTTTCACCAGATGTTGGTAACAACCCAAGTAATCCATACATACAAAGAAACCAAAACAAATAAGTTCAGAAATTAATTTATGTGTAATAATGTGAAATGACACAGGGAAAAAGTATTGAACACACTTACTGATATTTATTTAATACTTTGTACAAAAGCCTTTGTTGATAATGACAGCTTCAAGACACCTCCTGTATGGAGAAACTAGTCGCATGCATTGCTCTGGTGTGATTTTGGCCCAATCTTCCACACAAACAGTCTTCAAATCTTGAAGGTTCCGTGGGCCTCTTCTATGAATCTTGATCTTCAGTTCTTTCCATAGATTTTCAATGGGATTTAAGTCTGGTGATTGGCTGGGCCATTCTAGCAGCTTTATTTTCTTTATTTGAAACCAATTGAGAGTTTCCTTGGCTGTGTGTTTGGGATCATTGTCTTGCTGAAATGTCCACCCTCGTTTCATCATCATCATCCTGGTAGATGGCAGCAGATTTTTGTCAAGAATGTCTCTGTAAATTTGCCCATTCATCCTTCCTTCAATTATGTGAAGTTTGCCAGTACCATTTGCTGAAAAGCAGCCCCACACCATGATGTTCCCACCTCCAAACTTCACTGTTGGTATGGTGTTTTTAGGGTGATGTGCAGTGCCATTTCTCCTCTAAACATGGTGTGTATTATGACATCCAAACAGTTCAATTTTGCTCTCATCTGACCACACTATATTCTCCCAGTATTTCACTGGCTTTTCCAAATGTTGTGCAGCAAACTTTAAACGAGCTTCAACATGCTTTTTTTTCAGCAATGGAGTCTTGCGTGGTGAGCGTGCATACAGGCCATGGCGGTGGAGTGCATTACTTACTGTTTTCTTTGAGACAACAGTACCTGCTAATTGCAGGTCTTTTTGAAGCTCTCCACAAGTGGTCCTTGGCTCTTGGACAACTCTTCTGATTATTCTTTTCACTCCTCTGTCAGAAATCTTGCGAGGAGCACCTGGTCGAGGCAAATTTATGGTGAAATGATTGTCTTTCCACTTCCGTATTATGGCCCCAACAGTGCTCACTGGAACATTCAGAAGCTTAGAAATGCGCCTATAACCAATGCCATCATTATGTTTTGCAACAATTAGGTTGCGAAGGTCTTGAGACAGCTCTTTTCTTTTACCCATCATGAGATGTGTCTTGTGTGACACCTTGGCAATGAGACCTTTTTGTAGGCCATCAGTTGGGACTGAAACAGCTGATATTAATTTGCACTGACAGGGGGCTGGATTGCTTTTTAATTACTGATAGTTTTCAGCTGTTGTCTTGGCTTTCCATGCCTTTTTGCACATCCCTTTCTTCATGTGTTCAATACTTTTTCCCTGTGTAATTTCACATTATTACACATAACTTAATTTCTGAACTTATTTGTTTTGGTTTCTTTGTATGTATGGATTACTTGGGTTGTTACCAACATCTGGTGAACATTTCATGTCAATAGCACCTTTGGAAATATATTTACTGAGAAAAATGGTGACGTGTTCAATACTTATTTCACCCGCTGTATATCTTCCTGTCATTTACCTGTACAGTTAATGTAACCATGCTAATATTCACTTACCTGTAAATTGAACTGTATATTTACCTGTACAGTTAATTTAACCATGCAAAATATTCACTTACCTGTTCATGTAACCAGTCGGTATATTAAGTAAACTATTATTACCCTCACTTATATCATATGCACTTTTAGCTATTTAAGTATTTCTCTGCCATCGACCTGTATAGTATAGTTAACCATGCAAATACTCCTTATTTATCTATATCAACTTGCAATATTTGTATCTTTTTTTTTTTTCACCTAACACTCTGTAACAATGTATAGTGTACATATTCAGCCATCCACCCATACTATGCAATGTCTTTTTATAGCTTTTTTGAACTCCAGACTTCTTGTATTTGTATACTTTTTCATACTGCCGCTCTATGTATCATGTATCGTGTATCTGTCTTTTGTGTATTTTCATTGTGGCATTTTGCACCTGCCCTATGTTTTGTTGTAGCTGCTTGACGAAGAAATTTCCCCTTGGGGATCAATAAAGTACCTATCTATCTATCTATCTATCTATCTATCTATCTATCTATCTATCTATCTATCTATCTATCTATCTATCTATCTATCTATCTATCTATCTATCTATCTATCTATCTATCTATCTATCTATCTATCTATCTATCTATCTATCTATCTATCTATCTATCTAAGACCAAGTCCATATTATGGCAAGTACAGCTCAAGAGGTTAAATTAAGAAACATGACTATAGTAAGTGCCAATTTAAGTAACAGGGTTGATCTTAACAAGGTTAACAATTTAATCTTTAATCAGCCATAACTCCCCCTGTGACAGACAGAGTAAATGGAAACTTGTTGTGTAAACATTTCTAGCCTATCTACAGTGCCTTTGGAAAGTATTTCCCCCTCATCAATTTACACACAATACCCCATAATGACAAAGCAGAAACAGTTTTTTTTTTAATGTTTGCTAATATAATATAAACTGAAATATCACATTTACATCAGTATTCAGACCCTTTACTCAGTACTTTGTTGAAACACCTTTGGCTGCGATTACAGCCTTGAGTCTTCTTGGGTATGACGCTACAAGCTTGGCACACCTGAATTTGGGGAGTTTCTCCCATTCTTCTCTGCAGATCCTCTCAAGCTCTGTCAGGTTGGATGGGGAGCGTTGCTGCACAGCTATTTTCAGGTCTCTCCAGAGATGTTCGATCGGGTTCAAGTCTGGGCTCTGGCTGGGCAACTCAAGGACATTCAGAGACTTGTCCCGAAGCCACTCCTGCGTTGTCTTGGCTGTGTGCTTAGGGTCGTTGTCCTTTTGGAAGGTGAACCATCGCCCCCAGTCTGAGGTCCTGAGTGCTCTGGAGCAGGTTTTCATCAAGGATCTCTGTACTTTGCTCCGTCCATCTTTCCCTTGATCCTGACTAGTCTCCCAGTCCCTGCCTCTGAAAAACATCCCCACAGCATGATGCTGCCACCACCATGCTACACCGTAGGGATGGTGCCAGCTTTCCTCCAGCCGTGACGCTTGGCATTCAGGCCAAAGAGTTCAAGCTTGGTTTCATCAGACCAGAGAATCTTGTTTCTCATGGTCTGAGAGTCTTTAGGTGCCTTTTGGCAAACTCCAAGCGGGCTGTCATGTGCCTTTTACTGAAGAGCAGCTTCCGTCTGGCCACTCTAACATAAAGGCCTGATTGGTGGAGTGCTGCAGAGATGGTTGTCATTCTGGAAGGTTCTCCCATATTCACAGAGGAACTCTAGAGCTCTGTCAGAGTAACCATCAGGTTTTGGTCAACTCACTGACCAAGGCCTTTCTTCCCGATTGCACAGTTTGGCAGAGTGGCCAGCTCTAGGTAGAGTCTTGGTGGTTCCAAACATCTTCCTTTTAAGAATGGTGGAGTCCACTGTGTTCTTGGGGACTGCTGCAGAAATGTTTTGGTACCCTTCCCCAGATCTGTGCCTCGACACAATCCTGTCTCAGAGCTCAATGGAAGATTCCTTCGACCTCATGGCTTGGTTTTTGCTCTGACATGCACTGTCAACTCTGGGATCTTATATACTGTAGACAGGTGTGTGCCCTTCCAAATCATGTCCTATCAATTGAATGTACCACAGGTGGACTCTAATCAAGTTGTAGAAACATCTCAATGATGATCAATGGAAACAGCATGCACCTGAGCTCAGTTTCGAGTCTCATAGCAAAGGGTCTGAATACTTATGTAAATTAGGTATTTCAAAAATGTCTAAAGACCTGTTTTCGCTTTGTCATTATGGGGCATTGTGTGTAGATTTATTTTTTATTTCATCCATTTAAGAATAAGGCTGTAACTAAACAAAAAGTCAAGGGGTCTGAATACTTTCCGAAGTTACTGTATCTATGTATAACAGGGTTAACATGTTATACTCGAGTCGACACACTCAGTTTTCCAACACATAACACCAGAAAATGCCAAGGAAATTGTACAACCAGCTCACCTGCTTTTTACACTATGATTTGACTATTAAATGTTACATTTTTCTTTTGAAAGGAATGGTTTAACCACATTAAAACAAGAGTTCAGTTCACAAAACAGGGTTTACCTTCAAATGAGGGACAAACATAAATGAATCACTAATCACAATAAATAAATAATAATCTTCAGAATCTGTCAAAGCAACAAAAAAAACTACTGCTTTACAATGATGATGGACACTTGAGAAAACGTGGTAGTTAAGTGAAAATCGTCCTAGAAGTCGGTTAAAATGCAGATTTAGCTAGTCTTTATACATATAAAAAATCGGACTATTGAATTTTCCAAGTGGTTCACTTCATTTAATATAACAGGGTTTTAGAATTCAATATTTTTAGAATTTACAATTTCTACTATATCAAAGTGATGCAAAAAATGCACTCTATTAATGGCACAGTCATTGGTAATAACGCAAATACTTTTTCTCTTGTGTGTATTTAGTTTCAGGCTGATTGTTTTTGTGCTTTGTATCATTGCCACCCACAGAACACAACTGTGAAGAGTTTACGCAAATATCAGCGTTGTAGCTCTTATCGCGGGACTGTGACCGTGTGAAATCACCTGCTCAGTCAGCCTATTGTGCGTATTGACATTCATATTGCACTGTACAGCTTTACCTACGGATTGGGGGTCAATGAAATGGGGTATCAGTCTACTCAGTACCCAATAGTTTTTTCCCCCAACGTCCTCCAGAGTTATCAGGCTCCAAAACATCCAGGTTGTATTGTTTTCCCTCTGGAATAGTGTTCAATACACATAGTAGGTTGACAATAAATGTGGCTCAATTCACATTTATTTCAGAGTCCCCCAATAAGAGCTACGACGCTAATGTTCTCTGGGTGTCACTGAGTAAACTGATACCCCATGTCATTGATCCACAATCCATCGGTAAGGCTGTACAGTGAACTAAGTATGCCCCCAAAGCAATTCTAATAAATCCAGTGTGATTTCAACAGATTTTTGTAAAATTAACAAATTATTGTATTTTGTTGATTTTATATAACCCTAACCCTAACCCATTCCAAACTCGTTTAGCATGATCTATTCAATTATGGCATAATTCTACTATTTGTATTCATTTGCATCACTGTCAATTACATGCTTTTATTTTGAAGGCTAACAGCAAAGTCCCCTATTGTGGCTAGTCCTTATTGTGGCTAGCTTCACACAGATGGTCCGACTACCATTGATCAAATAAATACTGTTTTATAAATTAGGGTTATTTTAGATGATGACACCTAGCTAGATAGTTAGCTAGCTAACTATAGCTACTGAAACAGATTATCTCGTTTTGCTATGTTTTTGGGGAAGAACATTGTTTGCATCCATCAGCTAGCTAGGTTTTTTTTATGACCAGCACTGTAGGTGCGCGAGACAACTTTACCAGCATCGTAGCATACGTATCGATGAATCGTTGTGACATATGGAATGCGAGTGATAGTGTAATCTAATAACTACGTAAAAAAAATATGAACGCGTTAAATTATTATGTGACGTGAAGTCATATTCAGGTCCTGATTGGTCAACAAGCTTATTTGACACGTCAAATAGTGTTATTTGATGTGTATCTTGACCGCAAAGACCCAAACGGTGTTCCATAGAGAAGAGGGCCTCCCTACATACTCTGGGTAGTAGGCCTGTATTACAAGAGTATCAACATATTGTACGCTGTCTTCTCAGATTGATACTTCAAACTCCCCAGAACACAAGGTCAATATAGGGTCTGAAGAGTATAGGCCCATATGCCAATCTGGTGAAGGTGAGACGTAAGAAGTGGCGGTTCTAGTTTGTATGTCGCCATGGACGAATACCCCCTCCATCAAGCCTAAGTGTTCTGTTCTCTGATTCTGATGCTGGTATAATAATGTACGAGGCCTAAATGCTTGTTCTGTTTTATTAAACTGTAAAATAAGTGCAAACTCATGGCCTCATCTAAATTGCTTTGAGGCAGATACGGGTATTAACTAGCTCTTATAGAACTATGCCATACTACATTCTTATTTCTATCATACCCTGGACATTCCTGTAATTTCCCCAGCCTAATCAGTGTTCACATCACACTCACTAACTGATTTTTACAATTTAGGATGTTGCACGATGCATTCAGCCACGGGTGTCAGAAAATACGAAAATGTTGGTGAAAATATGTTTCATAAAACGCATATTTTCCTCGTTTCCCTGCCTTTTCGCCAATTTAGGTAGTTAAGGACGAAAATTATGAATTTGCAGTCTGAATGGAGGATGCTTTATGTACCTTACGAGCCGGTCCACGGGGAACACGAGCGTATTACCAGGAATGTGCCTAGACGATAGTGTTAGAGCGTTAGAGGCTACCTTTACAGATGACTTAACATTTGAACAATTTAGGCCATCAAAGAGCCCCCATCTAACCCAGTCACAGTAAATGTCCTATGTTCAAAATGTTATTACATCAAATACAAAAACTTCAACATTATGTTACTGGCAATGTTGACATATCAATAATACATTCAATTTTAGGCAATTTTTCCCAGTCGGAGTTCACACTCTTGAACATACTGAAGTCGGAAGTCGGATATTTCCAAGTTTCGAGTTCCCAGTTCCCCGTTTCAATACCTCTCACGGAAAACTGTTAAATCAAATCCCTCTAATGCTGCGTTCAAGACAACTGGGAAAAAACTAGCTCTAATTGGGAAAAATATTTTGAATGGTTATCCAACTCAGAATTCCAAGTCGGGAACTCTGGCCTCTTGGTGCTTTCAAGACAACTGGGAACGCGAATGCCAGAGCTCTAGAAAGAGTTTCCGATTTGGAATTCCGAGTTGGATGACCATTCATTATTTTTCCCAGTCTGAGCTCTTTTATTATTATTTTTTAGCTGTCTTGAACGCACTGAAGTCGGAGGTTGGAGATTTGGTGAGGGAAGTAGAAGAGTCTGCAGCATCCAGCCTCACCCTACTGGACTCCGAAATCAAATGTCTACTGTTCGCAGATAATCTGCTCCTTCTGTCCCCAACCAAGGAGGGCCTACAGCAGCACCTAGATCTTCTGCACAGATTCAATCAGACTTGGGAGCCTGACGGTGAATCTCAGTAACACTCAAATAATGGTGTTCCAAAAAAGGTCCAGTAGCCAGGACAACAAATACAATTTCTATCTAGACACCATTACCCTAATGCAGAGGTTCCCAACCAGGGGTACTAGAACCTTGGCCTATCCACAGGGGGTACTTGAGAAGACTTATGGGGGGGTCCTACAGGGGTACTCTGGGCAGGGCAAAATTCAGTTGGTGGTACAATAACGGAAAAGGGTTGGATACCACTGCCCCAGAGCACACAAAGAAGTATACCTACCTCATCCTAAACATCAACACCATAGGTATCTTCCACAAGGCTGCGAACGATCTAAGAGACAAGGCCCATCCCAATTAGGATCTGTCAAAAAAAAATACTTCAATCAGTCATAGAACCAATTGCACTCTATGGTTAAAAGGTCTGGGTTCCACTCACCAAACAAGAATTCACAAAATGAGACAGACACCCAATTGAGACTCTGCATGTAGAATTCTGCAAAACCACAAACAATGCAGAATCAGGACAATACCTGCTAGTTATCAAAATCCAGAAAATAGCTGTTAAATTCTACAACCACCTAAAAGGAAGCGATGCCCACACATTCCACCACAAAGCCCTCATCTACACAGAGATGAACCTACAGAAGAGTCCCCTCAGCCAGCTGGTTCTGAGGCTCTGTTCACAAACAAACCCCACAGAGACCCATGACAGCAACACAATTAGACCCAAACAAATTATGAGAAAGCAAAAAGATAACTATTTGACACACTGGAAAGAATCAACCCCCCAAAAAACTGAGCAAATTGGAATGCTATCTGGCCCTAAACAGAGAGTACACAGAGGCAGAATGCCTGACCACAGTGACTGACCCAAAATTAAGAAAATCCTTGACTATGCAAGACTCAGTGAGCATAGCCTTGCTATTGAGGCCGACATAGGCAGACTTCTCTCTAGACAGGCTGTGTGCCCACTGCCCACACAATTTTTTATGGAAACTGAGCTACACTTCCTAACCTCCTGCCGAATGTATGACCACATTATATACATATTTCACACAGATCACACAGACCCACAAAGAATTTGAAAACAAATCAAGCAATGATAAACTCCCATGTATGTTAGGCGAAATACAGCAGTTTGCAATCAAATCAGCAAGATGTGTGACCCGTTGCCAATAAAGCCCATATGAATTAAACTGATTTCCGATAACTGATTTCGAGTTTTGAACTCTGCATCTTTCTAGAGCTCCGACTTTCCGACCTGAAGATCACTGACGTAGTGATTTGACCTCGTTTTCCCCCGAGTTCCCAGTTGTCTTGAAATCACCACAAGAGGCGGATGTTGAGTAGATTCATGATAAACAGAGTAGCTAACGTTTGCTATCTAATTTAGCTACCATCAATTGACTTCCCTACGGCCAAGCTTGGAATATAGCTATCATCATCATCATCATCACCACCCAATTCCAAGTGGGTGGAAGAGATAACAACGCAGAAGGTAACTCCCGTGGAGAGATAGCTAGGTAGGAAACAATATTTGAGAGACATTATCAGCTACGCGTAGCTAGCTATTCCCCTTTAGTTTTTAAACGGATCTTACTCAATATGAGATAACTAGCTACATGTTACTTGACTGTTCTTTTGAAATGTGTTCAATTTTCACTGATGGGAATAATATATCTAGCCAGATGGCTAGCTAACTAGTTGAACTAGCTAGTAACCACTACTGTACATAGGCAGACAGTTGTATAACGCTAGCTAGCTGATGTAAACATCCTGTCTCACGTCAATAAGTCCTAATGCAGTAATGACGAGCTAGCTAAACTATATATTTATGTATTATATGATCTGTGTCGATGCCCAGATGGCTAACTTAGTTGCATTACGTAAAAACAATGTTTGTCAGGTGGGTTGAGTGGATCATCTATGTAAAGATAGCTAGCTACTATAACGCTAGCTAGCTAACGTTATTGTAACGAGATTATTCAGTAAATGGATGGATGAAGCTTTCTAGAAAGTTGCCTCTCACAAGAGAACTATGCCGGTGTTGTATAAGTCATCCTAAATTGATCCTCAATTAATTTGTTGCTCACGAATTGGACATCAAGGTAAAGTTATAACAAATGTAGGCCTGTTTCAACTGTTTGTGATCAAATCAAACTCATCAAGACATAATGAAGTACATGACTGAAGCTTATCTGGATGTCCCTCAAGCCTAAGTGTTCTATACTCTGATTCTGAATGTCTGATGCTGTTCTAATGTACAAGGCCTAATGTTTGTTTTATTTGATTAAACTGAAAAGTAAGTGTAGATACGGGTATTAACTTAGCCTAGCTCTTATAGAGCTGTGTCATAGATTCAGATGCCATACATTTGCACATTATTATTTCTATCATACCCTGGACATTCCTGTCAGTTTCCCCAGCCTAATCAGTGTTCACCTCACACTCACTAACAGGTTGGATAGCTCTCCTCTGCCTTATCACTGCTTTAGATTACCCAGTCATTTGACAGGCTTATTTTTATTGCACTGTCTGGCATTCTGCCTGTTGGTTTTGGAGCAGGTGGGCCAGCCTCCTAATCATCTTATGTTCAAATTAGAGACGCCCTGACGTGCATGGTGTCTCACACAGGCCTGGTCAGCTGACCTGGGAAAGTGAAGCCTAGTAGGCCGGAGGATGGATGGCAGGTCTGGACAGCTGGTGTCATAACAGTGTCCTGCTCCCTAGGCTAGGCTGTGTTTGTTTTCAGACTCCGTTCCAGAGGCGTGTGTAGTAGTCTGGTGAGGTTTATGTTGTTGTAGAGTCTGTTAGGGAAAGCATTTGGCTAATCTGTAACCAAGTTAATTGCGCTGCATTGCTGAGATGACATATCTAGTTTTACGGGCCTCTTAACTGTGCCAATAATCTCAGCTCCTCTTGTGTCATTTGGCCGTTCATTCTCCTTTATGCTGAAGTGAATTGTAGTAAAGGTGGACTGTAGAGTTTTTAATTTCTCATTGACATGGGATAAGTTGGTTACGCCAGACGGCTCTGCTGCCCCATTTTTGTAGCAATGTGCTTGTTTTTATTTGTAGGCTACTGAGATTAGCTGGGCTAAGTGCTTGTGTTGTCAGGTGAATGAATTGAATCCATAGAAATGTCATGATGCAATCGACTGTGATTTAATGTGCATGCATGTGTTGGTATCTTATAATTATCATGTTGGAGACTAAATGTTAATGCGTCAGTGTTTGGGTCAAGCAGGCTGTCTATAATTAACCTAGCCCTTGTTAATGGCTACACACTGTCAGTGTTTTTCTTTCGCCTGAGACGGTAGCTATTGCAATTTCCAAATAGGACCACATGCAAGACACACGTGTCATCTTTTCTTTCCCTTTTTCCTGTAGACTGTTGGACCTGACAGAAGAGCAGACTCTGTAGGTGGAACCTCCCCACTGTCGACCGCAGGTAATCATGACTAATCATGACTTCTCTTCACCCTGCTGCCATAGGTTCTGTGTTTCTGTAAATATTGGTGACTTTTAGAGGTCATTTCTATTTAATGTCAGTCTGCCAACTCATTGCTAAACTCCCTAATGTTTACTATTGTGAGTGTGTTAGGATAATAAGCATTAGTCATGTTTAACATATAACACACATTTAGGTGAAGGGTAGATTGAAAGCAAATTCTGTTGTTTTTGTCTTAAATCCCTGTAAAAGTAATATTGTAGTAGCCTAGCCTTAACCCAGCGTTATCCAGCTATGCTGTTGAATGCTGTCTGCATCCGTCATATTTATCATACAAATTCACTTCGTTGAAAATATCTAGGGTCTACCAAGACGAGTCAATACGGAGAAAGCATTTAGGATAAATTAACATACTTGAATGCATCAGCAGCTGAAGTGCGAGGCAGCTGCTGTATCATGTTGCAGTGTGTGGGTGTTGAACTGATTGGCCTGTGTGTGTTCTTCCCACAGAGTGGCTGAGTGAGTCCAAGGCCAGTGGTGAGTGGAGCTCCTACCCCAGGCCCCCCCATCCAAAGGTCCAGCCAGCATGTCCAGCGACCCCCCTCCTCCCTACCCCGGAGGTCCCAGCGCCCCTCTTATCGAAGAGAAGACTGGACAGCCAGTTGTTCCGGGTACAATTATTCTCTGTCTCTTAATGTGCATCCTGTGGGGAAAAAAAACTTTAGTTTTGGACAAGACTACAAAAAGAGACAGATTTTAAGAATGGACAGAAGTCCAGGGTAGGAACCAGGCACAGGCATACCTGTGAAGTTCAAAATAGTCTGGTGTCTTTGACTGGTCTACTGCTTTAGTATTTGCACTGTAGCTGACTAGCTGTAGGGAAACTGGTGTGAATTTGCATAATTTCCTCCAAATGCCTCCCTTATCAGCTCTTGTGTGGTTGGTTAGAGAAAGGCAAAGATAAACATTACCAGGGAAACCTTAAAGTAGGCCCTGTTTGGAAACAAATATTTCTTTGTCTGGGCTCCCTCTCCACCCCAGGTTTCCTTACAACAAAATGCGATCAACAAAGTGTATTTGTTACAAACTGTGTAAAAAATCCTTGAGAATTGGAAAGCTATGAAAAAGCACTAGTGTGGCTTTTCTGGCCTCAATAACAGATGATGATGATGATGCATGTCCTCAATAATGGGCCAATGCTTTACTTGATTTAAGCCCAACGTAAGTAATGTTGCTTCAATCAATCATTGCTGTGAATGCTCACTAATAAATCCTTCTTGTTTGTCTGTGTTTTCTCTCCCAGGCTCGTCGGCCCCTGTAACGACGGGTCCTCCTCAGGGGTACCCCCTGCCTCCAGACTATGGCCCTCCACCCTACGAGGCCACGCTACAGCCAGGCTTCCTGCCGCCACACGTCCCAGGAGATATGCCCATGCCACATGGTAGGCAGACACTGGTCAACAGAGGAGAATGAAATAAGATGGGTGAATCTAAATGCATGCCCATGTTGTTTGGCATAGCACCTGCATACAGAACATAAATAGTACATACAGTTGAAGTCTGAAGTTTACATACACAGTCATTCAAACTCATTTTTCAACCACTCCACAGATTTCATGTTAACAAACTATAGTTTTGGCAAGTCGGTTAGGACATCTACTTTGTGCATGACACAAGTAGTTCTTCCAACAATTGTTTACAGACAGATTATTTCACTTATAATTCACTATATCACAATTCCAGTGGGTCTGAAGTTTACATACACTAAGTTGACTGTGCCTTTAAACAGCTTGGATAATTCCAGAAAATGATGATATGGCTTTAGAAGCTTCTGATAGGCTAATTGACATAATTTGAGTCAATTGTAGGTGTATCTGTGGATGTATTTTAAGTCCTACCTTCAAACTTGATTTTCATGGGAAAATCAAAAGAAATCAGCCAAGACCTCAGAATTTATTTCTAGACCTCCAAGTCTGTTTCATCCTTGGGAGCAATTTCCAAACGCCCGAAGGTACCACGTTCATCTGTACAAACAATAGTACACAAACACCATGGGACCACGCAGCCATCATACCGCTCAGGAAGGAGACGCGTTCCGTTTCCTAGAGATTAAGGTACTTTGGTGTGAAAAGTGCAAATCAATCCCAGAACAAGAGCAAAGGACCTTGTGAAGATGCTGGAGGAAACAGGTACAAAAGTATCTATATCCATAGTAAAACGATTCCTATATCGACATAACCTGAAAGGCCGCTAATCAAGGAAGAAGCCACTGCTCCAAAACCGCCACATAAGAGCCAGACTACGGTTTGCACATGGGGACAAAGATCGTACTTTTTGGAGAAATGTCCTCTGCTCTGATGAAACAAAAATAGATCTGTTTGACCATAATGACCATCGTTATGTTTGGAGGAAAAAGGGGGAGGCTTGCAAGTTGGAAAACACCATCCCAATCGTGAAGCACGGGGGTGGCAGCATCATGTTGTGGGGGTGCTTTGCTGCAGGAGGGACTGGTGCACTTCACAAAATAGATGGTGTCATGAGGAAGGAAAATTATGTGGATATATTGAAGCAACATCTCAAGACATCAGTCAGGAAGTTAAAGCTTGGTCGCAAATGGGTCTTCCAAATGGACAAAGTTGTGGCAAAATTAAGGACAACAAAGTCAAGGTATTGGAGTGGCCATCACAAAGCCCTGACCTCAATACTATAGAAAATATGTGGGCAGAACTGAAAATGCGTGTGCGAGCAAGGAGGCCTAGAAACCTGACTCAGTTTCACCAGTTCTGTCAGGAGGAATGGGCCAAAATTCACCCAACTTATTGTGGGAAGCTTGTGGAAGGCTACCCAAAACGTTTGACCCAAGTTAAACAATTGAAAGGCAACGCTACCAAATACTAATTGAATGTATGTAAACTTCTGACCCACTGGGAATGTGATGAAATAAATAAAAGCTGAAATAAATAATTCTCTCTACTATTATTCTGACATTTCACATTCTTAAAATAAAGTGGTGATCCTAACTGACCTAAGATAGGGAATTTTTACTAGGATTAAATATCAGGAATTTTGAAAAACTGAGTTTAAATGTATTTGGTTAAGGTGTATGTAAACTTCCGACTTCAACTATAGCTCTTTGCTTTTCTACCCTACAGGTGGCTTCTACCCTCCGCCTGGTCACTTTGCCCATGCCATGCCAGGGCAGTTTAGCCCGGGGCAATTTGGTCCTGGGCCCATTCAATTTGGGCCTGTGGCAGGTCAGACAGCTCACGCGGTGCTGGCACCCCCGGGGACATCTACCACAGTGACCGTGCTACAGGGGGAGATGTTCCAGTCAGCACCCGTACAGACTGTGTGTCAACACTGCCAGCTGCCCATCGTCACCCGCATCAACCACAGCGTGGGCCTCATGAACGCTGTCTTCTGCCTCTTCTGCTTCTTTGTTGGGTAAGAGGAGGAATTGGTGGACTACATTGGATAGAGATTATGTAAGGGATAACCAACGAGTGGCTATGCGTTCTATGGAATAGAATGAACGACGTGGAAGGTGTGTTCGAACTGACCTTCCACGGAGTTCCATTATTTCCTAGAGAACGCATAGAGCCCGGAGACATTATCTCTTTTATACCAGGCTATAATTTAACACATTTGCCACTAGAAATGTGTTCATTTGCAGGTAGAAATGTGTTCAATATCCACTGAAGTAACTAGCAAGTTTACTAGATACTGTGCCTTCAGAAAGTAAAAACATGTTTTTAGAAATGTTAGCAAATTGATTGAAAATGAAATGCAGCAATATTTCATTTACATAAGTAATCCCACCATTGAGTCAATACTTTGTAGAAGCTTACAGCTGTGAGTCTTTCTGGGTAAGTCTCTAAGATCATTCCACAATTGGATTGTGCAACATTTTCCCATTTTATTATTTTCAATATTCTTCAAACTCTGTAAAATTGGTTGTTGATCATTGCTAGAAACCATTTTCAGATCTAGACAAACTCGGCCGCTCAGGAACATTCACTGTCTTCTTGGTAAGCAACTCCAGTGTATATTTGGCGTTGTGTTTTAGGTTATTGTCCTGCTGAAAGGTGAATTCATCTCCCAGTGTCTGGTGCAAAGCAGACTGAACCAGGTTTTCCTCTATGATTTTGCCAGTGCTTAGCTCCATTATGTTACTCAGTATTGTATTGGATTTGCCCCAGACATTACACTTTGTATCAAAGAAAAAAAGTGTATTGTTTTGCAGTATTACTTAAGTGCCTTGTTCCAAACAGGATGCATGTTTTGGAATATTTTTATGTACAGGCTTCCTCCTTTTCACTCAGTCAATTATTATTATTATTACTTTTTTAATTTAACCTTTATTTAACTAGACAAGTCAGTTAAGAACAAATTCTTATTTACAATGACGGCCTGTCTACAGGGTCAGCCCCTGGAGCAAATTAGGTTTAAGTGCCTTGCTCAAGGACACATCGCCAGTTTTTTTATTTCTCCCACCTTGTCGGCTCGGAGATTCGAACCAGCAAACTTTTGGTTACTAGCCCAACGCTCTAACCGCTAGGCTACCTGCCGCCACTAATTAAGTTAACTACAATGTTGTTGATCCATCCTCAGTTTTCTCCTATCATAGCCATTCAACTCTATCTGCTTTGAGTGACAGAACACTGAGCCAATCAAGGCGCAACTAGAGAACATTACCAACCCCTATGCTCTGTATTTTCCACTGGCTGCCCCACCACCACAGGAAGCACTAAGCTAGGCTGAAACACCTGCATTTTGGAGCTGCCTTACTCAAGAAAGCAAAAAAAGAGACCCATGTTTATATGTGGCTTTATTAACTCAATGATATTTGTAAGTTTATTTTTTTTTTACATTGTTTGCAAACTGATATGTGCCAAGATAACAGGCAACCCAAACAAAGTCCAAACAAACGAAAAAATTCAGGCTGTAACTCAACAAAATCTGTAAAAAGTAAAGGGGTGTGAATGCTTTCTGAAGACACTGCAACTACAGTAGTTGCCTTGGTAACCAAACAGACTTGCTAGTTTAGCTAACCAAACCATCAGTCCTGCTTGCTATTATGAAAATCGAATGCAACAATGCCAATAATGTTTTCGATTTAAAATGTTGCTTTCAAAAGCAGCTCAAACATAGAACATGTAAGAATGAAGTAGCCATTGAATTCTACCTTGCTTCATAGGGAAACAATAAACGCTCTAGAATTCCAATCAGAAACAAGTATTCAACAATGCCGTGGTATAAACACAGAGTAATATACAGCGGGTGAAATAAGTATTGAACACGTCACCATTTTTCTCAGTAAATATATTTCCAAAGGTGCTATTGACATGAAAGTTTCACCAGATGTTGGTAACAACCCAAGTAATCAATACATACAAAGAAACCAAAACAAATAAGTTCAGAAATTAAGTTATGTGTAATAATGTGAAATGACACAGGGAAAAAGTATTGAACACATGAAGAAAGGGAGGTTCAAAAAGGCATGGAAAGCCAAGACAACAGCTGAAAACTATCAGTAATTAAAAAGCCCCTGTCAGTGCAAATTAATATCAGATGGTTCAGTCCCAACTGATGGCCTACAAAAAGGTCTCATTGCCAAGGTGTCACACAAGACACATCTCATGATGGGTAAAAGCAAAGAGCTGTCTCAAGACATTCACAACCTAATTGTTGCAAAACATAATGATGGCATTGGTTATAGGCGCATTTCTAAGCTTCTGAATGTTCCAGTGAGCACTGTTGGCCATAATACGGAAGTGGAAAGACAATAATTTCACCATAAATTTGCCTCGACCAGGTGCTCCTCGTAAATTTGCCCATTCATCCTTCCTTCAATTATGTGAAGTTTGACAGTACCATTTGCTGAAAAGCAGCCCCACACCATGATGTTCCCACCTCCAAACTTCACTGTTGGTATGGTGTTTTTAGGGTGATGTGCAGTGCCATTTCTCCTCCAAACATGGTGTGTATTATGACATCCAAACAGTTCAATATTGCTCTCATCTGACCACACTATATTCTCCCTGTATTTCACTGGCTTTTCCAAATGTTGTGCAGCAAACTTTAAAATAGCTTCAACATATTTTTTTTCCAGCAATGGAGTCTTGCGTGGTGAGCGTGCATACAGGCCATGGCGGTGGAGTGCATTACTTAATGTTTTCTTTGAGACAACAGTACCTGCTAATTGCAGGTCTTTTTGAAGCTCTCCACAAGTGGTCCTTGGCTCTTGGACAACTCTTCTGATTATTCTTTTCACTCCTCTGTCAGAAATCTTGAGAGGAGCACCTGGTCGAGGCAAATCTATGGTGAAATGATTGTCTTTCCACTTTCGTATTATGGCCCCAACAGTGCTCACTGGAACATTCAGAAGCTTAGAAATGCACCTATAACCAATGCCATCATTATGTTTTGCAACAATTAGGTTGCGAATATCTTGAGACAGCTCTTTGCTTTTACCCATCATGAGATGTGTCTTGTGTGACACCTTGGCAATGAGACCATTTTGTAGGCCATCAGTTGGGACTGAACCATCTGATATTCATTTGCACTGACAGGGGGCTGGATTGCTTTTTAATTACTTATAGTTTTCAGCTGTTGTCTTGGCTTTCCATGCCTTTTTGAACCTCCCTTTCTTCATGTGTTCAATACTTTTTCCCTGTGTCATTTCACATTATTACACATAACTTAATTTCTGAACTTATTTGTTTTGGTTTCTTTGTATGTATGGATTACTTGGGTTGTTACCAACATCTGGTGAAACTTTCATGTCAATAGCACCTTTGGAAATATATTTACTGAGAAAAATGGTGATGTGTTCAATACTTATTTCACCCGCTGTATACTACGGAAGGAAAGATTTGATTTCAGGCCAAACACCACAGAATGAAATGAAGTAGAGCAGTGGGTTGTTAGCTATAATAAGACAATTGATTTTGGTCTGTATTCTCTGGTGGTTTATGTTTCATCATTCTTTCTCTCTCTCCTCTACCACAGGTGTGATCTGGGCTGCTGCTTGATTCCCTGTCTGATCGATGATCTCAAGGATGTGATACACACCTGTCCCAACTGCAAGGGATACATCTACACATACAAGCGTATCTGCTAACTACCAACAGACAAACACGTGTATATATCTATATATTATGCACAAATTAACTCACAGCTCCTCATGGGGGTAGTTGCAGCCTGTGTTCTTTCTCCAACATTTGCTCAATGTGTCGTGCTTCATTTAGCCCTCCTAACTGTACCCTCACTTTCTAAAGCACTTGTTCACACTCACTGTACTTACTGTATAGCAGAGGAGGCTGGTGGGAGGAGCTGTAAGAGGCCAGGCTCATTGTAATGGCTGAAATGGAATCCATGGAAAGGAGTCCAACACGTTGTGTTCGATTTGTTTGGTACCGTTCCATTGATTCCTTTCCAGCCATTATAATGAGCCAGTCCTCCTATAGCTCCTCGCACCAGCCTCCTCTGCTATGTATACTTTCCTGACTCGCTTACCTAGCTATGTACAGGCATTTAGATAAGTGCTAGATAGACCCGTCACACAGGACTGAACCTGATCTAAAAACAGAAACAGAACAGAACAAAATGTGTTGCAGACACGGTACATCTTTCATACTTTCTAAAAACGTATTTGGTTACGGGTAGATTTTACATTTGTGGAGCAAAATGGAGGGGTAGAGAGGAAGTTCACACTTTGGGCAAGCTGTAAACATTTGTCACTTTAATTAAAATCCTCAGCAATTGCAGGGTCAGTATTTTAGTTGTTTTTGTAATTATTTAATCTATATTAACATGTTAATATTGAAGAAAATGAAGGATACGTCCATGTCTTAGACCTACTTTATGTTTATGTTCTAGTCCCACTATTTGTCCTACAACCTAAATCATTAATATCCCTTTTTTAAATGTTACAAGTAAATAACCATGTATCAGATTTGTCCTGACAAACTCAAGTCTGTAAGACTGAGTTTTTGTATTTATTTTAATTTGTTTTGCTCACTTGGCAGTTGTTAAGTGAGAGAAGTATGTGTTACTATCTTGTTTAATCCTCTCTGTGCTTTAGAGTCACTCGATGTCCAGTGATGTTTGCTAGAGCTGTTACACAATAATGCCATTCATGTCTATATTAATGTATTCAATTTTGATAATGAAGCAAATGTTTGCTAATATAATGGTATTGTGAATGTGCAAGTTCCCATGTGAAATGTCATAAAACCATAATTTCCATGACTTTACTCTACAGTTTATTTATTTTATGGCTGTCATTGTTAGCTACTTTATAGCCTCGCTTGCTTGCCAAGCTTGATTATCATTAAGACACAACTGGGAACGAGACTAGCTAGTTTTTGTAAGACTTTTGTCAATAACTTGGACTATATGTCATATTAAGGATAATTTACATTTGTCTTGGTGTCAAATGAAGTGTTTGAGTGAACTTCAACTTTACTCATAATCCTGTACTTTCCACAATCACAATCTATCACTGACATAGGGCTTCATTCAGCTTCAACATCCATGCAGTCACTGAGCATAAACATAACCATGCACATGTCAGAGGCTGAGATTTTCTAGTTGATCTATCAGTCCACAGTGAGAAACAGGTTTACTTGTATTTTTTTCATATAGGAAGGGAACGCAGTGAAGCCGACCTGGCTGGCAGAGTCCAATCTGTTCTGCTGGAGGGGCTCTTTAGAATGATGAAGCACTCTGCATCGTACCACCGTAATCTTGTGCACTTGTCCTCTCAGGCCGTATGTCCAGTCTGTCACAAAGCCAATGTGTGTCAAGCTGTGCTGCTGGCCCACACACTGCTCTGTCCTGCCCAATCCAAAAGGGATTATCCTTTCACTGGTCATGTCTGTCAGCTAATGTTCAGAGGGAATCATTAAAGTAGAGTGCATCCAGGTTTTACTATTTTTTTGCTGGGTTACGTAACTTCTTCAATGATGAACAGAATATCCTTCACATTCAACCTCATCTCAAATACATTTTTTCATATTTAGCATTTCTGTGCATAAACCTGCTACATGATGTTTAAGCAAAGTTAAGGTCTCAAAGCCACAATCTGCTCTTTCTCTTTAGTGTTCCTTGTCTAGGTTTGATCACTATTGCTCTGATGCATGTTAGTCTGATATGCCATGGAGATACAGGTGTACAAAAGCAAGTTCGTCTTTACTGAAATCCCGAATGCAGATTCAAGTGATGTTATCACCTGCTTCATATTAACGTGTTAGATCCAGTCCAAGTACACCAATGTATGGTATGCAAGATCTTTTGTCTACTTCATTTGAGTCTTTTCTGTAGGATCATTCTCGGGTTTCCTCTCAATACTGACAATAACCGGCATGATTATATAAAGGAAACACTGACGACATGTGGAGTGTCTGCATGTCCATGCATTCTTATGGATACGTTTCACAGGCTGCTCTCTAACTTTGTACACTCTTGAATCTTCTACTTGCAGTGTGAAGTGGCTTGAAGCTGTGTAAGAACATGTAGTAAAACCAGGGATTGAGGATTGCATTTAACTTTGAACACAATGAATGACTTTGTTGTTGGTAGCTAGTTTGGTCTGTGTTGCCCTATCAATAAAATAAAGAATTGTATAATGTACATCTAAATGAGTTGGGGTCATTACTGTTGCATACAGTGCAGTTATTTTAACAAAACAAACCAGTATTTGTGATTTATTTTATTAGTCGTTTTGTCAGATAGTCATTCTCTTTCAATCCAAAAACAAAGTAAATTTGTAATAGTATGATAAATAAATCTAGAAATAAAAGTATGACTCCAATAATGGATTCTCCTCAAACATACATCTTCAGCTATAAATTGGAAGTGTAATTGACTTCTGATTGTAGTCATATTGAACACAACTCAGAGAAGTTAAAAACTAATCACAATGCTAAACAAAGCAAGGACATACTCTTGTGTAATATTACATTGACTCTTGCTACTTTCTCCCCTAACATGCTTGGTGCCAGAGGTGTGGTCAACTAGTAGCCATGTGGCCAAGTCTGTCTGTGCTATTAGCAAACTCCTCTGTTTACTCACTGTTATGCCAAAGCTGTCTGGAATGACAACAGAAGAGTTGGCTACAGCACATACACTATGAAACCAGGTTAGCTGACTCAGCTAGTGTTCTCAGGTAGAGATCCAATTGAACATCATCAGTTTAGTCTCTCCAGCGATGTCCACACTCATAATTGCAGCATTTGTAGAAGGTTGTCATGGGTTCATCTGCAGATCTTGTCTGAATCTGCATGAAGAATGCTCGGGGGTGCTCACACTTGGGACATTTTTCTAAAGAACACAAACACGAGGGTTAGAGTAAATACATAGCTGACTATAAGTAACAGTGAATATTGCCCATTAGGACCACCTGTCCCCTATAGGTCGGGTGGTGGACACAGGACAGAAGAGGCGGGGCAAATTCCAATCCAGTTATTCCACCTGCCAGCCTTTGGACTACAATCCACCCATTGCTCTATTTGGTATTGGTATTTTTTTAGGATCCCCATTAGCTGTTGCAAAAGAAGCAGCTAATCTTCCAGGGGTCCACACAAAACATTACATAAGGAACATTAATAGACAAGGACAGAACTATATACATTCTATCATCTTAGGCATTGATGACCAGTGACCACAGAATGATTGAAATGTTAGCTAAGTTATGCAGGTGATTTGGTAACTTACCTGGCGTGGAATCCACATTTTCCCAGGCTGCAGCTCCACCAAGCACATCATCAACCTCTTTCAGTTTGGGATACTTCCTGTTGTTTACCTATGGGAAAGATGTACATGTTGATGTATCAATACGTTTTAAAATGACGCATTGTGAGAGATAACACATGACATACACATCAGTTACTTGGCTATAAGTCTAGGAATTAAGTAAAAGTTAGTTTTACCTTCCTAGTTATGTTATGCACGTACGGACATGTGTTGCAGGCGAATCGATAGCACTTCTGTCCTTCCTCTACAATCAGCACATTCCCACATGTTGGACAAAACAGAAGCATATTCTCTTGACTAAACTGGTCAGCACAATCTCACAATGTAGCTACGTTTGTACATCTATTTCAATCATTTAGCTAACTGATGAAATTCCTGACAACGTTGTTGACATCCACGCTCGTTTGAAACGTTGTTACATCTAAAACGTTTCGGTAAGAAACAACATTTGACGTTGAGAAATATGCTCTTTGTGTTTCTTTGTTGAAATAATTATAGTTTATATTTACAGTTAATAATATTGTATTATATTAGCAAAAGAGACCTAGAAATTGAGTAATGATAATAGAAATAGCAGTATCCCAAGTCGGTACTAGTCGGAATCCTCCACTTGAGCTAGTTTGACTCCGGTATGTTGTAGGTGACGTACATGCCGGTAGCTACATGTTTTAGCATGAATTGCAGTGCTTCAGACTATATACCAAATATACCTTTTTATTTTTAAGCTACTATTTATGTTTGTTTTAGTAATCACGTAATATATATTTTACTGTACACTTTGATCAAGATAGTATAAAGTGTGAACATCTGTTAGTTTAGCTAGGTAGCTAATCTTACATAGAATAGCTAGCTAGCTAACATAAACTGGTCACGAACTTTAACTACAAACTCCTATTCACAGTGTAAATTATGGGGGAGGATTCCCAGTCCCTTCACCTGGACAAGGCACTGTCTGTAAAGGAAGAGGAGTTAGGACAGGCAGAGGGAACGATGAGCCAAGTGGAGGATGAACAACCAGAAGAGGTTGAAGAGGAAGATGAGGAGGAGGATGAAGAAGCATTGCCACACTCAGAATTCCTGGACATCTTTGAAGAAGGACTGGCTCGCCTTGTACAGGACCCTCTACTCTGTGACCTTCCCATTCAGGTTGGTGACCTAATCCATACTGGTGAAATGTATCTATTTGGTGATGTAAAGTCCTCCAGCCTAACCATTTACATTGAAATTTTAGTAATTTAGCAGGACTACTGTTATACTATTCCAGGTATTATTTAAGAGGTAGGATTTCAATTGTCTGGAGAAGAGAGGAGGGGATAGGGTCAAGCGGGCAGATTGTTGGGCGGCCGGCTGTCACAAGTCGCAAGATTTCATCTGGAGAGAGAGGGGAGAAAGAAGTCAAAGCATAAGGCAGGGCAGTGTGAGCAGAACCAGTGGTGTCAATAGGCTTAGTAAACGAGGATGAGATGTCGTCAACCTTCTTTTCAAAATGGTTGACGAGGCTTGAAATTTTGAGTGGTAGAAAGTGGCTTTAGTAGCAGAAACAGAGGTAGAAAAAGAAGAGAGGAGTGAGTGAAACGATGACAGGGCGTTTAGCTTTCCTCCATTTCCCTGTTCTGTGAGCTCGCAATGAGTCGTCTAGCCACGGAGCCGGCCGGGAGGATAGGGGAAAAATATGCAGAAAGGGAGGAGAGGAGGGTCGAGGAGGCAGAATCAGGAGACAGGAGGGAGAAGGATTTAGCAGAGGGAAGAGATGGAAGAGGAGAGAGTAGCGGGAGAGAGTGAAGGTTGCGACGGCGCATTACCATCTGAGTAGGGGCAGAGTGAGTAGTGTTGGAGAGCGAGAGAGAAAAGGATACAATGTAGTGGTCGAAGACTTGGAGGGGAGTTGCAGTGAGATTAGTAGAAGAACAGCATCTAGTAAAGATGAGGTTAAGCGTATTGCCTGCCTTGTGAGTAGGGGGTGGGGGGGGTGAGGGGGGGGGTCAAAAGAGGAATAGGAGTGGAAAGAAGGAGGCAGAGAGAAATTAGTCAAAGGCAGACGTCGGGAGTTTAGTCACCCAGAACTGTGAGGGGTGAGCTAACCAATGTCTCACTACTGTCTGTCGCTTTCCTGCAGGTGACTCTGGAGGAGGTGAATTCCCAGGTTGCCCTGGAGTATGGCCAGGCCATGACTGTCCGTGTATGCAAAGCGGATGGTGAAGTAATGCGTGAGTTTCTGACTAATGTTTCTAAGTAGAATACCCTTTTTTTTTTTTGGTAAGCAAGTCAAATGAATGATACTAATGTGTGTGTGTGTGTGTGTAAGTGAAATTCCAATGTGTGTTGATCAGCGATAGTGGTGGTGCAGAATGCTACGGTGCTGGATTTGAAGAAAGCCATCCAGAGGTTTATGGAGCTGAAACAGCAACGGGAGGGTGGAGTGAAGCACGTCAGCTGGTAATGCGCACACACACACACACACACACACACACACACACACACACACACACACACACACACACACACACACACACACACACACACACACACATAATTCAGTTCCATTCAAAAAACATATTTTCCCTAACCCTAAACTGTAACCCATACCCTTACCTTAACTGTAAAATTAACTAAAAAACTTAACCTTAACCCTAAACCTAACACTAGCTACTAACCCTTACCCTAAATCAAACCCTAGCTCCTAACCCTAACACTAATTATAACCGGAACCCTAAACCCCCTAAAAATAGCGTTTGGCCTTCTGGGGACTAACAAAATGTTCCCAGTTGGTCAAATTTTTGTTTGTTTACTTTTCTTGTGGGGAATTCTGGTCCCAACAAGTATAGTTACACACACACACACACAGTTTTGCTTTTCTTGTGCAGGAGATACGTATGGAGAACCTTTCATCTCGTATTTCAAGGAGAGAAGCTTGATGATGACAAAATGAAACTAAGGGAGTAAGTTTCAATCAAACACCATTGTGATTATGGAGTATATTACGTACTGCTTGTGTTGACTGAGAACTACATTTCTTGTATTGTTTTCTTGTCAGTTATGAGATCAAAAACAGAGATGAGGTGACATTCATGAAGAGACTGAGGAAGAAGTGAAACAGAGGTACAGTAGACTTCTGAACTATGATCTCATCTGAAAGATATTCACAGACTGATAGTATGCAAGGTGGTACCATATAATGATGACTGTAATAAAGCTTTATGGCCGTGTGAACGAGAGAAAAGCTATTGGAAAGTACCACTATCTTTTGTGCCTGTGGCATTTTCCATTCTAATAAGATTATGCTAATTTTGAAAGGACGCTTTTGTATTTCTTGCACTCCCCATTGGTGTATAACACTTGCAACCCTTTAAAAAATATATTTTATGTTTATAATATTATTGATAATACATTGAGTTGAACAATGAAGGACACTGCTCTACGTGCTTCTCACTTCAGATCTCACTACCATGTGGAGTCCTGCCTACTCTGTGAGTTGCCTGCACGGTCCCTGTTGCTTCAGACCTCCATGTTTCAACCTGGGGATGACCAGCAACTATATTATACACTAACATGATTCAGTTGATGTCTAAAAGGTTTTTCAATTGACATCTAAAAAGCTTATACAGTGTAGATATGATTGTGTGGAATGTTTTGTACGGTCTAAATTTTTTATTGTTTGGACATATTCTCTTGTCATTTTGTACAGTAAAATTGTGCCACTTAAAATATGAATAAAGACTACATTGCTACCAAAACACCCCTGAAATGTCACGTAATTACAGTGAATATGTTTTAGAATTTTATCTCGCTAGAAATCATTTAACCAGGCCTGGTCTCACAACATGAGAGTCGAACCACAATATTTAAATATCTCCTGTAGTCCTTCTTTGAACCGAAACAAAATATATCTCTATTTCCTGGAGTACATAGAGGAGAATCACATTTTTCACAACACAAGCTGGGAGAAGCCAGTGAAACCAGGTAAAAATCTATATTGTCTCATTACAGCAAATTAATTGAATTTGCAGCAGCTAAGATGGATAAGAGAACATTTGAAATCTAATTCTAATCTTTGCAGTCTTGTTTTTTTTTTTGTAATGTTGGTCACATCAATCTATCTGACTTGTACAAACATATTAGAATGTGATTTCCTCACATTAGTTTGTCTTGGTATGAAATATTTTTACATGTGCAAGGCTGATGCTTCCATTGATACATAAAGTTAGTGCTGTGTCTTCTTTTGACGTGTTATCAAAGTGTTGGATAACATGAATAGATAGAATTTATATGAATATATCTAACTTCATGACCCAATCATCTGAACTTGCTTGGAAAAATGTATTTGTTGGCCTAACACTCTATAGTTCAAGCTTCACCAAGGCACTGGGCGACTGGCATGTGTTTCAGACCAGATTACTTGATTGGTGGCATTGACTGGTGGTGTATGTGGCAGGTGGAAAGTCAAAGAATTTTGAAATGTTCCACCTTTGTGATATCTGATCTGATGCTGGTGGTTGTTTTCAGTTCCCAGGATGTCTGGCTCTTCTGAGCACAGGGAGCTGGATAGTATCTCCATAGAGATGAACCACCTGTCATTCAAGAGGCAGCAGCTTAACGACCGCAGGAACATGCTGGCCATCCTGCAGGAGTTCAGGAACCGCTCCAACCACAATAGCACAGGTAAAGAGGAAATTCTGTCTAGAACAGCTAGTATTGAGTAAATGCACATGGCGGGCATGGATGTACTGTGTGATGTGGCCTTTAGCTATGACCCAGCAGGGCGGATGTGTTCTATCACTGACTCACTCTGAGACATGTATTACCTCTGTGTCCAGCAGAGGGCTCCATGGAGCAGATCGAGATTCAATGCATCGACCAGGAACTGCAGGAGCTGTCTAAGAAGAAGAGAGAGCTGCAGGAAAGGCAAGATAACATTCTCCTCCATTCCAAGGACCAAAGAAAAGGTGTGTCTACTCTACTTACCTTATCGTGATACTGTCCTCACACAGCACTCTCTTAATACTCAGATTCTGATAATGATTGTCTCCTTTTAATGGCCTTTGTAGAGTACATCATCAGTCAGGGGGGTGTGTCTGTTTTCCCTCGTCTCCCTGACCCCTCTGTTGTCTTTGTTGACGCTCCACCCTCTATACCAGGTGAGTCACTTGGACTGAGAGTCAAATGAGGTCTAAACTTGTTAATTTGTGGGTTATTTCAAGTGGTACCACCATTTTGCTACAATTCTTTTGAGATCAGAGGCTAGTCCTATAGATGAGTGATGTCATATGGTCACACCTACACTCCCTCCATAGCTCCGAAGGTGATCCTGGACATCCAGAAACTTCCTCCCTGCTCATCTCAGACCCAGTGCCCAGAGTGTCGACAGTTCATCACTACAGAGATTGTCACTTCAGTAGGCAATGTGGCCTGTCTGGTCTGTGTCACAATGTCTATACTTGGGTGAGTTGACCTACACTGTCTTACTGCTGTGTTACTATCAATTGAATGGACAGGAGGTCAACAATTAGGTGTTTTTAACTGCTTCATCTAGAGTTGGAGGGAGTAGGTTATCTTGGTTAACAAAGAATAGGAGCACTGCTTAGGTCTCTTAAGTAGAGGTGCAAACATAGGTGCTTTTTGGAGACTGCATTCCAGTTATTTGTTTCCTGCAGTACTATGCAAATTTCAGTTTGGACAAAAGCCAATGCCTTTAGGCTAGTGTCATATCTTATAATCACATCACCTGATGGAATGCAAAGTATGAAACTGTTGTTTCTGGTCTGTTCTCATTCAGCTGTGTGGCTGGTTGCTGCCTTATCCCTTTCTGCATTGATAACTTCAAAGATGTCACGCATAGATGTCCTAAGTGTCGAAGTTCAATAATCACCATCAAAAAGCTCTGAGGTAAAAGGCCCACGTGTACACAGAGACTGATAAACAGCTCTCAGACTGGGAGATCTCCCCTTGTGATGAGGAGGCATCTACCGTGAATCTGAGGTGACCCATTTAGGGTTCAGTAGACACCCTGTCCCATCATGCAGGTACAGGACAGCAGTGGATGATGGGAAATGGACAATACATGTTGAATAGAGCCATGCCATAGTGAAACATGTTCTGCTGAGTGAGAGGTGAGCATAAATTCCCAACAACTGTACTGTTGGTCAGTGTCACTCCCACCACTCCTGGGATGATGATGTATCCATACTGTGAGAACTGTGGCTGGATCCGGTACATTTTAAGTTGGTGTGTATTGCATTGTTCTGAGAATAAAATGTCTTTATCAATGCAGTTTATTAGAGAACTGCATTAAATGTTTATTTTTTATTTTTATTGTGCTTGTAAAACATCAGAGGTATGTGAACTATAAAGCTGCATGTGACTTATCCAAGCCTAGTGGTGGCTGTCTTAGGAACTGCTTAATAAACAAATAGTTGCATGATAGGGTTCTTTTATTTAATAAACACAACTGAATGATTTTCACACACAATGTACATTATCATTTTTATTGACACAAAAAGGCTATATATATATACATTATGGGTATACAGTAGTATGTATACTGTATACACCAAACAGTCTTAATACAAAAGAGCTCAGATGTGCTACATTTGTATAAAAATACAAAAATAAAAATGCATGACATAACATATATATACACAATGTGCAAAATGTGTGTGTGGGGGGGGGGGGGGGGCTATAACTGACAACTTATTCCAGATCATTCTCCCTTTCTTTAGTTTGGACACTTGATCAATGGGGGCTGATGCTCAGACCAAAACAAAGTTGTGCACAAAGTAGACCTATCAGGAGCAGGCAATGTTTTTTTGATTAGCTACCCATTGTTTTATTATCTCCTCACAATGTAAACTGCTTTGCAATTTAAGTGCTTTTGTTCGTTTTTCTAACACAAATGTGTGACATTGAGGCTCTTAAAGGCCCAGTGCATTCAAAAACATGATCTTCCTATGTTATATACGCGTTCCACAGGGAGGCTGGCCCATGTTGACTCCAATGCTTGCTTCCCACAGTTGTGTCAAGTTGGCTGGATGTTCTTTAGGTGGTGGACCATTCTTGATACACACGGGAAACTGATTACCGTGAAAAACTCATCAGCGTTGGAGTTCTTGACACACTCAAACAGGTGCGCCTGCCTGGCACCTACTACCATACCCCGTTCAAAGGCACTTAAATCTTTTGTCTTGCCCATTCACCCTCTGAATGGCACACATACACAATTCGTGTCTCAATTGTCTCGAGGCTTAGAAATCCTTCTTTAACCTGTCTCCTCCCCTTCATCTACACTGATTTTAAGTGGGTTAAACAGGTGACATCAAGAGATCATAGTTTTCACCTGGAAAGAGCAGGTGTTTTGTACACTCAGTGTATGTTTCAACACTATGAGGTTGGAATAATACTGTGACGATGATAATAATGCCATTTTAGTCTAATAGCTGTTTTAAAAGACTGCCTGTTTACGTGGGTGGAGTTTTGGTTTGGGTAAATTAGTTAATGGACCAATAAGAAAGAGTTCCAAACCTCTCTGCCAATAACAGCTCGTTTTCAGTTTTCCACTCTACTCAGACCACTCCCAGACAGTTCTAGCAAAGTTTATTTTTTACCATTTTAAGTGAAAACAATAACAGTAAGATTCTTAATTGTTACTAAGAAATTATTTGATATTGAGATAAAAACAGCTGCATTGGACCTTTTTAAGTAATCTTTGGTAAGAGACAGACAGGTAGGCTATAATTTATCAAAACCGTTGAAATTACATATTTCTTTAGCACTGTCTGCAATGTATTTCCAAAGAATGCTTATCCTGTCGTCGGTGCTTCAAACTTGTATCATGCTGAATAGTGTTTTAAAGCTTATTTTTGGCTCTACTAAATTGCTGAAAGGTTTCTGTGTTTCTAAAGGCAGTTATCCTTTGCGTATCTCAGACTGCTTGATAAAGAGGACTGCCACCTTTTGCAAAGTCAACCCGTCTGTAAACTACTCTGGCTTAACCCATTTCAACCATTGGTTTCAACACTCTTCAAATGCTTTTTCATTTTATCTTTGGCCAGTATATGTCACCGTAATATAAATTTGGAACTACAGGTGTATGATTGCAATAATAATGTATGATTTTGACCTAAAAAAAGACTGGGTGAGGAGTTAAAACCAAGGCTATTCCAACGGTGTGGAGATCATTTTAATACCCATCTGTCAATAATGGTACATATGAATCACACACTGCTTTGTTTTGAAATGTGTTTTGAAAGGATGCCTCCATTGATGTGATGTGAGTGACTGAAATCTCAACCCTACATAACCTGCTGGGCTAAGGCTTCATGAATAGAGGCACATTAGGCCTACTACAACAATAGTATACAATAATTATGCTTACATGAACATTTGAGTGTCAAAGACACCTGAACCTGCAGGACTATGGCCACAAATATTGCTAAGCTGATCACAAAAGCACAAGACAGCCTTGAACCACCTCTGCTGATTCACTAGGACTCACTGTCTTATCAAACTTAATGATGTCAATTTGTCTGTTCTCAGTATGCCAAACCAACTAAGGTCAGACGGTATATTGAAGAAAGCCATGGAAATGCTGAGGAGAATTTACTGGCTATATTTCTGGCAGTTCCTAACTTCAAAACAAGCAAAAGCGATATGCAACACAGATGTGCAGTGCACAGACACACACTATCTCTCACTCATGTGCACTGCACGCCACACATAAACATGCAAACTTCAGCTGATCTGTACAATGGGAAAAATCCACTCCAGACTTGACAATAGGGTTGAGAGAGAGAACATTTTCAAAGGCTCTTTGGTCAATAATATAAAGGCCTGGCTAGATACAGCAGTGCTGTGGGGGGCTGTGCCACCTATTGTGACCCCATGGACACTAAGGCAAAGCATGTTTCAGTTTGGTAAACAAACTCCCATTGGCCCTACTTTCCCCACACAAGTATAGTAATAACAACAGCTGCCAAAAATGTGACGCCTCTCAACTTCTAAATCAGATGAATTCAAGAGTTCTCAGGCAGACAGCTCTCAACTTCTAAATCAGATGAATTCAAGAGTTCTCAGGCAGACAGCTCTCAACTTCTAAATCAGATGAATTCAAGAGTTCTCAGGCCGACAGCTCTCAACTTCTAAATCAGATGAATTCAAGAGTTCTCAGGCAGACAGCTCTCAACTTCTAAATCAGATGAATTCAAGAGTTCTCGGGCAGACAGCTCTCAACTTCTAAATCAGATGAATTCAAGAGTTCTCAGGCAGACAGCTCTCAACTTCTAAATCAGATGAATTCAAGAGTTCTCGGGCAGACAGCTCTCAACTTCTAAATCAGATGAATTCAAGAGTTCTCAGGCTGATAGCTCTCTTATTGTCAATCAGTGACACTAAATATGGGTTTCGTGCTCTCACTGTTTTATCTTACATGATTTAAGGCTTATTACCGTTAACACTTCACTTTAAGTAGTCGTCAGTCGTCACTCTGTGGAAATTCTTTAGTTGAATGAATTGAAAGCAATGTCTTGATAATGGCAAGATATTTGCCGAATGGTCTTATAAATAAGGCACAATGCAATATGTGCAGCCTTTTAGCATCTGTGTCCAATTTCCTCCTCGGATGGGAATCGCATTGGGGCACTGAGTAAAGCAAAGGCAGTTATTTCAAAGCCATAATGCTAAGCTAATACAACATTCCAATAGATCAAAAAATATACACAGGACTGTAATACAGCTGCCTTAGTGGTATATGCTGTAGAGCAGACAGACTACTGCTACTGTAGACATAGGCTTATAATATCTACAATCTCTGCGCTGTCTGTCAAATTTATCACGAAAGTCAGTCACCATGCCACTGTGGCGCAGTCAGAACCAGGCGTGAAATTCTCTGTAACACCTGGGTCAACATCTGTTTCCACTAGCAAGTTCTCATCCTGAGCCGGGATCACATTTCCTGGTCCCACTCCTTAGCTACTGTAACGCCATTTCAGTAGGGACCACCCTTCCTCAGACCAGGTCCTCCTTTCAGTAGAGACCACCCTTCCTCAGACCAGGTCCTCTTCTGAAAGAGACCACAGGGGTATATTAACCTGTTCACACAATTGAGCTATACCACGGCAAACCCAGCGGGTGCTTTGCCTTCCATAGAATAAGTGGCTGTTATGAGGGCCGATATCTCAGAGGGAAACAGCTATACTGTACAGTATCAATGAGGAAGGAGGGTCAATGCCTCTAGCACTCTGAGATACACCACCACTGCTGCTGTAGCCCTGCACAGAACTGCCCACAGAGACTCAAGGCCAGCAGCACTTCACTCTCCTCCACTGGAGGAGGACTGGGCTCTCTGTCTCACTTGTCACTATGTGTGTGTCTCTCCCTGACAGCCCTCGGTCTAAGGCCTGCTTTATTTTTTTTATGTTTTGGGGGTGGGGGGTCACATTGATCATCATCACTAGATATGTGTGCAACCAAAGTTCAACATTCACCTTCTGCTACCATTTCTGTCAAGCCGTCTACGCGTACAGTTTGACGCATACGTTCGATAAATCCAACGTGTGCACCACACAGAACGCACTGCAACTGACTCTGCAATGCTGCAAGGCAAACGAAGCGTTCCATTGGAAATGAATGTATTTCTGGTGGATCAAAACGCCATGACGCTGTCGGTGTGTTCAAAGCGTTAGTCCCAGTGTAGCTGCAGGTCATGGGAGTCCAGGAAGTCAGAGGAGAAGACCCCAGACGGGGGAAGGCCCAGTGGGTTGAGCCCACCTGTCGGTCCAGGCATGGTCAGGTCCAGCCACTCCATGTTGTCCAGAGTGTTGTGGTCCAGGTGGTAGCTGGAGGGGGGTGCACTGACGTTGTTGAACCCGGTGGAGTCTGTCTCCATGTCCATGGGGGAGTGGGGGGAGTGCTCCAGCAGCTGGCTGTGCAGCTCCTCCATCAGCCTCAGTGTCTGGGGCTCTGTCTCCCCCGTCAGCGTACCCTCCAGGAAGGCCTCCAGCTGGTTGTCTGTGGCCAGGGCTGTCAGGCTGGGTGAGGCCGAGGGGTTCAGGGTGGAGGCGGCCGGCCGGGCCACATGGATCTGGGGCGGGGGGCGGGATAGCACCGTGTTGAAGGACAGGGTGGTTACGCTGGCGGTCACAGGAAGCTGCTTGTCTGGAAAGGTAGGATCCTGTCTGATGAAGGGGGAGATCTCTGAAGAAGGAACATGGGAGATGATGGATTAATGGACAGGGAGGGACTGATTCAGCTGGAGACCAAGACTATAGTCAAGTCCTTTTCTCACCTCCACTCTCAATCAACACGTCAAACAGGTCGTCCATGTGCTGGCTGGTTGCAGTGGGAACCTGCATAGACAAGAAAGACCAGTCAATACTTAACGCCTAACAGACCTAAGCAGGTCAGTCCAGTGTGTTTTTATTGGTGTGCTGTAAAAGCTCTACTACCTGTGCAGCAGTCTGCATTCTGCGCGTCTGTTTAACGGCCTCTTCGTAGCGTGGCGGGTCCTTGCTCTTGGGGACGTGGTTTGAGAAGTTGGGCTGGCAGAAAGAGGGGGACTGATGGACAGAACAAACAATGAGCTCTAACCCCTATAAGCTCTAAAGAACCTATGTGGTTCACATATGTAACACAACTAAATTAATACATGTAGATAAGATTTAAACAATACCTTGTTTGTTGGACCATTGGGGACTGCTTGGTTGGACGAGGCCCTGGCAGGGGACCTGCTTCCTGGGGAGGTGTTTAGGAAACACTGGGGTATCTCTGTCTGACCTGGGCCTGCTCTGAACTGGAACCCAGAGCCTGAGGTGGTGGTGGTGGTGGTGCACAGTGGGACTGTCGTCTGTAGAGGAATGATAAACACGTGGTACACATTCCCTTAGGGACAGATAAATACTGGTCAGCTGTAGTAGTAAACACTCCCCCTTAGAAGGCATAATCTCTCTCTGGGAGTAATAAAAAGTGTTTATGTATTATTATGTGGTAGTACACATTATTTAGGAACCTGAGTGCAGTGCTGAAAGCAGTGTGTTTCTGGGTATGCAGCACTTTCAATGAGTGTTGTGTTGCAGGTGCTGTTGTCGGGCCGGCCCAGTGCAGCTCTGCAGACCTGGGTTCAAATAGTATTTGACATCTTTCAATTAAGTAGTGTTTGCTTGAGCTTGCATTTGAGTGGCCGTTGGACGGGGTGTGCACTTTTAATTATGCCAGTCAAGCACAGCTTAAGTATTTGAAGGAAAACAAATGCTATTTGAACCCAGGTCTGGTCCTACAGAGACTAGAGCACACAGCATAGTCTAGTGTGCTGTCTGCCTGGCCGTCAGTCAACACCTGCTCCAGTAACCGGAGCTTAGACAGGCTCCGGTCCTCCTTTTGATGTGACTAGGAGAGGAATTCATCACCCTGGCCAGGCCTGCTATTACCTTGGCAACACACTAGATAAATCACCCAGAGAAGAGCATATTAAAAAAGTTGGAGAGGGAGACTCTCTGCTTTCAAAACACGGCTAATACCCTAAGAAATGTGATTAGGCTGGCCCATCACAATAGAACGTAACCAACTATTTATAAATGCTCTGGGAATGGTGTTATCCCAGAAGGGCACAAAAACAGGATGTGCAATTTATTCAGCGGAACAATTCATCCACAGACAGCTATTGATTTAGTTATGGTTTGGTGCAGCACACAGCCCATGGAGAGTACTATAAACCAATACACAGAGACACTACAATACAGGTGGGTAAAATGGTGGCTGCCGAGAGTAGCTTGGGGAATATCCTACTCTAAATATGGGATTGGGGTGAAGTAAACCATATATTCTCACCTGTGCCATGGGTTGGGTCTGGGTGGTGTGTTGTTGTTGTTGGGGTGCTGAGGCCTCTGTTTTCTGGATGAGGCCTGGAGCTGCAGTGCTAACTGTGGTCTGCAGGACAGGCTCTCTGACCTGCAGTTTAATGCTGTTGTTCGGTAGCTGGATGATGGCAGTGCTGGTGGGCAGGGAGACAGGCAGCAGGATCTGTGTTCCAGGCTGGCCAGACAGCGGGGTCTGAGGCTGGGGCGGTGTGAGGACCTGAGGCACCTGCTGGTGGCTGATGAAGAACTGAGGCAGGGGGGGCGTCTGCACCTGGCCTGAACTGGGCTCCAGTTTCACCACTGCTAGTGGGCTATGCGCAGAGGCGGAGCAGTTTGAGACGGCCCTGCCCTCTTCTTTGACCTGGAACAGTGCCATGGGGACTGGAGGGCTGGGCTGACCCCTCTTCTCCACCTCTAGCTGCATCTTCAGCTCCTCCACCAGCCTCTGCTCCTGCTCCAGCTTCCTCATTAGCTCCTCGATCTGACGCTCCTTCTCGTGCAGTCGCTGGTCCTTCTCTGAGGTTCTGGTCTCCATGGGGCTGTCCTCCAGTCCTCCTTGGTGGGGAGACGACCCAGAGGGAGTGAGCCGAGCTGGGGAAAGAGCTCCTGGCATCCCAGCCTCCTCTATGCCCAGGCTGGAGACCTCCGAGGGTGTGGGGGACACAGGAGGTGTGGAGCTCATGCTCTCAGGCTGTGGGGCCCCTGTGTGGCCTGTCAGCTCCGTGGCAGCCTGGCTGCTGGGGCTTTCCTGATAAGGCTTTAGTCTCTCTATCAGTTCAGTCTTGGTGCCAGACACCGGAAGACCTCGCAGTTTCAGCTCCATCTTCAGCTCAGCTACCTACGGGCCAGGGATAATGAACAGTCATGAGTCATCATAACAAAATACAAGCCCTCTCAATAAGTCTCCATACAACATGTCACTGCCTAGGGGCTGTGCTGTGCTCTGCCCTGTAATATATCTATCATATAGTGAAAATCTACATTTTAGTTAAATAAGCTATGTTTGTCCGGAGCAGGAGTGAGCTTCACCTTCATTTCGTCCAGGTTGGCAGGTAGGACACCAGGCTTGCGGTTTGTCAGAGTCTGGTTAGACCGTACAGGGGCAGCGCTGGGTAGAGAGACCATGATGGGACTGGACAGACCGCTGCCACTCAGAGACACATTGGAGCAGCTGTTATGACCCTCCATCAACCTGTAGGAACACAGACAAAAGGAGGAGTGTTTAGTGTTTGGATGTGAGAAAGAGTTTCCTGTATGTCCCATCATTCACAGTCAACAGTTTCCATCCGGGACAATGCAGACAGGAATACTAAGCCAAACAGAAGCTGTGCAGGAAACGGACGTGGCAGATTACATCACTATTATCCAGGTGTGGATTATCCTATCTAGCATCCATTATGTTAGATAGGATTGTTTGGTAAAGAAAAAAAATCATCACATTGTTCAAAGGAAACAATGTTTGCCTTCCAGGTGTAGCGATGATGTACTAACCGCTTTCAACACAAAGCCATCAGCCAATAAAACTACAACTACAATGTGAGGGCTAGCCGCATTACTTGGCCTACCGTATGCAAGCTGTGGTAACACATTACATGCCAATGTCCTTTTTACAGTGGGCCATACTTGAGTGGGGCAGGCAGGATGGCCTGGTAGTTATAGTGCTGCTGCTGCTGGCTCAGTATCTGCAGTTGGAGGAACTGCTGCTGCTGGTGCAGTAGCCTGGTGTAGGCTGAGTCCATGGGGGCCTCGTTGGGCTCCTGTTTCTGGTCCGGGGGGATGTACTGGTGGTACTTGAGCTTCTTCACCCGCGGCTTGGGATCCTTGGTCTTTTTACTGCGGCTCTTGTCACTGGGTGTCTTCGGCTGGCTTTGCTGCATAGGGAAAAGAGGAACTGTTACAAACTACTGGATACTATCCTGGGAGGAGCAGTGAAACGTTTTCACTGAAAACCTCAAGGTCCATCTCACTGAGTGATTTATGGACATTTTTTGTGATCTAAAGCCTGTTCTGAGTATTATGGATAACATCTAAACATCTTGCCAGTATTGTGAGGGTTGTACATGAAATTGTGCCCATTTCGTACTGTAGTATCAAATGAATAGATGGGACATTGTTATAACGCCCAGTGAGAAAGACAGGATGGGGAAATGGGATGTGAGGTGACCCTTATTGTTCAGTAACTCCGAATTACAGGATACACATTAAATGATAGGTAGATGCAAGACATAAAAATATCATAATACCTATTGAAGTTGGTTTATGCAAACACACAGCCTCAAATCTGTTCCTCCCTGTTCTTCAACACAGGAGAGGCAGAGCTCAGAAAATATCAATTTGCTTTGAGTGTAAAGGATTATGACAAATATCCAAGTAATTGCTTTACTGACATCTTTTGCTTACATCCTTTATGCCCTGAAAGCTAAGAGCAAGCCTGTCACTTAACCTTAACTGAAGACTGAGAGCGGCTGGCAGTTGAAGTCCATGGATTTGTGAAAAACTCCTACAGGCTTTGTTGTGCTTTGAACCGCATTTGACTTGGCTGAATCATCACTTTTGACTCGTCTCTGCCTGCACTGACGGGCTCTTTTACTGTGACCGAACACAGCCCCAGTGTTTGTCCCCCCTGACATCTTATCTCTGATTACAGTTCCAAAGGAAGCAGCATGAGAGAGAGAGTCAAATATCAGAAGTGACTTTCATGTTTACAGGGTATATTTAGTGTTTGTAGGAAAAGCTTGCTCAGCTAACTGGGATAAAAAAGGAACCAAAACATCTTCATTGCTGAAATAAATACAGTTGAAGTCAGAAGTTTACATACACTTAGGTTGAAGTCATTAAAACACATTTTTCAACCACTCCACAGATTTAAGGTTAACAAACTATAGTTTTAGCAAGTCGGTTAGGACATCTACTTTGTGCGTGACACAAGTAATTCTTTCAACAATTGTTTACAGACAGATTTTTTCACTTATAATTAACTATCACAATTCCAGTGGGTCAGAAGTTTACATACACTAAGTTGACTGTGAATTTAAACAGCTTGGAAAATTCCAGAAAATGATGTCATGGCTTTAGAAGCTTCTGATAGGCTAATTGACATAATTTGAGTCAATTGGAGGTCTACCTGTGGATGTATTTCAAGGCCTACCTTCAAACTCAGTGCCTCTTTGCTCGACATCATGGGAAAATCAAAAGAAATCAGCCAAGACCTCAGAAAAAGTCTGGTTCATCTTTGGGAGCAATTTCCAAACACCTGAAGGTACCATGTTCATCTGTACAACCAATAGTACGCAAGTACAAACACCATGGGACCACGCAGCCATCATACCGCTCAGGAAGGAGATGCGTTCTGTCTCCTAGAGATTAACGTACTTTGGTGCGAAAAGTGCAAATCAATCCCAGAACACAAGCAAAGGACCTTGTGAAGATGCTGGAGGAAACAGGTACAAAGGTATCTATATCCACAGTAAAATGAGTCCTATATCAACATAACCTGAAAGGCCACTCAGCAAAGAAGAAGCCACTGCTCCAAAACCGCCATAAAAAAAGCCAGACTACGGTTTGCAACTGCACATGGGGACAAAGATCGTACTTTTTGGAGAAATGTCCTCTGGTCTGATGAAACTAAAATAGAACTGTTTGACCATAATGACCACCGAAGAACACCATCCCAACCGTGAATCACGGGCGTGGCAGTATCATGTTCAGGAGGGACTGGTGCACTTCACAAAATAGATGGCATCATGAGGAAGGAAAATTATGTAGATATATTGAAGCAACATCTCAAGACATCAGTCAGGAAGTTAAAGCTTTGTCGCAAATGGGTCTTCCAAATGGACAATGACCCCAAGCATACTTTCAAAGTTGTGGCAAAATGGCTTAAGGACAACAAAGTCAAGGTATTGGAGTGGCCATCACAAAGCCCTGACCTCAATCCTATAGAAAATCTGTGGGCAGAACTGAAAAAGCGTGTGCGAGCAAGGAGGCCTAGAAACCTGACTCAGTTACACCAGTTCTGTCAGGAGGAATGGGCCAAAATTCACCCAACTTATTGTGGGAAGCTTGTGGAAGGCTACCTGAAACATTAGTTTGTTATGTTGCTGCTAGACCACTAAGATCATCTCAAAGCTTCATTTTAAATGTTCCAAAATCTCGGTTAATAACCAAGGGAGATCGTGCCTTTGCGGTAGCAGCACCGCGCCTTTGGAATAGTCTCCCATTACACATTAAATCATGTGATTCCGTCGAGTGTTTTAAATCTAGGCTGAAGACCCATCTCTTCTCTGCTGCTTTTAACTGTTCTTAGCTACATGTGGTGTTTTGATTTGCTTTATGGTGTATTTGTCTATATGTTTTGTACAGTTGGGTCTGTAAAGCACTTTGGTCAACTCGTGTTGTTTTTAAATGTGCTTTAGAAATAAAAAATGATTGATTGATTGATTTGACCCAAGTTCAACTATTTAAAGGCAATGCTACCAAATACTAATTGAGTGTATGTAAACTTCAGACCCACTGGGAATGTGATGAAAGAAAGAAAAGCTGAAATAAATAATTCTCTCTACTATTATTCTGACATTTCACATTCTTAAAATAAAGTGGTGATCCTAACTGACCTAAGATTAGGGAATTTTTACTAGTATTAAATGTCAGGAATTAGTAAATGTCAGTATTTGGCTAAGGTGTATGTAAACTTCCGACTTCAACTGTAGCTTTCTGTGCCAAAAGACAGAAACGTTTGGTTATAGCTTGTAATGTGCTCAGCTAAATGCTATACACAAATCTATATTTAATCTTTGCGTCAACAATTTCCATGATTTACCATACCTTTGCCACAAGGTTCAAGTACTCCCATCATTATCAGTGGTGGAAAAAGTACCCAATTGCCATACTTGAGTAAAAGTATAGATACCTTAATAGAAAGTTACTCAAGTAAAAGTGAAAGTTGCCCAGTAAAATACTACTTGAGTAAAAGTCTAAAAGTATTTGGTTCTAAATATACTTAAGTATCAAAAGTAAAAGTATAAATAATTTCAAATTCCTTATATTAAGCAAACCAGATGGCACCATTTTCTTATTTAAAAAATTTACGCCAGGGGAACACTCCAACACTCAGTCCGACAGATCAGAGGCAGTAAGGATGACCAGGGATGTTCTCTTTATACAGGTGAGAATTGGACCATTTTCCTGTCTTGCTAAGCATTCAAAATGTAACGAGTACTTTTGGGTGTCAGGGAAAATGTACGGAGTAAAAAGTACATTGGAGTAAAAGTAAAGGTTGTCCAAAATATTGTTAGTAAAGTAAAGTACAGATACCCCAAAAAACTACTTAAGTAGTACTTTAAAGTATTTATACTTAAGTACATTACACCACTGACCATTCTGTGATATGACATCACTTTCTTTCAAGTTTGTGACTCACCTTTACTAACATGGGTCCCGGCTTTGGAGGGGCAACACTGGTGATTGGCTGAGGCGTGGTCACCAGGCAATTGTTCTGATGCTCATTGGTGGAGACTTGAGAGAAGTTGAGGAAGTCAGTTGTGGACTGGGATGTAGGTGGGCAGTGCTGAGATATACAGACAGATAGAAACCACATGGCCCGTTCAGTAAGGAGGGGAACAGAGGCCTGTAAATCCCCCTCCTACATTAAGCCACAAGGGCAGAGCAAATGGAAAAAGACTAATAAAAGATAAATGCCTTCTAACACAGATAAACAGAGGAGGCAAAGAATATTTTCTAGAAAGCCGAATTTGTTATTCAACAGGCAGGTGCACTGGGAGACTATTATTCAGGCCCAAAATGTAGAAACATGAAATATTTATGCTGTTAGTCATGCCATAACACAATTTAAGTGGGTATTTATAGGTGGTGAGGTATGGCGATGGGACTACCTGCATGGTGATGAAGCTGGTTGGTGGGGAGGTGGAGGGGGCAGCAGAGGCCTCTGTCCCCCTGGGGGTCCTGGGTGAGAGTGAGGGGGCAGAGGAGCTCTGGGACTCCTGGCTGGCCGGCTGCTCTGGGGACAGGGCGGCGCTGCTGTCCTCGTCAAAGTTGTACACATCCAGTGTTGTTGTCTTGGGGAAGTCATTCTCTGCCTCACCATCTGCGGGTTCTGCAACGTAACACGTACAAAAGCACAGCTTATTAATTACAAGTAGACCAATGGAGAGAGGTTTGTACTAAGTTGTTTCTTACGGTAGTCACTGGAAATGTCTTCGTGCTGTGTTAGTCGTAATAGGCACTTTCAGAAATCTAGACTATACTAAATATGCAGGGAGTGGGAGTTGAATGAGTTACTTTGCCCTTAGCCTGGAGATAATAATGTATAAACTCAAGAGTGTTCCCTACCGGTGACAGCGTCCTTGACGAGGCTGGGTTCCACAGGCAGAATGTTCTTGACCACCAGCTCCATGGGGCCGGGTCGCTGGGCCAGCTTTTCATTGAGGTCATCAGCCAGCCTGGCTCTCTTCAGCATCATCTGAGTGGCATGAAGTGAGGGCTCTGCATGGGTCTCTGTGGGACAGACAGCAACTCATCAGTAACTGCTAGTCCACCTAGAACTCACAACAGTACTGTTCTGCTACTGTATTGTCTCACAGTTGAGACTGTTTAAGGTGGTATGTCATCACACGTCAAAGACAATCAATCAGACAACTGATTGTAGCATCTCAAGTTGTGAATATTTAATATCCTATGGATTGTATCCAATAGGGAGGGAGACAATTTGACAGGATCCTCCTCTTCCATAATCGTCTCTCTTCTGAGAGCTAACTTGGCCAGCTAGACGTACATTTACTTTCTGTTGGTAGCTGAATATGCTCCATATCATCTGTCTTCTCTACAGCCTATCATAAAGCATACAGTACATGGCAGTGTGGTTACCTTGCAGGATGTGCATGCGGACCAGCTCTGAACGTTCAGGTCTACTGCGGATTTTGTGCTTCAAGAAGTTCTCAGTCTGTAAAAAACAATATAAAAATACATTTAATCAAGATGATATGGAATGGCATATGCATGTGATAGTGTGTGTTTATCTCAATTAAGTACAATGAACACTAGTGTTTGTGAGATGAGTTTGTGAGGTCTTACCCTGGACCTCTGCAGGCTGCGGATCTGCTCATGGAAGGCAGCAGGGCATTTCAGTGCTATGGGAGGGAACATCGACATCATATATAGTGAGCTCCAAAAGTATTTTGTTGTTGTTTTGGCTCTGTACTCCAGCACTTTGGATTTTAAATGATACAATGGCTGAGGTTAAAGTGCAGACTGTTGGCTTTAATGTGAGGGTATTTTCATCCATATCGGGTGAACCGTTTAGAAATAACAGCACTTTCTGTACATAGTCACCCATTTTAGGGGACATAAAAATATTTGGACAAATTCACTTATGTGTATTAAAGTAGTCAAATAGTACACTTTTGACTACTTTAATACAACCAAGTGAATTTGTCCCAATACTTTTGGTCCCCTAAAATGGGGGACTATGTCCAAAAAGTGCTGTAATTTCTAAACGGTTCACCCGATATGGATGAAAATACCCTAAAATTAAAGCTGGCAGTCTGCACTTTAATAGTCATTGTATCATTTAAAATCCAAAGTGCTGGAGTACAGAGCCAAAACAACTAAACATGTCACTGTCCCAATACTTTTGGAGCTCACTGTAACTACCCAACTTCTAAAGGGTAAAACGTCAACTCGTCATCCTTAAAGTTAATATTTGAGACATGATGTAGTTGTACTTGAGAAGACAAGCTGATAACAACAAGGGAGAGACAATAATGTGTTATTTCTTTGTAAGAGAGGATGAGCTTGATACTACATAATAGCTGATGGGAGTAGGACAGGATGTCTCTGAATGCTCCGCTCATCCAACTAGTGAAACAGTCAGGCTGAGACTTTGATCTCATCAGACACACTTATCCTGCTGTTGGCACGGCACGGCTACAGTCATTAGTCACCTCTAGCTAACACAAGCACTGTTTGCTCTCAGCACACACACACTGAGGTCCGAAAACACACTGACCAGGGGTTCTTCTCAGTCAGAGGGAGTGCTCAGTCGAACTCAGTGGAGCAGAGCTAAGCATTACTGAGCGTCACCCAAGCCCTGGCCTGCATACCTATTGTACGTCCTCTGTGTGGGAGAACCAGAGTGATTCACCCAGTGTCGCTGGCTGGGAGATTCCTGTGCTAGGGCCGCAGTGGGGGTTACTGACCTCCAGCGCAGGCCCAGTTGCTGACTCATACAGCTCTGTGGAGCCTAATAAGAGGAGCTTAGAGTCCACATGGAGGAAGTCTCTTCGGGGCTGGACAAGACAAGACAGAGCACACTCCCAGCACTGAGAGGGCTCTGGTCTGGGGCTCCTGCGGCTCTAGCCACATCACTTAGCTACACCACTGTCTGCTGTCTACGTTCTTATCAGGGTGTCTGCTCTAGTCTGATCTCTTTATTACATTCAACCCACTGACTCCCAGAGATACTGATCCAGTAAGGGCAGCAAGAGGAATGATTCTGCTCCACTTTGCTGACTTTGAGAGCCGGGTGTGGAAGTTTTCAGTATGCCTTTTGGTTTCTGGTATGCCACTGGCCAACGATGTATGCCTCACTGTGGGTTAAGACCTTGGGCCGTTCCGAGTATTTATTTATTCTACAAACATCAGGACGAGGCTGTGGTGGAGGGTGGTCGAGACATCAGTGGTGGCAAAATTCCACTCCTGTAGGGTTGTCATAATAGTAGCAAATCAGACAACACGTAGTTCAATCTATGGTATTCATTGAGGTAATAATTATATCACATTTTCTGAGAGCTTTCTGGAACCAAGACCCACTTTAATTACTGTGGTGTGGGTGCAGTTATAATTTTCCTACATGCCAGATCATTTAACCTTAACCCTGGTAGAGGTGAGTTACAGTACATTAAATCCTTTGTGGTTTGAGAGTGGCGATGCCCAGTGCCCATACTCACGTGGCATGATGCCCTGCTCCACTAGCTGCTCACGGGTGCGTCTCTGCTGCAGGCGGCGCTGGAGGACTGTGGGAGAGAAGGTTAGAGGTCAACCTATGCATAACTAGCCTTGTCCCAGATCTGTTTGTGCTGCTACGCCAATGACCATAGGAGTTAGCAAGACGGCATAAACATATCTGGGACGAGGTTAATGCGTAACTCAACCCTTCAGGCGACCCTCCATCTACACACTAGAGCTGGGACGATGAACCGAAAAGTATCGACACAGACCAGACCGATCACTTATCGCAGACATTTTGCTGATATTGTTCATTACAATAAGTAGCCTAGCCTATTCTAGAGAAATATGTTTGAAATTAAATACTGTAAGTTTGCAAATATGGGTGGTTGTTTAATGGAAAAATCGATGGCTACAACCATCAAACTAGTAGTAGTTTTAAAATAAAATAAACTGGTGCACATTCATGTTATAAAATTCAGGCAATTTATCGCAATATGGATTTTTGTCCACCCAGTTCTACTACACACCCAACCCACAGATAAAGGCAGTAGTTTACTTAAGGCAGAAATGACGTTGGGGAGTATGGGTGGGCGTATAACGCAAAGGTCTAGCAATCCAAACGTTGCGTGTTCGAATCACAGGATGAACAACTTTAGCATTTTAGCAACTTTGTAACTACGTACTACTTTTTAACTACTTAGCTAGCATGTTAGCTAACCCTAACCTTAAACCCTAACCTTAACACCTAACCTAGCTAACGTTAGCCACCTAGCTAACTTTAGTCACAACAAAATTGTAATTCCTTATGAAGAACATTGTGTACTGGACACGATTTGTTATGAAGAAGAAAATCATGTGGTGGACATGAAAAGATGGACCAGTCACAAATTTTTCTTGACACATCACAGCCTAGCCAAAACAAAACAGGAAGTCCTGATCCTCCACATAATACATCCTATAGAGACATCCTATAGACTTCCTCAATGGTTAACCTACCAGACTACTGGCAAGAAAACTCTTCTTGACACTGTGAGTTTACTTTGGATAGATTACATGGGCTTTACATATTCATATATACAAGACAATTACATACTGAGGACAGCCTGGGATGCAAATGCAGAGTTAACTTGACATAGATGTTCAACTTGACATAGATGTTCAAGTTGACATAGATGTTAAACTTTACATAGATCTTCAACTTTACATAGATGTTCAACTTGAAGTACAAACATAGATAGACACAGGCATGGGATGAGTCTCTCTCTCTCTCTCTCTCTCTCTCTCTCTCTCTCTCTCTCTCGCTCTCTCTCTCTTTAGCACTGTAGAAATAACAAACGCTGTAGACTAATTACAGTGCAATGTTCAAATGTCCGAGTCACCTCTGTGTTAGAGATGATGTCATCCCAGGGATGAGTGAACTCTGCCTCTTTTGTAAGTGCCGCCCCATAAAAAGTGAGATGTCTTGTTTTGGGGAGCACTGATCCATTAAGTCCTTGGAACATAAAAAGACAAGAAGGTCTCGGTGCAGAAGAAGTGAAAAATGTTGAGTCTTATGCAGGAGGCTTCAAATCCTTGGACGGCACTCAACGTTTTTTTCCCCATCATAATAAACTGCAGTGTGGGCCAAGTTTAAACATGTATAAACAGGCGAGCGTGGACGTGTTATTTCAGTGGAATAACAGTGTTCCTCCGCAAAAATATTTGAAGAGGAAGGTGACGGTTGATGGTGACGAATGACGCAGTGCTGTGAGAAACTTGGGGCCCTTATCGTCATCAAGGCGCTGTGTTCATAGTGAGGTCGGACTGTTGCTGTAGTAGACTGCTCATTGGGTCTAGCCATGTGGTCTACACACTCACACACTCACACACACTCACTACATACTACATACTACACACACACCCAGGCCTGCTATGCTCTAGTCCCCTGGGACACAGTCACTGCGTCTGACCAGGCCAACGTGACTCACTCCAGCTAAAATAAACTGGGCAGCTGTGAGAACAAGGCCTGGGAACCATGGAGTCTGGAGGTGGCGTGGGGGTGGGGGCCGGGACTGGAACCCAAAGCATTGTACAGAGGGGGGGTCCCACTCCCACTGGTGGACAGAGGAGCACAGAGAGTCCCAGGGAGCCGAGACGGGGGAGCAACTGAGTCCATTCTCAGAGTCTCCCTAAACTTTAACAAGCCCCCTGCGCCTCCAGGGCTCAGAACACTGTGTGCCTGCTCCTGCTGCCTATCCATGGTTCCCATTACACATTCACAACAGGGTCAGGTTAGCGTTTTTTTTGTCATGAATCTTGTTCTGGAGGAAGCTCTACAGTGGTCACTAGCTGGAACAGCCACAAAGACATACAATCTGATTTTAAACCTTACTTTAACCACACTGCTAACCCTAATGCCTAACCCTAACCTTAAATTAAGACCAAAAAGCTAATGTTTGTTTTCATCCATTTTTGCAGCTCACCTATCTAAGGGGAAATCGCCCAGTGTGGCCTCCAGGACAGGACTCATGACAATACATGTCAAACTGCACACTAGGGGGGCACCGACGCGGTCGGTTGGTTTCAATATTCATATTACCCACTCTGACTCGACTGGAAACAAATGGCCATATCAAGCTGTTATTCTTGACATCAGTGTAGCAGTACAGCCCATGCCTGAGGTACGCTTTACATTTGTTTGTCTGATGTCAATAGTGCTCTTCTCAGTGAACCCTGGCTAACCTCTGTGTGATGCAAGTCTGCTGCACTCCCCTGCTCTCCAGCACAACATAAACAGAGGTACTTCACGAACCTCAGAGTGTACATAGGCTTTACTAAAATCCCTGTCTCCTGATCTCTAATCCCCTGCCCATGTTCGTCTCAACAAAACACATCTCTGGACAAAGTCTGCCGTTGGATCTCTTAGCCCGTCTTTCTCCTAGAAAAGAGAATCTGTTTTGTTATGGCTACACTGTTATAGAAACAGTCTGACACTGACATAGGCTATGTTGACGTTACTGCTGGAAATATACAGTATTCTCCTTGAAGCTCAGCTGTGCTCCATGCCCTTGCAAATGCTAATTTACTCGATGAGTCAGTTTGTCGTTTAATGTATTTTCGAAGATAGATAAGGAATAAAACATTGGCAATAAATTCAAAACAGATCCATCCAACTCATCCAAGCATGATTCTACATCTATGACCTGAGGGGACACAATACCTTTTTAATATGACTTACATTAAAGCTAGCTAGTAGAGTCATATCACCTTTTCTTTACAAACCAAGTTGTTCTTTGAAACGCCTAATACTATCAGGAGTTGCCCTGTAACAGTATGCAGATCACGGACAGAATGTGGAGCTCCAGTATTTCCAGGTTTAGTATTTCCACTGGGGATTATTCCTCTGAGCCAACATACTGTGCAGTAGAATGCTATCTTTCAGGAAAAGGAACTAAGTGGTGACATCATGCTTAGCTGGGGGTAACACTGGGCTCTGCAGTTATTTGTCGTCATAAAAAAGTGAACACACAGTCCTGGGTTTAAGGATCCTAATAATATGATATGCTATATAAACCCACCTCCCCATTCTGGCCTCATCTCCTCCCTCGTATTGACTTTGTTTTGTTTATAATAGACAACAACAACTCTGTACACTATTGTGATGCTGTTAATCCAGTCTCAAACTGACACTGGACATCATTTAATGGCTATTCATTCTGTAATGCCCTATAATTTCCCGGTGGGGCTCTCGGTCTCTGTCCTAGCCCAATTGAGGTGTTATCCTCAATTAATCAGTACAGATTACTCTGACATCACTGCCGTTGGTCGAGTTTAATAGGCCTATAAGTAGCTGTATATTTCATTCAAGATAATCAAGTCGACTGAAACGTAGACCTAAACTGGTAAAGCCATACACATTTTACTCCATTATTTTACTGACAACTATAACAACTATTTGCCATCTAGTGAGAATATAGTTTAAAAGTCCTAAACACAACAACATTTCTGGAGACAACCGTAGAGGAAACCAAAATGGATACTGATTTAGGTTGATACTGGGCTTCATGCCAACAACGTAGTGATGCTACCTAGCAGAGTCAGAGAGAGAGAGAGTGAAATGGAGAACGAGAACGGAAGAGAGAGAGCAAGAGAGTGAAAAGGTAAGCGATAGAAAGAGAGTGAAAGAATGAGGAGAGAAAAGGAAAGACCGAGAGAGACAGGGGCACCTGGTTTAAATTTACCCCTGCAGACGGCGGGGGTCTCCACGTCGAGGCACGCCATAGAGGAGGAGAGAGCCAGGTCGCTTAGCGGCCGGGTCTGGAGTCCCATGGAGTGATCAGGGCAGTGAGGAACGAGGACCAGCATGAGGGTTTGGTAATGAGGGAAAACACCCAGCTAGGAGCGTATGATATGAGAACTGTTTCTCACAGTCTGGTATTTACACTCCCTCCCTCTTTCTCCAGTCTCTCCAATCTCTCTCTGCCTGTCTTTGTGGTGGTCTCAGCGGAGCGAGCGTGTGCTCACTCATGCTCTGGCTGGGCTCAGCCAGTAAGCATCAGGAGGAGGAGGGCACACAGACAGACGAGCCACTGTTAACCCTCGCTGGGTCACTCTGCTCTTAGTGCTCTGCTTTTTCAACACTAGCCTCATTAGAACTAAATACAATGGGTCCAGCAACTTTAATCACCAAATCAACGCAAAGAACAATACAACCTTTTGACCAAACCAACCGCTGTCCTAAAAGGATCTCAAAGTCATATATTCAACCAAATCATGAAATAGGCTAACTACATGCATATATTGAAATTCTAACTTTAACTTCTAAAGTCTCAGTGAACAGAAGGAAATTCTTGTGTCTTTCTTGGCCCAAAAACATTTAGTATTTGTGACTTTTGAGTGAGAGAATGAAAAGCTCCATGAGAAAACGAGCCTGGAGTTCTTTTTTATAACATGTTGTGTCACTGGATAAAAATGACAGAAACAAACATGCTGAGGCCCCTGGGACATCAATGTTTATCCTTGTCACTTTTTCCAGTTGTAAACTGTGCTTTTATGACATTTAGCACATTCTTGTTATTGATATTGCATTATTTCGACTACAACACTACACTCAAACATGACATTAATACAATCTTCTCTATTATATATTGAAAAGTATCAATATTTTATTTAGGATTTCAAACAAAATAGATGAAATGGGAGGTGGTTGCATTCAACCCTGTCTCCTTCACAATGTTGTCTAGGAAAACATATCAATCTGGTCTCTGTGTCCCAGAACAAATAACAGCAAAGAGAAATATCACCCACCCAGAGGAGAAATATCACCCACCCAGAGGAGAAATATCACCCACCCAGAGGAGAAATATCACCCACCCAGAGGAGAAATATCACCCACCCAGAGGAGAAATATCACCCACCCAGAGGAGAAATATCACCCACCCAGAGGAGACTTCTAAAGGGACACAGAGACCAGATTTAAAGAACACTGAGAAGTGTTAACAGATGAATAGGTGGTCATTTACAGACGGTTAGCAAACACATACAGGAAGTATGAGTCATACGCTTGAAGTCCAGATGTGTGTGTCCCTCCCTACTCCCTAACACTGCAGGTTAAAGGGCAGAGGGCAGTCACCGTGAACTGGCATACTCCTTCTATTTCCATCCCAATCCATTTCATCCTGGTATATTTCAATGTTCAAGGACGACTTGGGTAACAGCCATTAACGTGTTAAACTTACAATACTATAAAATGACACAACTGCAAACTGAATGTCTAGATAAACACCTGTTGTCATCTTCTAACACCAATTAAGATGATGTACAGACCCAAAAGGAAATTACTGACCGGTACCATGTGTTCAAATGGATCAGGAACGCTGCTTAAATGAAAGCAAGATCCTTTATAGAGCCGGTCCTGATCCTGATTTTAGCCTATGTTGTGCAGGTGAATCTACTACAGGGGTCTTCCTCTTAGGAAGAAAGACAGGATGCAGTCTGTGCTCCAGATGCCCCAGATGCTCCCTGTAACGTGCCTGCTGGGGCCCAGGGAGGGAGAAATAGCCCTGTTGGGGAGGGATTAATGGCGCTCAGACCTGGCCTGCGATGGGATCAATGTGTCTGCAGCCCAAAGCAAGAAGAAATTGGCAATTAATACAGTGAGTGGCACAAGATGGAGTACCAAGCAGAGGCACTAGCCTATGAGAGCTCCCCACTAAAGGGGTGTGCTGCTGTTGCAATGTCAAGGGCCTCCAGAAGAGCATACTGTATGGAGTAAACACTTAAATCATGGATAGTATGTAGTCCAATGTGCATCACTATCAATACAACAATGTTGGGTCCCACGTATCATGTGAGCTGCATTCTTCTACTATTCTGGTGATAAAATACATAACAGCTAACTTCTTCTACTATTCTGGTGATAAAATACATAACAGCTAACTTCTTCTACTATTCTGGTGATAAAATACATAACAGCTAACTTCTTCTACTATTCTGGTGATAAAATACATAATAGTCTGAGTCGAGACAGGTGGGGGCAGGGTAGTAAGGGTCAGTACACGAGAGATTAAACTTGGCCAGGTGCAAATATTTTGAAACTGAACAAATAAAACACACCACTACATCATCACATCATCAACAAGACAAGAGTACAACACACACGTTTTCCCAGTGTCTGTCTCTTGGGCAGTAAGGTCGGGGTGACCAGTGGTCTCCGTCCCATACCCTAAATCCCTGACTGTGCCCTCTCTAGGGACTGGGGAAATGTCAGGGTGCCACTCAGGGTGGGTGAGTGCCAGCATGCCCACCAGACACTGCCCCAGTGCTACCCCTCACTAGGGTTCACATGCCAGGGGAATATTTCCAGACTGGGGTTCTGGCTGTGGTTGTGAGAACCAGAGGGTTAGGAGAGCGAGATAACAGAGGAGATCTCAAGATTCTGAAGGTCCACAATTTCAAGGAAAATGCACTGGGAAATATTGATGAATGAATTCCTTAATGAATTCATCATTAGTGAAAAGTTAAACCGTTGATTGACTTTTGTTGAAGTCTGTTCATCAGAATCTGCATCTACTTGATCATATTTGACTCATTAACAATGCCAACCTAAAAAGTTGCTTTTCTCAGAGCAACCAACAAACAAAACACTTAGTGGCCCAAGGAGAGGACTGACTTTGGGACTTGATGTCAGGAACTGATCAAGCTGTGATTATGTGTTGGCGTCCAGATGTAATTCCAGTCTAATTCCCCACTTCTCTCCACAAACAAATCTCTCTGGACTGGAGAAGAGTTTGTTTTCTCACTGTCAGGGCAGGCTTGCTCTCTGATGGATGACGTAGAAACCAGAGTCTCTGGGTGAATTTCAATCGTATTTCCTTGATTCCTCAGAGCCTCGGATCTGCTCCAATGCATTTTGAGGAGGCAAGGAGAGAGGATGCAATGAATCAAATACAATTGATTCACCCTCTGTGTTTTCACCACTCATCCTCCTGATTCCAGGTATGCATTTACAGTGGAAAATACAAACTTTAGAAACCTTTTAAAACCTCTAATACACTACAAGTTAGCATTTCCTGCCACAAACAGGGTGATCAAAGTAAGATCCTACATCTGTATATGGCACTATATAGTCTAGGCAATAGGGTGCCATTTCAGATACATGCCCTAGGTGATTGACCTAGGTGACTGACTGGTCTACAACTCACCGTTCTTACGCTCTTTGAGAGGCGGCAGGCTGGGGCTGGACTCCTCCAGCTCGTGGGTCATTGCCTTGCTCCGTAGACTGGGCGCCAGCTGCAGGCTGAAGTCCCCCTCCACTCCCAGACTCCCCTGGGGCTCCATGCTGTAGCCTCAGGACTCAGGAGGAGGAGCTAGGCCGGGTCTCCTGGAAACCAGCAGGGCAGATAGAGCTGCTGTTGTCGGTTGTTGCTAGGGAGATGGGAACATTGTGTCATTTTACAGCAGGAGTTATTAATCATATAACCAACTTGAATCATTGAATTTACTTCAAACAGTTTTATAACAGTTATGCCAATATGCTGACAGTTGATTCCATGGAGATCACTATGGAACTGAAGCAGAAGGGAGCTTGGAGATCACTATGGAACTGAAGCAGAAAGGAGCTTGGAGATCACTATGGAACTGAAGCAGAAGGGAGCTTGGAGATCACTATGGAACTGAAGCAGAAGGGAGCTTGGAGATCACTATGGAACTGAAGCAGAAAGGAGCTTGGAGATCACTATGGAACTGAAGCAGAAAGGAGCTTGGAGATCACTATGGAACTGAAGCAGAAGGGAGCTTGGAGATCACTATGGAACTGAAGCAGAAGGGAGCTTGGAGATCACTATGGAACTGAAGCAGAAAGGAGCTTGGAGATCACTATGGAACTGAAGCAGAAGGGAGCTTGGAGATCACTATGGAACTGAAGCAGAAGGGAGCTTGGAGATCACTATGGAACTGAAGCAGAAGGGAGCTTGGAGATCACTATGGAACTGAAGCAGAAAGGAGCTTGGAGATCACTATGGAACTGAAGCAGAAGGGAGATGGGAGATCACTATGGAACTGAAGCAGAAGGGAGTTTGGATATCACTATGGAACTGAAGCAGAAGGGAGCTTGGATATCACTATGGAACTGAAGCAGAAGGGAGCTTGGAGATCACTATGGAACTGAAGCAGAAGGGAGCTTGGCAATCACTATGGAACTGAAGCAGAAGGGAGCTTGGAGATCACTATGGAACTGAAGCAGAAGGGAGCTTGGCGATCACTATGGAACTGAAGCAGAAGGGAGCTTGGAGATCACTATGGAACTGAAGCAGAAGGGAGCTTGGAGATCCCTATGGAACTGAAGCAGAAGGGAGATTTGCGATCACTATGGAACTGAAGCAGAAGGGAGCTTGGAGATCCCTATGGAACTGAAGCAGAAGGGAGATTTGCGATCACTATGGAACTGAAGCAGAAGGGAGCTTGACAATAAAGTTAAAGATTCATGTGCCATATTTCATCTGATGCTGATCAATAAGAATCAAGCTAAAAGCCTAACCACTTATTTTAACAGATTAATGTACCAGATGTAAAAGGTCTTGGATTTACTATTTACTATAGAAAAGGTAATGTCCACAAGACAAATCTCAACTTTACTGCCAATAACTAATCACCAAGAATGGGTTTTATTGAGGTTAGAGGAAGCCTGTGATCTCTGGTGAACCGCAGTCTTTCTCATTCCTCAGAGAACAGAGGGGAAATCTGCTGCTCATCGACAGACGGCTTTCTATCAATAGTGCAGACATTTGCACCTGCCATCTGCTGCAGTTCTTCTGTATAGAGAAACTCCCTCAGGGATGCTGTCGGAATACTGATGAGACGAACGTTGCCTGCAAAGCAGCTAAATCCTGACTTCTCCCTTCTCTTTTCTAGCTTTACCTAAATGTTATTCCACTTGTACCACACACCTAATCACCTTAACCTTAACTATTCATCCTCTCCTGATGCAACCTACAACCATCATCTACCCTGCTAACCTCACTTTGTCTGCTAGAACAGCTGCTCTACGTCAGCTTCTGTCCCTAGCTCATTTTGACTATCACATTGTTAGCATTTCTATAGAACCTTCATGCATTCCAGCTCTAGCCATGGTAGAGATAGATGTAAAACTATATGTTGTATATGTATATTTATATGGCTCTTATCCCAGAGTAAGAGTGGGATAAGGAGTGTGTAGACAATGTTGTAGATAGTGTAGACAGGGCACAAGGCTCCACAGCTGGGGTGCGTTCAGCAGTACGCTCAGATAGAAATAGGCTATGTAGAACAAACATTCCTCACTGATGTTGAATAAGGAATAACGTCAGCTCTATGCATGGAAGAACGTTTTGCAACTGAACGTGGCCCTGTTCTACATATTTCTGTCAGTTACAGACGCTGAATGAGCAACATGAGGCAGACTGTGGTGCAGATACAGATCCAAGCTGCTTAGAAATGGAACCATCATCGGGCTGTTTCAGGAGAACAACCTACAGAGGGGATTCGGGTATACACAACTTTACCCTTCAAGTGCCAGAGAGTAATATAAAATGGCCTTACCCTATAGCTACTACAGTGTCTTGCTTCTGAAACACGTAATCAAAAAGCTGAGACACAAGATGTCTGAGCTGCTAGGCACCTTTGATCTCTAAAACAAATTCCAGCTGTGTTAAAACTAAGACTGATCTTTGTTTGTTCTTCTTCATGCATTCCGGTTTCAGTGCTGAAGATAGTCTTGGTAGATTCACACTTGGAGCTGGCAGACCGGGAGAGGTATGAGAGGTGGCTACGGACAATGACAGCATTCTGGGAACAGTCCTCCCATCTCATCATGTACTCAGCACAGCTCCTCATGAGTAAGCAAAGTCAACTGTTAAGCACATCTCAGCATTGGCCTCAGCCATTATGGTTCTTCTCTTGAATTCACACCACTAGTACAGAATATACTTTTAGAATGTCAGAACATGTGGTTTTAGAAGTAGAGAGTGCAAGCGAAGAGAGACTGTGAATATTTATGTCAGCTTGACTGATGCTTGGAGATACATATCGAGGCTTGAAAGTTTGCTTTTTTTATTTTGATGAGGGGGAAAATATATAAAAAATGTAAAATCATTCTAATCATTTAAATGAGTGATATCCTGTATGGGATTTCAAAACCAGTTATTTCTAGCAACTAAAACATATCAGAAACACTTTCCTCATATACTAGTAAATTCCATCGCAGCGTACACAAAGCTTACAGTTTGCTGATTGATTTATGAAATACAATGGGTTAAATCACAGAGATAACAAAATGCAGAAATTACGTGCCATGGAGCCAAACATATCACCCTTCCATCCCCTCTGTCCCAACCAAGAGTCTACTCTCTCTCTATAATGTACTCCAGTCTCCCAGAGGATGGAGCGGCACCAGTCCCATTTCTCCTGTCTGTCTGTCTCCAGGGTGTTATGCTGGGTAAAAGGAGCAGGATTGCAGGATGATTCTGTGTAAAGACACAGTCCAAAATGGACATAGTGTTATTTATCTACAACACACATTTAAATCTTCATAGTCTTTTGGTATGAGTAGCAGTGCCAGAAAACATCAAAATCAAAGATGGACCAAGAGAGTTTTACACAATGAGGTCTGTGCTCTCGACCACATGAGGGCCGTTATCAAGATGGGGAAAACAAATCAGACAGCTGCTTCTTAACTCAGTTGATATACGGTACAACGAGGAGAGGGTTTGTATCTGCAGCTAGGAGAGGGTTTGTAATGTGATCCCTGGACTCTTTGCCAAGACTAATGTCAGCTTTCAGTAAGCTGTTGATCTTCGATCCATACTCAGATCCCAATGCTTCTTAGTTTACAGTCAAAGTCAGCTGAAGTACATGCATTAGTGTTGTTTACAGCCAGGGCTATGCAGGATATGAAGGACTGCCTCTCGCATCACTTGAGATGCTCCGGCTGGTCTTATCGGCGATGCATGAAAATAAAGGTAAAACGTCTACAAACTCAGGCTGAATTCCATCATTAACATCATACAGTCTTTTATATCCTCCATGCAAAGAGTGTATCGCTTTGGCAATGCATCGGCCTGCCTGGCTGCATTCAGTTAGCCAAGTATGCACCAGTCCAAAAACCTCAGGTGCACCTTTGGCTAGGACGGAAGTGTACTGTCTAGATCAATCCTCTTGGTACGTGGTCTGTGGTACTCTGCAGGTTAAATATGGTTTAGCTCTCAAGCCAGTTCATTAGAAAGCCTGTTCTTGGCCAACGACAGACCAGGAACCATGCCATGCCATAACTATGGGTTATTTTGGCTCCTTGAACAACCAGATGTAGATCATATAAATTGGAATAGCTAGGGTTTTTGTTTGGATAGGAGTTGTTTACTGGATTCCTTTCAATGAAGAATCTGTCATTAGTCATTTCTACCAAAATGTACTCATCACTCATCAATAAGATGAACATGAAGAATGTAGCTGTACAACTGACCGGCCACATCTTTTCCAGACAATTGCCAGAACAAACATGACATTTCCAGTGGATACCATACTGATGGGTCTAACCTTTCAGTTAGGAAGCTACTTCAACACAACACTCCATCACTGAGATGGCTGTGCAGAAATGTACCTTTCCTGCATACCAATAACGTCTCATTAAACTTACAGTATGTGCCAGGCAGTCTTTCCCTGGCTGATGCTATATGTTGTCATGACAAGAAAACATGCACTTCTACTATGACTTATGCTGATCTCATTGGACTGTTGACCCGATGTCCTAAATTATCTTTCACAATGAACATTCCCACTTCTTTTCCCCCAAAGAGAATGCCTTTGAACATCAAAGCCTTTCGAGTATCAAATCCCGAGTGTGGAGTCCAAGAAAGTGTGTAACTACAGACTTACATCTAGCATCTAGTGATGTGTTCTCAGGTTACAGTACAAAGAACCACATCAAGATGAAACCAGATTCAGCAATTAATATGGTCACTTTAGCTTACAACGCATAAGAAGAACCACAGTATAAGTAGCCAGCAATAACATGGTTGACAATTTAAGGCAGCACCAAAAGGCTATGGTTTCTTGTTAGAGAGACCAAACACTGAAGCAATCCTCAGTCTTCCCCCGAAGGTACATGACGTCTGCTCTAACCAAGTTCAGATGCACTGTGGCAGATAGAATCTGCTGCTCATGCCTCTGCATCATAGTGGTGTTTGCTGTGAAACAGACTTGCTTTAAGCCTTTATAGGACTTTGAGTGAGTGAGTGAGAGAGAGAGAGAGAGAGAGAGAGAGAGAGAGAGAGAGAGAGAGAGAGAGAGAGAGAGAGAGCGAGAGTGTGTGTGTGTGTAGAGCCTGCCTAAGACACCTACACGTTCAAGGTGATCTGGCTACAGGTACCCGCATGTGAATAGAGTTAGTAGGTCTTGCCACAGCTCTAACCACATTTCTGGGCAACTCTCTGCCCAAAATGTCCAACTGAAAGAAAAAAATGTGACTTGGTTTTGGCTACATAAACCACCTGGCATGTTAACACAACCAAGATAAATGCCTAGTTGGATCAAGGCCTGACTGCCTAGCTAGAACACACACATAGAGCGTCAGGGTTGAGGGTTTGGGCTGATTGATTGCAGGTTATAAAACATTGAGATTACAAGCTCTTAGCCTAGTGTTATTCATTATTGAGCGAGTTCTGCGTAGTTGGAACAGTTTGACCCTGTCTGTCAGTCCAGGAACGAGGTGTATCGCTTTCCCTCTGGTTTTAGATGTTATCTAAGAGCCCACGCCAAGGATCTGACACTGGAGGAATACTATCTCAGAGGAAATAGACTTGTTAACCTAGCCATTGGATCTCACTGGCAGTGTCTTAACTGATAAAAGTGATTACAGTGCCTCCACAATGGACATACGACTCTGCAAATACAGACACTTTTATTACCGACGGACGCATAAGCATAAATAACGATTGAACTACCATGGGGAGCATGCTGATACAATACAATAACGTTGGCTCTTGGTTTTCACAGTTTTCCTGCTGCTCTGCTCCTCATCTCCTGCTAGGCTCTACACAGCGCAGTGCAGAGGGTGGGAAAGCCAGAGGGAAATCCCTGTAGGCCTTTGACTTCTCTTTGAAGGCCATGAAGGCCATGCGACACGCATGCAGCTTCCAAGAAGAGGCTACGGAAAAGGCATTCCTCTGGCAGTGTGGTCACATCATCTTCAACACACACACAAGTGAGCCATTGCTCTATATTCAATATTTACATTCTATTATTTCCTTCATAGAACAAAACCACAGAGCATCAGTAGATGGCGCTGCAGTGCATTAGCTGGAGTGAGTCACTGATGTTGATGGAAGCCAATTATATGTCATTTTCAAGAACGTTCTCTTCTTCCTAATCCTGGCAATTCCTTTATTGTATTTGTATTCAAAATGACTGATCCCTACTTCAGCCATGTGTCACCATCGTTATTTCAGTAATTTAGTATAATTTGTTCTAACGCAACCTCTATGTTGATATTTGGGTTTAACTTGATCTTGAAAAGGCATTAAGGAAAGTATATTATCAATACAAAATAAAAACGCATATTGGATTATAAGAAGCCCTTTAAAGTAAATTGAAAGTAAATGTTCAACCCTCCGTTGATGATTTACAGCACAGTGGTCTGGGAGAAAGATGTTTCTACTGGGTGAGACAACCTTGAGATGTTATCTGGCCTTACCTGTGACAGGAGGAGAGGAAGCCAGGGCAGGACACTGCCTGGCAGTGCTGCTGTACAACTCAATACATCATGGCGCTGCCTTCCAAACCGGAACACAAAGAAAATAGATGTTTAGCATTGAATTCCTCTTCCCAATCACTTTCTGTGGTAGAGGCACAGTGGCTGTGAAATGAGACTACCATCACTTCAACAGTGAGAATAAAATTATGCATTTTCAACATCTTTTCTGAAAAGGAGAATGTAGATTAACATGTAAACAAGATCGAGACTTGTTTGTCAGCTTGAAAGTTTGCATCTCATTGGAGCGGGTTGCTGTGGCGATGGTAGTTGGTGAGCAGAATGCAGTGTTGGTCTGGGTGAAACAATAACAGGACAGGTATTTATAGACCAGGGGCTCTTCACTGGAGAGGCAGCCTTAAGATATGGAAAACAGGCACACTGGAGCAATACTGATACGCAGTAGCGTTGTGTGGGTAAAATCACCCAAAAAATGCAATATTTGCGCATTGCAACCGTGATATATAGGCAGAGACAGAGACAATAAGAAGACTCAGTGGCAGAATAAATTCAACCACACTTTTGTTTTATCACAAAACCGGATAGCAACCTCTCTCCAGTGAAGTCCACAAAGCATATTGCACGTAACAGACAGTTACATGACCTACAGCATGGTTAAGCAAGTTAATGTTTCAGACATTTTCGGACCTCTAAAAAACGATTGATTTAGAACTACAGAGAATTACCGCAATTTGCAAAGAAAACAGGAGCTGCCTCCACTATTCCAGCACCATTTCAACTTCAACATCATCAAACCACCTCTGCTTAGTGTAATACAATGACAACTAAAAGATACCAAAAACAATTTAGTCCAATTAATGTAAGATAAATATGATGTGGCTGTCCATGATTCAGATTTCTGTGTGAGTGTGTGTGTGTGTGTGCACATTCGTGCAAGTAGAAAAACATGTTGACTCACCCTACATGTAGAGAAACGCCAATGCCATCCTCCTCTTTCATGTTGATGAAACAGTCTATGACTCTGTCATACAGTACACGCTTGTATTTTTTGTTCTCCTAGGCTACCTGGCTAAAATGCTTGTTCGCTAGCTTAACTTCCATTTATGGGCAACGTTAGCTAGTTAACATTAGCCTTCTACATCTAGCTACATATTAAACTTCCATTCTCTCAGGGCAGGGGCACAACAATGTATGAAGTTATGGTTAGATCAGAATCTCCGTTATAATCAATCCAAGTTTTTCTGTCAATGACATATGCTCTCAATGGGATTTGATAGGAGTGACGCCAAAATCCAAGCTGGCTTCGGCTTGACACTTTTTTTTGGTGCGCCAGGACCATTACAGTTGAGCTCGTGCAATTTAGCTCAATGCTGATTGGCACATTTTTTATACTTTTTTTATCAAGGGAGGCCAAACGCTTGCTGGCTTCCCTTGCCTTCAATGCTATAGGCGTTAACAATGTCATACTCATTTGGACCAGCCAGCATCGATAGATGGCCTACATGTAGAGAGACATAGCGGGCGCTGTTTCGCTCACTGGGATGCTTTCTCCTGTGAGATACATTCAGCCTCTTGCGAATTGAAGGAAAATTATGATACACAGAGCAACGAAAGATACGTTATTTTATATTGTTTATTTTCTCAATTGTTTTGGGAAGCCTGGCTTCCCTTGGCATCCATGAATACACACCACTGCTGGTATGTCATCTCTCAGTGCAGTGCATCTCAGGAAAAGTGCGGGCTTCGAAAAGAGTGGGCGTTTGGAATGGAACCATATATGTGGGGTCTTTTAAAAATAGAGGTGCTGGAATTCCATAAATACTAGAACTGCCATGACTTGATATTTCAATTATTATTATTATTATTATTTCAAATATTAAATATGAAATTATACATTGTAAAAGTTTTGGTTGCTAACATTAGCTAGAATTATGAAAAACGTAACGTTACATACACGGCTGCCGGTAGGTAACGTTCAAAGACACAGCTCACAGTGAGTGAATATACAGTGGGGAGAACAAGTATTTGATACACTGCCGATTTTGCAGGTTTTCCTACTTACAAAGCATGTAGAGGTCTGTAATTTGTATCATAGGTACACTTCAACTGTGAGAGACGGAATCTAAAACAAAAATGCAGAAAATCACATTGTATGATTTTTAAATAATTAATTAGTATTTTATTGCATGACATAAGTATTTGATCACCTACCAACCAGTAAGAATTCCTGCTCACAGACCTGTTAGTTTTTCTTTAAGAAGACCTCCTGTTTTCCACTCATTAGCTGTATTAACTGCACCTGTTTGAACTCGTTACCTGTATAAAAGACACTTGTCCACACACTCAATCAAACAGACTCCAACCTCTCCACAATGGCCAAGACCAGAGAGCTGTGTAAGGACATCAGGGATAAAATTGTAGACCTGCACAAGGCTGGGATGGGCTACAGGACAATAGGCAAGCAGCTTGGTGAGAAGGCAACAACTGTTGGCGAAATTATTAGAAAATGGAAGAAGTTCAAGATGACGGTCAATCTCCCTCGGTCTGGGGCACCATGCAAGATCTCACCTCGTGGGGCATCAATGATCATGAGGAAGGTGAGGGATCAGCCCAGAACTACACGGCAGGACCTGGTCAATGACCTGAAGAGAGTTGGGACCACAGTCTCAAAGAAAATCATTAGTAACACACTACGCCGTCATGGATTAAAATCCTGCAGCGCACGCAAGGTCCCCCTGCTCAAGCCAGCGCATGTCCAGGCCCCTCTGAAGTTTGCCAATGACCATCTGGATGATCCAGAGGAGGAATGGGAGAAGGTCATGTGGTCTGATGAGACAAAAATAGAGGTTTTTGGTCTAAACTCCACTCGCCGTGTTTGGAGGAAGAAGAAGGATGAGTACAACACCAAGAACACCATCCCAACCATGAAGCATGGAGGTGGAAACTTTTCTGCAAAGGGGACAGGACGACTGCACCGTATTGAGGGGAGGATGGATGGGGCCATGTATCGCGAGATCTTGGCCAACAACCTCCTTCCCTCAGTAAGAGCATTGAAGATGGGTCGTGGCTGGGTCTTCCAGCATGACAACGACCCGAAACACACAGCCAGAGCAACTTATTCATACAGGTCTGTATATACATACCCATGTACAGTTGTTATATTATATCACATGCAATATTGTAAGTAATTATTGGACCTAGGCATTCACTCAGGAATGCATATTAGTATCCTGCCAGTTGCACCTTTTCTCATTGCTTTTAGTATATCAAATGTGCAATAAGTGCAGTTGTCTGTAATTAAACCCTGCGCACTAAGGACTGTATTTTAAGGGAATTACTATTATTAGCCCAATAATATCATACACACATTTAGCTATTATAGTATCTCTTCCTGTCATTTACCTGTACAGTTTGTGTAAACATGCAAGTATTCACTTATCTGTAAATATAACTGTATACCTAACTGTACAGCTAATTTAACCATGCAAAATTGTTCATTTACCCATTCATTTACCCATTCTGTCTATTAAGTAAACTATTATTACCCTCGCTCATATCATACGCATTAGCTACTGAAGTATTTCTCTGCCATCAACCTGTATAGTATATTAACCATCCAACATCCACCAATGTATAGTGTACATATTCAGCCAACCACTCATACTACGCAATGTCCTTTTATAGCTTTTTTTTGCACTCCAGATATCCTGTATTTCTATACTTTTTCATACTGCCGCTCTATGTATCATGTACCGTGTATCTGTCTTTTGTGTACTTTCGTTGTGGCATTTTGCACCTGCCCTGTGTTTTTGTTGTAGCTGCTTGATAATGAAATTTCCCCCCCGGGGGATCAATAAAGTACCTATCTATCTATCTATCTATCTATCTATCTATCTATCAACTAAGGAGTGGCTCCGTAAGAAGCATCTCAAGGTCCTGGAGTGGCCTAGCCAGTCTCCAGACCTGAACCCAATAGAAAATCTTTGGAGGGAGCTGAAAGTCCGTATTGCCCAGCGACAGCCCCGAAACCTTTCTGTCACTCACAGTTGAAGAGTACCTATGATAAAAATGACAGACTTCTACATGCTTTGTAAGTGGGAAAACCTGCAAAATCGGCAGTGTATCAAATACTTGTTCTCCCCACTGTATATATATATATTTTCCTTACTGTCATCTCTGCAGACCATGACTAACGTCCGATAACCCAACTGACGTCTTGAGTGGCACCTTTCAAAACCCCCACTTCTCCTTATATGGTTCCTTTCGAAACGCCCACTTCTTTCGACACCTCCACTTTTCTTCCTGAGGTAGCATATCAGTAGGTGGCAGAATAGAGACCCTGAGGGATGACTGCTCTGAAAGATGACGTCACAACTGGACCCCTCTCCACTGAAACCCTCTGTCCGTTCAAATAGACTCTCTGATACTAAATGTCTCCTACCACACTGGAAGGAGAGTTCTTCAATCTTTTGAAGCTTTGAAACACTCCTCTAAAAAGCTGTACCGTCAACTGAAATTATTATTTTGATCATCAATGTGCCAATTAATAATTAATAATATTTGCCATTTAGCAGATGCTTTTATCCAAAGAGACTTACAGTCCTGCCTGCATACATTTTACGTATGGGTGGCCCTGGGAATCAAACTCACCATCCTGGTTGTGCAAGCGCCATGTTCTGCCAACTCAGCCACACAGACAAGCGCCATGTTCTGCCAACTCAGCCACACAGACAAGCGCCATGTTCTGCCAACTCAGCCACACAGAAAAGCGCCATGTTCTGCCAACTCAGCCACACAGACAAGCACCGTGTTCTGCCAACTCAGCCACACAGACAAGCGCCATGTTCTGCCAACTCAGCCACACAGACAAGCGCCATGTTCTGCCAACTCAGCCACACAGACAAGCGCCATGTTCTGCCAACTCAGCCACACAGACAAGCACCATGTTCTGCCAACTCAGCCACACAGACAAGCGCCATGTTCTGCCAACTCAGCCACACATATTACGTTTATTCTTAAACCAAATTGCCCTTTAAATCAAGAAAGTTATTTGGTTTCATGAAAGTGCAATCATCCTGAACTATGAGCTTTAGTTAATTTATGTTCCTGTAATCAGCATACCCAGGGTGCCTATCCATCCCACTCCGTAACTTGAAGCCAAGTTATGACATTACTTACAGGCACATGACAATATTTCTCTTCCCATAAATGCCTGGGGCAGATGATTTTTCTTCAGTAAATTATGGCCAAGAGGCAGATGAGGGTGTAAACATGTCCAGACAACAGGCTGCCTGTATAACTCAAGAGCTGAGCTCTTCCTGACACAATTAACAACTGGCAGTGGAATGGTTTCACAATAGTGTAGAAATAATACTTGTCCCCTGCAGATTCTTCAAAATACACATGATGCCAACACTAAAACTTTGTCTCTTTGAACTGACACAGCATATCTATTTCATAGTTTCCTTGTGTCCTCTGAATTGGGATGTACCGTGTCACCACCTAGGGCAGGAAGTGAGTCACATAGTGCACATGACTAAGCATTGAGTGGCATCGTAGTAAGCATTCCACCCTATCTTGGGGGCTAAAAGTGTCCTCATAGATGCATGGTCTACTGTGTTTGTGATCGTTATTGGTGTAGATGCAATTTGGTGTTAAGTAGCTAAGCCATGTCAAATCCAATCACAATGCATGGACTCATATGAGACTTGTTGGGACACATCTGTAGAAAAAAACTAACAGACATGGGAGGCAAAGCCTGTCATCTGATTGCTATCTGGATCATTCATGAGAAGACAGAGACAGTGGTGAGATAAAAAAAAAGAATAATCATTATAAGATGTATCAGGAAATAGGTCTTAAATTGCATTCATAATGGTCTTAAAAAGGTCTTAAAAAGTCTTAAATTGAACTTGTTGAAACCTGCAGAAACCCTGTGAACTGCTTTTACTATTTCACGTCCTTACTGGCAAACAAAGTATGAAGGATATGAAAGAAAATCGTCCTAGAATTACTTGCAAAGTAAATGAATTAATTCACATTCGACATGAACATTCAACTGAACATGACTACACAGAACTGTGTGTACGCAAGTGTAATGTGTGTTTGTGTGTGTGTGTGTGTGTGTGTGTGTGTGTGTGTGTGTGTGTGTGTGTGTGTGTGTACACAAGAACTAGGCTACATCAATCTGAGCTCTTCTCCCTTGGCTGCAATCATCTCCTCAATGTTCTTGAGCTCAGCTAACTTTTCCTTGCTGCCTCTCCACAGAGTATTTTACTTTGTTATGAGCTGGGCCATCCGACTGCCAGCCTTGCCCTCAGCCTCTCCTGCAAACCTGTCTGTTTCTCTGGCCAGATTTTCAGAAACCTCTTGGACGGTTTTCCTTTTCTTTTTTAGTACCTCCAGGTAATCCTCTGTAGCCTTTCTCTTTTGGCCCTGTGCATCAGACTCCTGCTTCCTTCTCTCTTGATCCTGGTGGACACGGTACCTGGACCTGGCTGATGCCACAGAAGTCAGGAGCTCGTTTGTGAGGGGAACCTTGGTAACCCCCCCCCCCCGTGAAGAGTGACATAATCACACACAAGCCTGTGTGCAACAGTGTCTTCCTGCATGTCGTGTATGTCAGTCTGGAGAAGTAAGTGTATTTACAGTTGTTATATGTTCTTGGTGTTTGTATAGTTCTTAATTAAAACATTATGTCGAACTATCACTGAGCTGCACCTTGGTCGCTTTACGCACCCATTCGAGACAGAATGAACCACCACGCTGAGACCAAGCAGCGCTCTACTGGGGAGATGGAGCAACAGGGGAAGCGAGGAGGACAGCGTCGTCATCGTGGCTCTTGACAACGATCAGGCCGAAGGCAACCCCAAGTGAATTTTGGGGGGGGCTATGGGGGTGGACTGGCAGAGATAAGGAAGAGCCAGTACCACTCTCCATGTGGAGTCGAGAGGAGGAGGAGCACCAATGGGGGACTGATCCGGAGGAAGAGGAGCAGTACCTGACTGGAGTTTTCAGGAGCATAATGGAGCTATGCAGGCGGAATTGGGAGGAGGTCGAAAACGAGAAGACGGAGTTGCCGTTAATGGTGCCCACAGTGTGCATTCCCAGTCCGGGTTGTTCAGTGCCGGCTCCCTGCACTCGCCTTGAAGTGCGTGTCACTAGTCCGGTGCAACCTGTGCCGGCTCCACGCATCAGGCCTCCAGTGCGCCTCTCCAGTCCGGTACGTCCCGTGCCGGCTCCCGGCACTCGCCCTGAAGTGCGTGTCACCAGTCCGGTGCAACCTGTGCCGGCTCCACGCATCAAGGCCTCGAGTGCACCTCTCCAGTCCGGTACGTCCCGTGCCGGCTCCCCGCACTCGCCCTGAAGTGAGTCACCAGTCCGGTGCCACCTGTGCCGGCTCCACGCACCAGGCCTCCAGTGCGCCTCTCCAGTCCGGTACGTCCCGTGCCGGCTCCCCGCACTCGACCTCCAGTGCGTGCGCCCAGCCCGGTGACTCCAGTGCCGGCCCCACGCACCCGACCTCTGGTGCGCCTCCCCAGTCCAGTACACCCCCCCCAGTCTGGTACGCCCAGTGCCGGCTCCCCGCACTCGACCTCCTGTGACCGTCCACAGCCCGGAGCCTCCCGTGACGGTCCACAGCCCGGAGCCTCCCGTGACGGTTCACAGACCGGAGCCTTCCGCTGTGCCGGTGCCCAGTCCGGGCCAGGTCGTCTGTCCCGCTCCATGGCCGGAGCCATTCGCCACACCAGTGCCCATTCCCGGACCGGTCGTCTGCCACGCTCTATGGTCGGAGCCGCCTGCCACACTGGTGTCCAGTCCAGGCCCGATCGTCTGTCCCGCTCCAGAGCCGGAGTCGCCTGCTACACCGGTGCCCATTCCAGGACCGGTCATCAGACTGGATACAGGGAGGAAGCTGTCCACTTCGCCGAGGCCAGAGTCGCCACCGACGATGTTTCCCTCCATAAACCCCCCCCCCCATGTAATTGTGTTTTTGTTGGTGGGGGGGGTTGGTACTGTCAGGCTCTGGCCATAGAGAAGCCTTTTGCTACTCTATTTGGCCATGGTCAGAGCCTGACAGATCTAGTATCCTAGTTCTGTGTTGTGTTGTGTTGGGTCCTCAATTAGAGGCAGCTGCTATGCGTTGTCTCTGATTGAGTATCCTATATTAAGTGTCATGTCCCACATCTTAGTGTGGTTCATTGTCGTGTATGTCAGTCTGGAGAAGTAAGTGTATTTACGTTTGTTATATGTTCTTAGTGTTTGTATAGTTCTTAATTAAAACTATCACTGCGCTGCGCCTTAGTCGCTTTACACACCCATTCGTGACACTAACATTCAGATTATTGGATTTGAGACTTTTTAAGACTGTTTAAGGAGCAGGAGTTAGAACAGGAGGTGAAATGAAAAATCCTTAGTGGTGATGTAAAGAGGATTGTGAGGAATGGGAAAAACATTACACATTTATAACTTTAAACCACAATAAACACTCACTGACTCACCACCAGTAAGCCAGAGGAGGTCAACTGTATGGCTAAAAATAGCTGGTAGTACTCGCCAGAATAAGCTGCTGGAAAAAAAGCCTCCTTTTCCATGTGTGTCTCAGGCCATATGGGTCTCACCACTCACCACAAACAGTGTGAGACTTACTGCAGCACTGCAGAAAGAAGAGGGGAACTTCCTCATCCTTAACCTTCCTCCCCGCCCCCCCAAATTACCCCATTTCAAACACTAACTTTCCCACAAGTCTAATAAATTCTCCAGTGGCCATGACTGAGAACTTCGCACATGGTGTCTGACCCTCCCACTTCCCCTCCTGGATGGGCCACAATTGGCAGCGGAGCGGGTCCAGGCAGCGGAGCGGGTCCAGGCAGCGGAGCGGGCTGCTGCACTCAGCATTGGGTCAGTGGAGGAGGGGGCGGCTGGACCGGCCGACCGCAGACAGAAATAGCCTGCAGCTTGGCAGTTGGCATGTTGGGACACATGGCGTGGGCCTGGGAGGAGGGAGGGAGTATCTGTTTTGGTCTACAATCACAGTGGACAGTGGGGGAGTGCTGCTCTGCTTTCCAGATGGCAAGTTTCCATTCAAACAATGTTTCTGGGAGAGTTTGAGGTCTTCATTTAGTTGTGTTACAGCCTAAATTCAAAATGGAATTAAAAAAAAATCTCACCCATCTACACACAATACCCCATAATGTCAAAGTGAAAACATGTTTTTAGAAATGTTTGCAAATGTATTGAAAATGAATTATCTCATTCATATAAGTATTCACACACCTGAGTCAATACATGTTAGAATCATCTTTGGCAGCGATTACAGCTGTGAGTCTTTCTGGGTAAGTCTCTAGCTTTGCACACCTGGATTGTACAATATTATTTTTAAACTCTGCCGATGACAAGCATACCCATAACATGATGCAGCCACCACCATGCTTGAAAATATGAAGAGTGGTTCTCAGTGATGTGATGTGTTGGATTTGCCCCCAAACATAACACTCTGCATTCAAGTTAATTTGCTTTTTTTTTTTGCAGTTTTACTTTAGTGTGTTATTGCAAACAGGAATAATGTTTTTTGAATGTTTTTATTCTGTACAGGATTCCTTCTTTTCACTCTGTCAATTACGTTAGTCTTGTGGAGTAGCTACAATGTTGTTGATCCATCCTCTATCTTCTATCACAGCATTAAACTATGTAACAGTTTAAAAGTCACCATTGGCCTCATGGTGAAATCCCAGAACGGTTTCCTTCCTCTGGGTGTATAGTGACTGGGTGTATTGATACACCATCCAAAGTGTAATTAATAAGGGATATTCAATGTCTATTTTTTTTTACCCATCTATCAACAGGTGCCCTTCTTTGGGCAAATTCACTGCTCAACAGGGATCTTACAGATACTTGTATGAGTTGGGGTACAGAGATGAGGTAGTCATTCAAAAATCTAAACTATTACTGAGTCCACGCAACTTATTATGTGACTTGATAAGCACATTTCTACTCCTGAACTTATTTAGGCTTGCCATAACAAAGGGATTGAATATTCTTTGACTGAAGACATTTCAGTTTTTTATTGTGAAAATGTCTAAAAACATCTTTATGTTATTATGAGTATTGTGTGTAGGCCAATGATACAAAATCTCAATTTAATAAATTGAAACAGTAAAGGGCTTTCCCCAAAATGTTGGCACAAAGTTGGAAGCACAGAATCGTCTAGAATATCATTGTATGCTGTAGCATTAAGATTTCCCTTCACTGGAACTAAGGGGCCTGAACCATGAAAAACAGCCCCAGACTATTATTCCTCCTCCACCAAACTTTACAGTTGGCACTATGCATTGGGGCAGGTAGTGTTCTCCTGGCATCCGCCAAACCCATATTCGTCCGTCGGACTGCCAGATGGTGAAGAGTGATTAATCACTGCAGAGAACGCGTTACCACTGCTCCAGAGTCCAACGGCGGCAAGCTTTATACCACTCCAGCCGACGCTTGACATTGCGAATGGTGATCTTAGGCTTGTGTGTGGCTGCTCGGCTATGGAAACCCATTTTATGAAGCTCCCGATGAACAGTTCTTGTGCTGACTTTGCTTCCAGAGGCAGTTTGGTAGTGAGTGTTGTAACCAAGAACAGACTATTTTTACGCGCTATGGGCTTCAGCACTCTATCTAGGTAGATTCCCAGTTTCCCTTATGGCTCAGCTCAGGTGCCTACATACACCATAGACATACACTGAGTGGACAAATATTACGAACACCTTTCTAATATTGAGTTACACCCCCTTCTGTTCGCAGAACAGCCTCAATTCGTCGGGCAAGGTGTTGAAAGCGTTCCACAGGGATGCGGCCCCATTCTGTGAGCTTGTGTGGCCTACCAGTTCGTGGCTGAGCCGTTGTTGCTCCTAGACATTTCAATAACAGCACTTATAGCAGCTCTAGCAAGGCTGAAATGTGACTAACTGACTTGATGGAAAAGTGGCATCCAATGACGGTGGCACGTCGAAAGTCAATGAGCTCTTCAGTAAGGCCATTCTACTGCCAATGTTTGTCTATGGAGATTGCATGGCGGTGTGTTCGATTAGCGAATCGGTGTGGCTGAAATAGCCAAATCCACTAATTTTAAGGGCTGTCCACATACTTTTGTTTATATATAGAGTGTACATATATATATTTCAAACATTTAAAAGTAGCAATGGAGACAAGATGCTAGAGTAAAAACATTTTCATAGAGTGAGGACAGATTTAAATCTCAATCTTGAAAGAAAATTGTTTCTTAGAAGCCCAAAGTGGCCTTGGAGAGCAGAGACCCATCACCAGCGGCCTTAATGTGTTAGTGATTGGACAGAGTGCTGCTGACCCTAAGTGTCCTTTGTGTAACACAATCACCAGCCTTAACCCCACTGACTCAGTGGGAAATGCTATCTGAATCATGTTGACAAGAAAACATCTCACTCTTGTAGTATTCATATTATATTCAAGTCTGTTCTCATGGGCCCAGCACAGTGCTGGATACACTTACGATTCCCCAGAAAAGTTTAGGAATAACATTCATTCATCGGAATAAGAGGTAACAATAACAGCGTCAGAACAGAGTACCAGGCCTCCTGCCTAAATATGGACAGTGGGGTTTAAAAAACACAACCCAAAACACCAGGGGATCACCATGCCTGACCTGCACTCACTAACCTAAAAGGTTCTTCAGCTGTCCCCATAGGAGAACCCTTTGAAGAACCCTTTTTGGTTCCAGGCAGAACCTTTTTCTCCTATAGGGACAGCCGAAGAACCCTTTTCTTCCTAAGAGTGTGCCCTCTCCATGCACAGTGCTGCCTCACTATGAATACCCAAAGATGGGCAGTATTTATGTTACATGTATTTGAAATATATGCATTTTAATTACTTCTGAGTATTTTGTCATTTGAAAATTGTAGACCTCCACAAGTTTGGTTCATCCTTGGGAGCAATTTCCAAATGCCTGAAGGTACCACGTTCATCTGTACAAACAATAGTACGCAAGTATAAACACCATGGGACCACGCAGCCATCACACCGCTCAGGAAAGAGACGCGTTCTGTCTCCTAGAGATGAACGTACTTTGGTGTGAAAAGTGCAAATCAATCCCAGAACAACAGCTAAGGACCTTGTGAAGATTCTGGAGGAAACAGGTACAAATGTATCTATACCCACAGTAAAACGAGTCCTATATCGACATAAACTGAAAGGCAGATCAGCAAGGAAGAAGCCACTGCTCCAAAACCGTCATAAAAAAGCCAGACTACGGTTTGCAACTGCACATGGGGACAAAGATGATTGTACTTTTTGGAGAAATGTCCTCTGGTCTGATGAAACAAAAATAGAACTGTTTGGCCATAATGATCATCGTTATGTTTGGAGGAAAAAGGGGGAGGCTTGCAAGCTGAAAAACACCATCCCAACCGTGAAGCACGGGGGTGGCAGCATCAGGTTGTGGGGGTGCTTTAGTGCATGAGGGACTGACGCACTTCACAAAATAGATGGCATCATGAGGAAGGAAAATTATGTGGACATATTGAAGCAACATCTCAAAACATCAGTCAGGAAGTTAAAGCTTGGTCGCAAATGGGTCTTCCAATGGACAATGACCCCAAGCATACTTCCAAAGTTGTGGCAAAATGGCTTAAGGACAACAAAGTTAAGGTATTGGAGTGGCCATCACAAAGCCCTGACCTCAATCCTATAGAACATTTGTGGGCAGAACTGAAAAAGCGTGTGCGAGCAAGGAGGCCTACAAACCTGACTCAGTTACACCAGTTCTGTCAGGAAGAATGGGCCAAAATTCACCCAACTTATTGTGGGAAGCTTGTGGAAGGCTACCCAAAACATTTGACCCAAGTTAAACAATTTAAAGGCAATGCTACCAAATACTAATTGAGTGTACGTAAACTTCTGACCCACTGGGAATGTGATGAAAGAAATAAAAGCTGAAATAAGTCACTCTACTATTATTCTGACATTTCACATTCTTAAATTAAGTGGTGATCCTAACTGACCTAAGACAGGGAATTTTTACTAGGATTAATGTCAGGAATTGTGAAAAACTGAGTTTAAATGTATTTGGCTAAGGTGTATGTAAACTTCCGACTTCAACTGTATGTCTATGGTAAGCACCTGAGTTGAGCCATATTTCCACCCTGTCTCATAATCAAATGGTTTAAACCGTTTTAAAGTTTTGACCGGAGTGAGCTTATCTTATCTTCTTCTACTTGTTCGACCATGGTAGCGATGTGATTATGAATCGTTATGAAATGATTAACTTTACCCTGTATGTCAAAAAATTACCATATACTGTATACTAATTGTTTCAAGCAAAACTATAAAAATGACTGCTGATGGTGAACCTAAACAATCAAAATAAAATCTAATGAACAGATTCAGCCTCCCTATAGCCCTCTTCACAACTGTGTTGGTGTGTTTGGACCATGATAGATCCTTAGGGATGTGGACACAGAGAGCTTCAAGTTCTTCGGTGTAACATATCAACCAGGATCTATCATGGTCCAAACACACCAACACAGTCCTGAAGAGGGTCCAACCACGCTTCTTCCCCCTCAGTTGGCTGAAAATATTTGGCATGGGACCTCAGATCCTCAAAAAAAGTTAAACAGCTGCACATTCGAGAGTATCTTGACTGGCTGCTTGGTTTGCCAACTGCTTGGCATCCGACTGCAATTCGCTACAGAGGGCTCAGTACATCGCTGGGGTTGAGCTCCCTGCCATCCAGGACCTCTATACCTGTACTCTCTTCTCCCGCATGGCAAGCGGTACCAACGCATCAAGTTTGGAACCAACAGGATCCTGAACACACGTTTGAAGTGTTTTTCTCCAATTTAAGCTTAGGCAACAAATACGAGTATAGGATGAGTCAACAACATTATTTGGGTATGAGTTAACAGAATATTAACTTTTAATTTGAATTAAAAGGAAATATAATTTAATTTAGTGAAATTAATTGAAATTCAAATGGTTAATTTATTCCATAAATCATTATGCACATGTTTATTTTGATATCATGTATGGTTGCCAATACTATGTTTAACATGTTCTTGAAACATTTCATTTTAAAAACATATTCTTCTAAAACAAGTTTTAAATAATCATAGTGGTCTGGAAATATTGTAAGATAATTTTGTAGGTTGTTGTAATTCAGTTACATGTTAGTAAATATATATATAAAAAAGTCATATCACAGAATGCATTAGAACAAACACTCCAGAATGAATGGAACAACCTAACATCTCCCTACAAAAATACAGACAAAATACTGTTTGACATCTTTGAGTTACTATCAAGCTAATATTTGGAATGGTATCTGAACTCTTTAGTACGAGATGACAGATGCTTTTGGAAAAATATTTGGCAAAGGAATGATTACTGATCTGAGTAACATGTAACAATGTTTACTTTACATTGTAATTACACTGTATCTGCCGATGTAACTACATGTCAATTGTAAAAAGTCGGGCCATAGAGACCTGGCCAACCTCAGAAGCTCTCGCTGCAAACTTAACTTCTCACCAGCCCTGCAAAAATACAGCAACATGAACTACTGAATGAGTGTGAAAACATTGATGCTGTCCAGGCTAGCTGCTTCAATAAACAGACTTTAAATATACAACGTTGCCCTTTTGTAGACCCTTGTCAAACTGTATTGTAAACACAATGCTTCTTCCATTAGTTGCAATGGGCCCACTACAATGTACTTTGCCAGATACACTAACATTGACAGAAAACAGTAGCAATGAAAAAGCAGAGTGTGCAATTTTCCAGGTGGTCTGCCCTTCAAGAGTTTGTAATTGATTTGACAGTTTACATTGTATAGCATTGCATCTGCCACAGTGCAACAGAGATTAAATACATGATGAAAGGACGTTTATGACAGTGGACAGTCATGTAACATACATGTATTCCATCTCTCCCAAATTCAACATAAAATGCAGAACACACAGCAACTCTCTGGCAAAAACATCTGTCTCAGTCTGTGTGTGTGTCTCTCTCTCATGCATTCATTGGCTGTAATCTCGGCAGAGCTGATTGACTTCCTGCCTCCACTTTGGGAAACAGTTAAATTACCCTGATTACAAACATTTCCTTCCTCCATCCCTCAGCGCCACTGGCTCAGATGGATATATTATTTATTTAAATAGGCAAGTCAGTTAAGAACAACAGTCAGTTAAGAACAACTTTAACATTTAAAAGACCTTCTCACATAAGAACACTATCTCCAATCACCTCATAATGAGCAGTACTTATTTGGTGACAAATGGACGTGTGGGCCTATTGTCAAGTAGATAGACAATATTTCAAAATGTCAGGTGTGTTAGGTTAACTAATAAATGATCAGAAAAGTTTATTGGTATTGTGTTGTCAAAAACTGGTCACACATTCGTTTCTCTACATAAAATCAACATACAAAACCTGCCATATATCATGAGAATAGCCTGTCAAAATTTGCCATTAAGTTTTTGCCAAATCTAGTCCCGCGACATTTGTATCCACTGTTCATCACTTATTACTGCACGGTTACAATGCATCACCAAAGCAACTGGTGGCAGTGGTGCATCTTGAAACAACTACGAAAAAGAGTGACAGTAGTATTCATGCAAATCTTACCGATTTTCCTTGGTGTTCGTTGGTACGTGGCTAGAAGGAACAGAATAGTCGCTTGTTTGAGAGAATCAATAAATAAATATACATTTGTTTTTTTCCGGTGAAAGTGAAGTTGTTGGTCTTAGAAAAAGATGGCTGCGCCGTGGCTGGAGTCGATGACGTAATCTGAATATTAACCATTTGATGTGTTCAATCTAAGTGTTCAGTCAACCCAGCTCCAGCAAATGCCTCATACTGAATTCAATATACACTATAATTTGTAAATGTTTGATATACAGTCAGGTCCATAATTATTGGCACCCTTAATAAAGAGAATCAAAAATACCGTATAAAATAAATAATACAAAAATATATTGTATGCAAATTTTATTTGTAGAAATTAAATTATTTTATACTAATACAATTGCTCAGAGAAAGTGATTTTGTTAAGCAAGTAATAAAAACAATCTAAACAAGATAGGGGTGCATTTTTGGCACCCCTGTTTTCAATAAGCAGAAAATAACCACATACCTACTTTAAAATATGGTGGTGGATATTTTATGATATTTTGCTTCCACTGGTCCTGGCTGGGGACCTTGTTAAGGTTATCGACATCATGACCTTTACCCAGTACCTAGACCTCTTTAGCCAAAGACCAGGATGCCTCTGCCAGGAGGCTGAAACTTGGCTGCAAGTGGATCTTCCAGCAACACAACGACCCCAAGCACACGTCAAGTTCCACAAACAAATGGTTAATTGACCACAAAATCAAAATTTTGCAATGGCCATCTGTCTCCGCACTTGAGCTCCATTGAAAACCTGCGGTTTGACTTGAAGAGGACAGTCGATAAGCGCAGATGAAGGATATCAAGGATCTGGAAAGATTCTGTATGGAGGAATGGTCTAAGATCCCTCTCAATGTGTTCTACAATCTCATAAAACATTTCTGGGGTGCTAATAATTTTGACCCCTATCTTTGAGATTTTTTTTATTTTAATACTTGTTAAACCACGTCTCTTTCTCTGAGCAATTGTATTAGTATAACATAATATAATTTATTGGAGCCTACATTATATCTCAGTATTTGTATTGTTTATTTTATACAGTATGTTTTGCTCATTTGCTCATCTTTATCAAGGCTGCCAATACTTTTGAGCCTGACTCAATGTGAATCGATATCAGTACACATAATTTATGCAGACAATGGATGTTTATTTGCCATATTTATCAGTTATTAATTGAGTGGCAGCTCCTGTTCGTATGAAAACAACTATTTTTGATCAAATAACTGGAATAAATCAGTATTCTATTAATTAATGACATTGTTGTTGCATCACTTATATAAGACTATTGAAACCCTACTCAGAGGTTTAGAGGCTATCAAATGTTCTTTAGACTATACTGCCATCTAGTGTGAGTTACCAGGTTACGAATGTCAAATAAAGTACAGTACTGCTGGAATATAGCATAGTGCTCAGAGCATGATGGGAAAAGAACTGTATGTGTGTCACACCATGTCACGAATTTGGTGCATTAAGACTGTGTTAGTCCACTGTGCTAAAGCCCAGTCACAAGGTGGTGCTAATTCAAATGTCACTCACCACTCGAGCGTTATTGAACGAACCATCACCTCTACATAGAACAGGACATTGGACATATATTTCTAGAGCAATCAAAGATGACACTCCACTCTCTTATACACCATATAATTTAAATGACAAATGTAAAAGACTTGTAGATTGCATGTAGTGTGGCACGCATGTGCTGTTCATATTCATCTTGGAGAGATAGCGGTTGATTCTTTTTTTTCTCACACACGAGAACACACATGTTTGCATGCTGTAGTATGAGTCATGAGAGGAGTTGCTCTCGTCTTGTTTCTATTCCCTGTGCCACTGCTATTCCTATGCTACTGCTGGAACCTGACTGACACGTGTCCTGCAAAGCTAAGCCCACACTTTTGTCAATGTGGTGTGAGTCTTAATCATCGGCCCCAAGAATAGCAGGAGCCAATGGAGGAGGAGGCTAACCCTCACTGAGGGACCAAATACCAACCCTATCACTAGTAGGAGGAGTGATTATGTGTGAAGTGACTCATCTCTGTGGTCTGTCTTTTCCAGTCCTGCAACCTTTCATTCCTACGCTGATACAGATGGTGGGAGAAGAACTGGGAGGCGGGGGAGGAATAGATTGGGACTGTGTGTGACACCACAGGAGGCTAGGGGGTACAGGGGCCGTCATCAGAGCACTGGTGGGTGGACAAGAGGAGCCTACTGTTATCAAGACTACACTTAGTGTTGCGTCATTAATAGTAGCTTACATAGGACGGAGACATCATTTAGTTTATGTAAATCCAGACAGTAATGTGCCTCTATGTACCACCCCTTATCACTGTCAAACGCTCCCTAAAACACTTTTGCGAGCAGGCCTTTCTAATCGACCTGGCCCAGGTATCCTGGAAGGATATTGACCTCATTCCGTCAGTAGAGGATGCCTGGTTGTTCTTTAAAAGTGCTTTCCTCACCATCCTAAATAAGCATGCCCCATTCAAAAAACGTATAACTAAGAACAGATATAGCCCTTGGTTCACCCCAGACTTGACTGCCCTTGACCAACACAAAAACATATTGTGGCGCACTGCATTAGCATCGAATAGCCCCCGCGATATGCAACTTTTCAGGGAAGTCAGGAACAAATACACACAGTCAGTTAGAAAAGCAAAGGCCAGCTTTTTCAAACAGAAATTTGCATCCTGTAGTACTAATTCCAAAAAGTTCTGTGACAGCTCTGTACCCCCCCGCAGCAACCTGCCCAAGCCCCCCCTGCTTCTCCTTCACCCAAATCCAGACAGCTGATGTTCTGAAAGAGCTGCTAAATCTGGACCCCTACAAATCTGCTGGGCTAGACAATCTGGACCCTCTCTTTCTAATATTATCCGCCAAAATTGTTGCAACCCCTATTACTAGCCTGTTCAACCTCTCTTTCGTATCGTCTGAGCTGCCGCGGTCATCCCCCTCTTCCAAGGGGGAGACACTCTAGACCCAAACTGTTATAGACCTATATCCATCCTGCCCTGCCTTTCTAAAGTTTTCAAAAGTCAAGTTAATAAACAGATCACTGACCACTTCGAATCCCACCGTACCTTCTCTGCTATGCAATCTGGTTTCCGAGCTGGTCATAGGTGCACCTCAGCTACACTCAAGGTACTAAACGATATCATAACCGCCATCGATAGAAGACAGTACTGTGCAGCCGTCTTCATCGACCTGGCCAAGGCTTTCGACTCTGTCAATCACCGCATTCTTATTGGCAGACTCAACGGCCTTGGTTTCTCAAGTGACTGCCTTGCCTGGTTCTCCAACTACTTCTCAGACAGAGTTCAGTGTGTCAAATCGGAGGGCCTATTGTCCGATCCTCTGACAGTCTCTATGGGGGTGCCACAGGGTTCAATTCTTGGGCCAACCCTTTTCTCTAGATACATCAACGATGTCGCTCTCGCTGCTTGTGACTCTCTGATCCATCTCTACGCAGACGACACCATTCTGTATACATCTGGCCCCTCTTTGGACACTGTGTTAACTAACCTTCAATCAAGCTTCAATGCCATACAACACTCCTTCCGTGGCCTCCAACTGCTCTTAAATGCTAGTAAAACTAAATGCATGCTTTTCAATCTAACGCTGCCTGCACCCGCCCACTGGACTATCATCACTACTCTCGACAGGTCTGACTTAGAATACGTGGACACCTACAAATACCTAGGCGTCTGGTTAGACTGTAAACTCAACTTCCAGACTCACATTAACCATCTCCAATCCAAAATTAAATCTGGAATCGGCTTCCTATTTCGCAACAAAGCCTCCTTCACTCATGCTGCCAAACATGCCCTTGTAAAACTGACCATCCTACTGATCCTTGACTTCGGTGATGTCATTTACAAAATAGCCTCCAACACTCTACTCAGCAAATTGGATGTAATCTATCACAGTGCCATCCGTTTTGTTACCAAAGCCCCATATACTACCCACCACTGCGACCTGTATTCTCTCGTTGGCTGGCCCTCATTACATATTCGTCGCCAAACCCATTGGTTCCAGATCATCTATAAGTCTTTACTAGGTAAATCCCCGCCCTATCTCAGCTCGCTGGTCACCATAGCAACACCCACCCGTAGCATGCGCTCCAGCAGGTATATTTCACTGGTCACCCCCAAAGCCAACACTTCCTTTGGCCGCCATTCCTTCCAGTTCTCTGCTGCCAATGACTGGAATGAACTGCAAAAATCCTTGAAGCTAGAGGTTCCTATCTCCCTCACTAACTTTAAGCATCAGCTGTCAGAGCTGCTTATCGATCACTGCACCTGTATATAGCTCATCTGTAAATAGCCCACCCTACTACCTCATCCCCATATTTATTTTTCTCGCTCATTTTGCACTCCAGTATCTCTATTTGCACATCATCATTTGCACATCTGTCACTCCAGTGTTAATTCTAATTTGTAACTTATTTCACCACTATGGCCTATTTATTGTCCTACCTTCCTAACCTTACTGCATTTTGCACTACATTTGCACACTCTGTATATAGATTCTCTATTGTGTTATTGACTGTACGTTTGTTTATTCTGATGTGTAACTCTGTGTTGTTTTTTGTCGCAATGCTTTGCTTTGTCTTGGCCAGGTCGCAGTTGTAAATGAGAACTTGTTCTCAACTGGCCTACCTGGTTAAATAAAGGTGAAATAAAAAAAATAAGAAATATGCTTTGTGCTCTCTGGTGTATGAGATGTAATGCAGGACATTTTTCTAGAAGTGATTTACAGAATCAGAAGAATACAACACGTTGTCATTTTGGGATGTATTCTCACTATTGTCACAAGGTGGCAGTATAGTATTACCAAAGAGACAGCTATGGATTTATTTGACATTACGTTTTAGCTGGGACACTGAAAAGTTATTGTTTTGATGTTGTGGCATTACATTTTTTTATTTATTATTTATTTCACCTTTATTTAACCAGGTAGGTCAGTTGAGAACAAGTTCTCATTTTCAACTGCGACCTGGCCAAGACAAAGCAAAGCAGTGCGACAAAAACAACACAGAGTTACACAGTAAACAAACAAATCACCTGAACAGAATGATTACTTAAAAATGCCTTTTCAATTCACGTTGTTCGTTCTCTCAGTCTTAAAAATGTGGGCATTTATGCGGAGAGAAGAGTGAGTCAATTATGGTCTGTGCTATTATTCTTTGGTATTATTTAGACACAATTGTTTTTTCGGTCAACAGTAGCCTACGTAATACATCCCCAGCTCTGACTCAGTGACACTCCTACAATCAAGATGAACTTTTACAAAGCCGGGATGTCACCTCCCTTGAGTACACACAGTGATTCAGCCTGAAGCTGAGCTCCCGACGCCATCCCTGCCCCCAGAATATGTTACCATAACAGACAGTTACACCTCAGTGCCCAGCAAAGGGACTCAAAGGCAACTAAGTCCTCAGCACACAAACCAGAGATGATGCTCACTGTTGTGTGGAGATGTGTCGTGACTCGTATCAGAAATGCCCATGACTACATTACTTGCGTTCATAAGTCGAAAAGGCATAACAAACTCATGTTTAATTCACAAGTCGAAAAGGCATCCCAAACTCATGTTTAATTCATAAGTCGAAAAGGCTTCCCAAACTCATGTTTAATTCATAAGTCGAAAAGGCTTCCCAAACTCATGTTTAATTCATAAGTCGAAAAGGCTTCCCAAACTCATGTTTAATTCACAAGTCGAAAAGGCTTTCCAAACTCATGTTTAATTCATAAGTCGAAAAGGCTTCCCAAACTCATGTTTAATTCACAAGTCGAAAAGGCTTCCCAAACTCATGTTTAATTCATAAGTTGAAAAGGCTTCCCAAACTCATGTTTAATTCATAAGTCGAAAAGGCTTCCCAAACTCATGTTTAATTCACAAGTCGAAAAGGCTTCCCAAACTCATGTTTAATTCACAAGTCGAAAAGGCTTCCCAAACTCATGTTTAATTCACAAGTCGAAAAGGCTTCCCAAACTCATGTTTAATTCACAAGTCGAAAAGGCTTCCCAAACTCATGTTTAATTCACAAGTCGAAAAGGCTTTCCAAACTCATGTTTAATTCATAAGTCGAAAAGGCTTCCCAAACTCATGTTTAATTCACAAGTCGAAAAGGCTTCCCAAACTCATGTTTAATTCATAAGTTGAAAAGGCTTCCCAAACTCATGTTTAATTCATAAGTCGAAAAGGCTTCCCAAACTCATGTTTAATTCACAAGTCGAAAAGGCTTCCCAAACTCATGTTTAATTCACAAGTCGAAAAGGCTTCCCAAACTCATGTTTAATTCACAAGTCGAAAAGGCTTCCCAAACTCATGTTTAATTCACAAGTCGAAAAGGCTTCCCAAACTCATGTTTATGAACATGGTAAAGAGGACTAATGCTTTCAGGAAGGACATCAACTACTGTGCAGTAAGAATCTCTGGTAACATAACTCCTGTAAAATAGCTATTGGCAAATTCAAAACATTGATCCATGTCAGTCTTGAGACTGTCTCGTATCTATATGTAGTAGCAATATTCAGTGGAGGTAGGAAAGGTAAGGAAACTGACATATTCTGAGGCTTGTCAAATACTGGGTGTTCAAGCCAAGTCTAAACATCTGAAATGCATTTTAATTAAGTTGAATAATAATCAATAAATGAGGAAAAGGTCTCAACAAATGAAGGAAACTAATGGAGAAAACTGAACATCCCTGATTACTGTGATTGCATTAAAGTCCACTGTGGTTGGGATGAACAACGCAATTTAAGATAAATTCACAAAAATAGTAGTCTAGTTACTAGTAAGCGACTCAACAAGTGTATTCAAATCAAATGTCAAACCCATTATGGATGTATTGTTGCTGAAGTGCAGGAGTAGATGCTGAATACTAAGTCATGGCACAATGTGTCCTCTGTGAGAATCATGGCATTTACTGGAAATGTATTTAATGAAATAATGACCTCAAAAGTGGCGCAGTGGCCCAGCGGTCTAAGGCACTGCATCTCAGTGCAAGAGGTGTCACTGCAGTCCTTGGTTCGAATCCAGGCTGCATCACACCCGGCTGTGATTGGGAGTCCCATAAGGCATCGCACAATTGGCCCAGGTTTGGCCGGGGAAGGCCATCATTGTAATTAAGAAATTGTTCTTAACTGACCAGCCTGGTTAAATAAAAAAAGGCTCCTTGTCTTTCTAAGGTTTTTTACAAAGTATGTTAAAGATTCCACAGAATGCAGATCGCTTCAGCAATAGAATAAAACATAACGCTCTCTCCAATCAGTTTTTTTGGTGTATATGTTTAATAATATCTCCAAGTCTTCTCATGATCTCAATTAAAGCCTGGACCAGTACAGCAAAGAATCTTCTACAATGTAATCACTTATGTTAAAGTTATCTGGTACGAATGGGGGGTTTGCGGCAGGGTTCTTTGGCTACTGTTCAATGGATGCTGCTGTGGACTATTTATCATCACTTCAGTATCCGACTAATTTGTTAATGGCAGTTAATTGGGTGGTTATTTTAATGTTCTGGGTTAATGGCAGTACAGGGGTTATTTTAGGGATGCCAAGGCAATTATATGTGCCATTTAAAATTTGGCCATACTTGAAACGCAATAGCCCTGTGAAGATTAACTTAGAATTTTACTTTGTTAGCATACACTGTGTACAAAACATTTAGGATGCCTGCTCTTTCCATGACACAGGCTGACCAGGTGAATCCAGGTGAAAGCTATGATCCCTTGATATTACTTGTTACATCCACTTCAATCAGTGTAGATGAAGAGGAGGAGACAGGCTAAAGAAGGATTTTTAAGGCTTGAGACAATTGAGACATGGATTGTGTATGTGTGCCATTCAGAGGGTGAATGGGCAAGACAAAAGATTTAAGTGCCTTTGAACAGGGTATAGTAGTAGGTGTCAGGTGCATCGGTTTGTGTCAAGAACTGCAACGCTGCTGGGTTTTTCATGCTCAACAGTTTCCCGTGTGTATCAAGAATGGTCCACCACCCAAAGGACATCCAGCCAACTTGGGAAGCATTGGAGTCAACATCCCTGTGGATACCCGAGGAATTTAGGCTGTTCTGAGGGCAAAATGTGGGGAGGGGGGAGGTGTCCACAATGTTTTGTACACTCAGTGTGTAGGCCAGTATATTCACATTTTGTGTCAAATATCTACACAGTAAAGAACGTCCCAACAAAAGACTACTTTTAGCCAGAATGTATGCCTGTGGTACCAGCTGATGTTGCTGCAACTATAACAAGGTTGTCAGATTCAATTCAGCCCAACCAAACAACTTGAGCAATAAAACCTGGAAAACAACAGCAAAGATATATGACTTGGGTAAATAGGAGCAAAACAAATAGACATCCTTGCTGTGGTGAAATACTGCCATGACATAAAGCTCAGGTAAAAAAAATAGCTACATTTGTTGGAAATTTAAATAGGGAGGCATGCCAGCCTTGAGAAAGATGGGGGATGTTTGAGCAGCCTGTCAGACAGTGACAGGAGCTGTGCTTTGAAATGTAGTGGTAGTGTCACCAGCTCATTAAATGAATCTAACATATCCAACAAGATGAAATGTACGCATGTTTTATGAAAGCAACATTTGAAAAGGAGAGTTCACTTTTGTTTGATGATCTCTGACAAAAAAAAACTAAAGTCGCAACTTGACTTGAAACTGGAGGCGCTTAGAAAAAGCGAATAGACTCAAAGCCAAAACCAAACAGTTTTGGTTTCCAACTGCAGGGAGGAATCACAGATAGGGACAATGTCAAATTGCAGACGCATGAGGTCTATGCCATACAACCACAGTATCCGCCTATTCATGCATGCAAGCTATTCCGAGGCAGAAAAAAAGGTCAACTCTAGCCCTGGTTTCATTTGGAAGAATAAGCCAGCCTACTATCTTCTGTGTCTGAGTCGGCTGCCAGGCTGCCAAATTCTGACAGAGTGCAGGCTTGAGGGATACGTTTTGCTCCAGTAAAATGTGTGGGTCGTAACTAGCCTGGCCTGATCGAAGAGTTTGTGTTTGGTGCTACAGTGCATTCCTGTAGGACGCTTATCAGGGTCACATTATCATGCAGTACTGTATGTGTTTATCCCTAGTTATGTAGACTGCTATAGAGGGTATCACTGAAATTAACTTTGAGGGGTGATCCAACAAAGCACATTGCATGTTGTAGATATTGTGCCGATGTAGCGGACATGAGTCGGTCATGGTCTCTTGATGAGGTAGCCCCACCTGCGAATTTCCTCTTGGTCTAATACATTGGTTGCCTCAGTGGGAGACCAGGATTCATATCCCACGTTTTACAATAGCGCCCAACGTGGGGCAGTCTATCATGGGGGAGGAGGTCAAAAGGCGGGTGAATGTAGAGGACAGGAGTCGGTCATGATCACGTGATGAGGTAGCCCCACCTGCCATCTTCAAAACCAACTAATACATAGGTTGCTCCTGTGGGAGACCTGGGTTCATATCCCGTGTGTTACACCGGTTATACCTTTTTCCACCCATATGTTGAACATATTTAATCTGTACTTAATGCAAACTGAATCCTCTGTGTTGGCATGACGTTTTGGGAGAGTTATAAAGCAGTGGCAGAACATGTTGACAATACCGCTTCACTGTCTCCACATATGAGCTGCTTATGGTAGAGGCAGTGTAGTGGAAACCGAAACCATGGCTTACAGTGAATCCTCCAATTCTATCAGGTCTGGTCTTTGGTTTTCTTCTCTGACATGATATATGTGTGAGGGCTTGGTTGTGGTAAGGCCTCTTACTCCCACCTAGGGGAGGAGAGAGGCACACAACCAAGCTCTCACACATTAACTAGGGAGATTATCATCCCCAATCAGAGACAGCTGTCTAGCGTTGTCTCTGATTGGGGATAGTATTTAGACTCCACACACAGCCACCTGTGTGTGGATCATTGTTCATTTGTTTGTCTGCACTGCCAGCAGCATCCAAGTAAGTCACCGTGTTTTGTTTCTGTAGTCGTGTTTTTGTTTTCACTCTCCTTTTTAATTGCAAATGCTTCGTGAGGACATCTCATTTTCAATAAAAAGGATGACACTGCACCAGCGCTCCGTATACCGTCCCATTAATACTACGCACCGTGACAGAATGATCCACCACCCTGGGACGCAACGGGGGATTACATTAGGAGATATCCTCCTCGGTATGGGGAAAATTACCGAGGAGGAACACTCCTATTATCGCTCGGTGGAGGAAGGCTGGGGTCCGGAGCAGCCGAGGCGCCGGAGACGGAGGACACGTCACCGGGCTAGAGTTGAGGACCAGCCTGGAGCCCAGAAAACCCCTCAAACTGATTTTGGGGGGGGGCTATGGGGGTGGTCGGGGATCGAGGGAGAAGAGCCCCGACCACTGCACTCGTGGGGGTTCCAGGAGGAGCCCCTACAGCCATGGGAGCGGGAGTACAGAGAGGAGTCGGAGGAAGACGACGACGATGTGCTTCTGTTCCCTCACTCGTGGGGGTTCCCGGAAGAACCCTCACAGGATGGGGATTGGCGGTGGAGTAGGCACGACAGGGACAGTCGTGCTCCAGCGCCAGTTCCCAGTCCGGTGCCTCCAGCGCCGGTCCAGAGTCGGAGGAGGAGGAGACCGACTCAGCGCACCAAACCATCGGTGCGCAACACTAGCCCGGTGCGACCCGTACCAGCTAAACGCACCCAGCCAACGGTGCGTTTCCCCAGCCCGGCGCGACCCGTGCCAGCTAAACGCAACAACCCAACAGTGCGTTTCCCCAGCCCGGCGCGACCCGTGCCAGCTAAACGCAACAACCCAACAGTGCGTTTCCCCAGCCCGGCGCGACCCGTGCCAGCGCCTCGCATCAGATCACTGGTGCATTTCCCCAGTCCTGTACGCCCCGTGCCTACTCCTCGCACGGAGGCTACAACGACGGTCGCCAGCACAGCTCTGTGGTTGGAGACCATCTCTGCGTCGGTGCCCAGAGTGGGCACGACGTTCAGCCCCGCTGTGGAGCAGGAGCTCCATAGCGCGTCGGTGCCCAGTCTGGGGCCGACAGCCAGCCCAACCACAGGGCTGGAAACCCTCTCTGCGTCGGTGCCCAGGGTGGGCACGACGTTCAGCCCCGCTGTGGAGCAGGAGCTCCATAGCGTGTCGGTGCCCAGTCTGGGGCCGACAGCCAGCCCAACTACAGGGCTGAAAACCCTCTCTGCGTCGGTGCCCAGGGTGGGCACGACGTTCAGCCCCGCTGTGGAGCAGGAGCTCCATAGCACGTCGGTGCCCAGTGTGGGGCCGACAGCCAGCCCAACCAGAGGGCTGGAAACCATCTCTGCGTCGGTGCCCAGGGTGGGCACGACGTTCAGTCCTGCTGTGGAGCAGGAGCTCCATAGCGCGTCGGTGCCCAGTCTGGGGCCGACAGCCAGCCCAACCACAGGGCTGGAAACCATCTCTGCGTCGGTGCCCAGGGTGGGCACGACGTTCAGTCCCGCTGTGGAGCTGGAGCTCCATAGCACGTCGGTGCCCAGTCTGGGGCCGACAGCCAGCCCCACCAGAGGGCTGGAAACCATCTCTGCGTCGGTGCCCAGGGTGGGCACGACGTTCAGTCCCGCTGTGGAGCAGGAGCTCCATAGCGTGTCGGTGCCCAGTCTGGGGCCGACAGCCAGACCAGCTGCAGGGCTGAAGACCACCTCTGCGTCGGTGCCCAGGGTGGGCACGGCATCCAGCCTGAGGTCTCCGGAGAAGGTCAGCAGCCCGAGGCCTCCTGTGACGGTCAGTAGCCTGAGGTCTCCTGTAAAGGTCAGCAGCCTGAGGCCTCCTGTGAAGGTCAGCAGCCCGAGACCTCCGGAGAAGGTCAGCAGCCCGAGACCTCCAGTGAAGGTCAGCAGCCCGAGGTCTCCAGTGAAGGTCAGCAGCCCGAGGCCTCCAGTGAGGGTCAGCAGCCCGAGGCCTCCAGTGAGGGTCAGCAGCCCGAGGCCTCCAGTGAGGGTCAGCAGCCCGAGGCCTCCAGTGAAGGTCAGCAGCCCGAGGCCTCCAGTGAAGGTCAGCAGCCCGAGGCCTCCAGTGAAGGTCAGCAGCCCGAGGCCTCCAGCGAAGGTCAGCGCCCCGCCACCTCCAGCGAAGGTCAGCGCCCCGCCACCTCCAGCGAAGGTCAGCGCCCCGCCACCTCCAGCGAAGGTCAGCGCCCCGCCACCTCCAGCGAAGGTCAGCGCCCCGCCACCTCCAGCGAAGGTCAGCGCCCCGCCACCTCCAGCGAAGGTCAGCGCCCCGCCACCTCCAGCGAAGGTCAGCGCCCCGCCACCTCCAGCGAAGGTCAGCGTTCCGCCACCTCCAGTGAAGGTCAGCGTTCCGCCACCTCCAGTGAAGGTCAGCGTTCCGCCACCTCCAGCGAAGGTCAGCGTTCCGCCACCTCCAGCGAAGGTCAGCGTTCCGCCACCTCCAGCGAAGGACAGCAGCCCGGAGCCTCCAGCCACAGCTCAAGGCCTGGAGCCTCCTCCACCGGTGCCCAGTCCGGGGCCGGTCGTCTGCTTCGCTCCAGTGCCGGAGCAGTCCGCTCCACCGGTGCCCAGTCCGGGGCCGGTCGTCTGCGCCGCTCCAGTGCCGGAACAGTCCGCTCCACCGGTGCCCAGTCTGGGGCCGGTCGTCTACGTCGCTCCAGTGACGGAACAGTCCGCTCCACCGGTGCCCAGTCCGGGGCCGGTCGTCTGCGTCGCTCCAGTGCCGGAGCAATCTGCTCCACCGGTACCCAGTCCGGGGCCGGTCGTCTACGTCGCTCCAGAGACGGAGCAGTCCGCTCCACCGGTGCCCAGTCCGGGGCCGGTCATCTGCGTCGCTCCAGTGCCGGAGCAGTCCGCTCCACCGGTGCCCAGTCCGGGGCCGGTCGTCTACGTCGCTCCAGGGAAGGAGCAGTCCGCTCCACCGGTGCCCAGTCCGGGGCCGGTTGTCAGCCCCTCTCCAGGGTTGAGGGCTCCCACACCAGGGTCCAGACAGGACTTGGTGGAAGGCGGGAGTACTGAGGGGGGAACCATCGCGCCGGGGTCCGGACCGGAGAGGTAGGAGAGAAGCTACTCTCACAGCCTGTGCCACGCCCGGAACCGGAACCGGAGCCCCCACCAGCAACCACCTCAGTACCCCGCCATGTCCCCCCTAGAGTTTTGGACATTTTCTCTTTCAGGAGAGGGGGGATCCTTTTGTGTGCGATCGGGAGTCCGCACCTTAGGGGGGGGGTACTGTGAGGGCTTGGTTGTGGTAAGGCCTCTTACTCCCACCTAGGGGAGGAGAGAGGCACACAACCAAGCTCTCACACATTAACTAGGGAGATTATCATCCCCAATCAGAGACAGCTGTCTAGCGTTGTCTCTGATTGGGGATAGTATTTAGACTCCACACACAGCCACCTGTGTGTGGATCATTGTTCATTTGTTTGTCTGCACTGCCAGCAGCATCCAAGTAAGTCACCGTGTTTTGTTTCTGTAGTCGTGTTTTTGTTTTCACTCTCCTTTTTAATTGTAAATGCTTCGTGAGGACATCTCATTTTCAATAAAAAGGATGACACTGCACCAGCGCTCCGTATACCGTCCCATTAATACTACGCACCGTGACAATATGTGCTTAGTGAGAAACATGAGCACAGTACTTTCCACATACACATTCAATTGTCCACTGGGTGGAAATGGTGGTTCTAACAGGGTTTGAATGCAGAAATGAATATTGTCTCAAAACTAGCTTGGACAGAGATTAAGTATTTATCTTTGGTCATAGCATATAAATGGGTCTGGGTATGGGCCTCAGTACCAAAGGTCTTGGCCTGGACCTTGGTCTTGCCGACCAATGTCTTTGTCTGTGTCTCAACAAATGGTGTGACAAGGCCAAGGCCTTGGTAGTTTCCCAATAAATGACTGAAAATTATATCTTGTCAGAGGCTCATTCTGTGGCTCATAAGGAGTGACAGAGCACAACATTTGAAGGAATTTCAGGTTGACGTTCTCTTTCCCCTTCATGTATGCACAAAGCAATGTGCCAGTGCAGTTGTAGAGTGTAGGCTTGCTTTCTGGGGCTTGCTTTTCTGCATAAAAAATCGAAACAAAAACCAGCAGCAATAAGCCTGGCAGAGCTCACCTGCCCACCACACCTGGGAGCAGCGTAGAGGATGGGCATTCACATGTCGTTGTCACACTGAGTCACATTTGGCTGGGAAGCCTTTCAAGGTTCGCAGCAGCACAGCTCTGTGTAGTATCTCCACTTTGTCAGGTCCACAGAGTTCTTCCCCTCGGCGCTGCTAATGCTCTCAGCGCTAATGGTGCTCTCCCTCTCTCTCTCTCTCTCTCTCTCTCTCTCTCTCTCTCTTCAGCGTGGTCTCTCAGACATAATGTTATGCAAATGCACTGCCAACAAAGAGAGTGTCTTTTTTTTTCAAGAGGTGAATTGTGAATGATGGCTAAAATAAGCACCTGCAGCTGTCATTCTGGTATAAGGAAAAAGCCTATCGACAGGGAAATAAACGGTGGGTAAATCAGCAAATGGCAAATGGGGCTTTAAATATTTATTTAGAAAGACCTGCTCCAGTTTCTCAGCTGTAAGTATCAAAGCTTTGAGAAAAGCTACGTTTTAACCAGATAACTTCCCTCCGGACTGTATGATAAACCAACTCCAATTCTGTAGAGCATTGGCGACATCGAGTACATCACAGCAGTTTTTCCCCTTTCATTAATTTCCAATATTTTTGATGAACTTTTATAATTCCCTGTCATCAATGAATGAGCCGTTCATTTCAGTCATAAAATCCCTTAGGTCTAGCACAATAATGATCCAGCAGATTTCTGCATTTCTGAACGCTATCATTATTTTCTGTGAAGCAGTCACACCCAAAGACTTCCAGCTGTTGAGAAGGTCTTGCTCTCTGCCCATCCAAAACCACCCCATTTCCCTTCACTACAGGGTGTGCAGGTAGGTGAGGAAAAGTTCTAGAAGTATTTGCTTGGCTGGGTTCCACTGGGGAGAGAGAGCAAGAGGATGAGGAGGATAGAGAGAGGTGAAACAAAACAGGCAGACTGGATGCACTGCAGCCACAACCCTGGAGAGGCGAGTCCAGACCGGTTTCTGTTTATTCCCATCAGACAGACAGTTCATTAGCTCCTCCAAAGTCTCACACTGTTAGGGTCGAAGTGAACGCTCATCCTGGTCCGAATGAGTCTGGTGAGACCTGTGTACTCTGTGGCTCTATGAAGCAGAACGACCTGGAGGATGTCAGGCTCCTTGCATCCCTGCTGTTCTGCTCTAAGGTGCACATATTAGGACATACATCCTACATCAGACATCCAAGGATGTAGCATGTGTTTGTTGTCATTTGTCTGATGTAGCTCCTAACATGTTCACCATACAGTGAGGTTGTGAGCTGATTGGGCCCCAGATGACCATCTGAATGGCTTCTGCTGAGCGTCTGCTGCCACGCATCATTGCCCCACAGCTCTCTCGGCGCAAACTGACCTTGATGTCACCAAGATTGGTAAGTTTAGCAATAGGCTTTTGTCGACCTTGTTTTCGCCACTTTTCTCTGGGATGTTAAAGTTAAAGTTTCAAAACACAGGAGTTGATTGATGGAATCTGCTTTACTGTATGTCATTGTTTGTATGTGTTTGTTTTGTATTGCTTTACTGCCTGGCTTCCCAAACGTATCTGCATATCACATGTATGTCTGTGCAGTGGCTTTATTCATGGGTGCCCAAAAAATAAAAAATAAAAAACACACAATAAAAAGAAAAAAAACATCAAATAATTTGTCTTTTGTCTCTCTGTGATTCATCATTTTCCTTAAATTTGCAAGAGGCTGATGATGTATCTCACCGGAGAAAGCATCTGAGCGAGTGAAACAGAGCCCCTCTGTCTCTGTATGTGAAGCCCATCTATCTGATACTGTCTGGTCAAAAAGAGTATGATATTGTTGCAGCCTGTAGCATTGAATGCAAGGGAAGCCAGCAAGCATTTTGGCCACCCTTGATATTTTTTTTAATAGTCAATCAGCGTTGAACTAAACTGAGTGAGCTCAACTGTGTATGGTCCTGGCACACCCAAAAAAAATGTCAAGGGAAGCCAGTTTAGATTTGGCTTGACACCAATCACATCACATCAAGCTGAATTTACACCAATCACATCACATCAAGCTGAATTTCATTGACAGAAAAAAACTTGAATTGTTGCATCTAGCTAAAATTGGCCCTTTCCTAAATTAGCCATGGACAGAGACGGGGATTTGGACTTTACTTAATTCTCCGTACTGGCCAACTATTATAATGGCGATTCTGATCCAACCATATATTCATACATTGTGCCTCTGGCCTGAGAGGATGGAAGTTCAACATATAGCTAGATGTAGAAGGCTAATGTTAACTAGCCGGCCTGGCGCATCGTTGCCCATAAATGGTAGGTAGACTAGAGAGTTATCATTTTAGCCAGGTAGCCTAGGACAACAAGAAATAAAAGAGTGTACTGTATGACAGCGTCATAAACTGTTTCTGCAAAATGAAAGCGATGAGGATACTCATGCACACACACACACACACACACACACACACACACACACACACACACACACACACACACACACACACACACACACACACACACACACACACACACACACACACACACACACACACACACACACACACACACACACACACACACACACACACACCGGACAGATGTTGCTCTCCGGTTTTGTGATGAAACAAAGGTGTGGTCGAATTTATTCTGTGTTCAACGGCGATGGTGTGGCCGATTTTGTAAAATGTCTTCTTATTGTCTCGGCCTTTATTCTGAGTTGTGACTTTGTATTAGAGCAAGAGGGTAAGGAAAGGGCCATACTAGTCAGTTGTACAACTGAATGCATTCAACTGAAATGTGTCTTCCGCATTTAACCCAACCCTTCTGATAATCTCATATAAATATCTTGGAATTTTAATTGATGACAGCCTCTCTTTGAAATTGCACATTCAACAACTTACCAAAAAATTGAAGCTGAAGTTTTAGGAATAAGGCCTGCTTTTCTTTTGAAGCCAGAAGGAGGCTAGTATCAGCTACATTTATGCCTATACTAGACTATGGTGATATTTTTTATATGAATGCTTCCGCTCAGTGTTTGAAATCAATTTTACACCCTTTATCATGGAACATTGAGATTTATTTTAAACTGCAAAACCCTTACGCACCATTGCACTTTATATACAAGGGTTGTTTGGCCTTCTCTAGTGATCCGTAGGCTCACTCACTGGTATACTTTTATTTACAAAGCCATTTTGGGTTTACTACCATTTTATCTGGGCATTTATATTCTTCAGAAATGTGGTGGGTACTCCCTTCGTTCGCAGGACTTTACCCTGCTAACTAATGTCCGAACTGAATTTGGTAAAAGGGCTTTTATGTACTCTGCGCCATCGGTTTGGAACGCCTTACAATATACTTTTAAACTGGAAGAACTTGTCCCGATTGGTGTTTTTAAATCATTGATGAAGGATTTTGAGGCTGATTCCTTGACCTGTCAATGTTTTTAATCTGCTGTAATTTTGTTATACCTCTATGGTTTTTACTAGATTACTAGTAGTTTTTCACGTTGTCTGTCTGTAACTGTGAAATGACTTGGTGTTGCCTATCTTGGCCAGGACGCTCTTGAAAAAGAGACTTCAAATCTCAATGAGCCCTTCCTGGTTAAATAAAGGTTCAATCAAAAATAAAAAATAAAAAACATGCATTCATCATTACTGCCACTGAAAAGCTCACAAATCACAACAAAGGCCAATTGTATTTGAATAAATCAATGTATTTTTAATAATAGGAACAATGGAAAATAAGTCCCATTAGTTTATCAGCCAGAGCCTCATTTGACCCCTTGACAAAGAGTGTTGCCTGCTGACCATGGTACCATGCCCCACTCAGGGGTTTGCTTCAGTCTGGCTCTCTGGAGTCAGGGTAATGAGAGACCTCTGTGTGTCCCACTTCCCTCTCACCGCACAGCAGACACTTAACTATAGTCCTGTGCATTCACAGCACATCTTTAGCTGCACTATAATGACAACAATGAGCATCTTGAATGAAAGCATCCAAATAGCCTAGGTAATGGTACCAATCAACTACTGAAGACAATGCATTTTGATACTCCTTCTCAGTCTAGTTCTACGTCTGTAGCATATCCCACTGTGTCACACGTTTACGAGGTATTATTCACAAGCTCCCTACTCATAAAAGATGTGCACACAAACTCCACACAGACAAGACAACACATATTCCCACGCATCCTTCCTGTTTGGAAACAGAATTTAAATGGAATCCTCCCAGCTGCCTCTGGAAATGTTGTGTCTCGGCATGCTTTGAGACTTTTAATCAAATATTTTTCACATCTACTCCTCGAAGTGATGAGACTACATGCAAACGACAGCGAATCCCGAGGTTGTCCACAGCAACAATAGAAACAGTAGCTCTATCTATGGAGTCTGAAATCAGTTGTTCCATTGTGAATAACCATTAGATCGTTGGTGTGTATGGAATAAACCTTCCTGTATCTTCTTCTCTTGGCTTGTTTGAATTGGAATACCCGAAAGAGACAACAGCACACAGTGAGAATTAAATGAGCAGTTTCCCCAAAAATGTAGGTCAGTTTGACAAACTGTGACTATGATAATGACAAAGCTATGATATTTCATTTCAACTACGGCCCTATATTTGTGTCATTTTAGTGAAAAGGCTACTTGAGGAGCTATTCTAGGCTTCATCAAATACAAGCCCAAGACAGGTTGAAATAAGAGGTTATGTAGAGAAAAACAACATCATTTTATTTCAAAGTTATGCACATCGTTAGACTTCCTCCACCCAAATACAGTTTGAATTTATTTGACAAATACAAAACAGAAACGTCAAACATCAGCCTTGATTACATACATTTGAATGGGAGTGAGAAGCAGTATTACAAAAAAATTGACAGTTGTGTACTTCAGTGCTATACTATTATCTTGATTTAGCACTCTTGCTACTTTTAATTGGCATGTGTTTGTGGAAATTCTCAACGTGATGCAGTGCTGTGTGAAATCAGGTCATGAAACAACTTTCACAATACACACCATCCTACTGGCAGTCCTTCCTCACTCATGGTCATCCATGGCTGTTTTTTTTTCTTTTCATCGGTTACCATGGCAACGTGCCTCTGCACTAAAGCCCTCCCTGCTTTCTGAATGTGCAGAAGAAGGAGACCGAGGCAGAATTCTTCAGACCATCAGCAGCTGCCTTCAATGCTGCTGATCACAAAGCCCAGTGATTTGACAATATCAGGGAAAGACGTGCAGTAGCTGAAAGCTTGAGATGGTGACTTGTCGTTATGGATTATAAACTTGAGTCACCTGTCGACTGGTCAGTTTTGGTTCACAATGTAGCCTTAACTTGATTATACATTTTTATGAGTTTAAAAAAGGTAATAGGACCAACAGATCTAACAAAAATGTGGTATTTGATTAAATGTTTACAAAATTATTTGAACATGGTGATGGAATCACCTCTGTAGCAACAATGGACAACATTGGTGTCCTGATGAGAAACACAGTTAACATTACCAGCACAATGCCACATTACCAGCATAGTGCCATGCCATTAGATACACTAAATGTCCCATTGAGGCTCTCTACTGAGGTTTCAATGTGGGCTGTACATCTACATATTCTCCCCACTGTACGTCATATGTTGAGTCCACATCTCTACAATATACAGCAATAATGAAAATGACAGTGTCAAGGTCTAGGTTATACGTACAAGGTTAATGCTTACAATGTTGTATGTCTGTATGTCTGTATACTGTATGTCATGTTACTATGAAATCGATATCTGGCAACACAAATTACTCTAAATTGTACTGACTAAAACCCCTATTGTACAAAGTAGATTCGATCACTCGTCGTCAAAAGGAATATGAGCGTAGAAAGAATTCTACACTTTGTCACGCAAAACAGACATTTTATTCTAACCAGATTGCTTTCTTACAAAAGAAAAACCTTAAACATTGGCACAGACAGGTGCAAACCATGGCTGGAATGAAAAAGGTATCTCTGAAAATCAATATTTCTGGCTATGATCAAAACAACAAATTTGGAATAGCAAATGAAATTAACAACAGGTCAGCCAATCACTAACCCCCTCTGGACACAACAACCCTCCCAGCCTTCCTACCTGCCTTGCAGCCTCTCCCGGAAATCAAACCCTGGGAGTTGTATGAATAACTGCATGTGATCAAAGTCAACAAAGCCCCCGGCCCGACGGTGTGCCACAGCGGATCCTATGGGAATTCGGCTGCGATTTGATTGAACACATCTGTGACATCCTCAATATTGCATTCCAGCAAGGTGAATTCCCCTCCCAGTGGAAAGAAGCCATGGTCGTGCTCATCCCAGAGACCCAGGATCCTTCACTCGACCAACTAGGGCCAATCTCCCTGGCACCACAACTATCAACATTTGCTGAGAGCTTTGCTGCCACCTGGATGAAGGAAGACATTACACCCAACATAGACTCATGAAAGGTAAACTACCAACGCCCCTGGACTGTTTATACAAGCAATCAGACATTCCATCCACCATAACCACATTCATCACCACTGACTTCTCCAAGGCCTCGACCACACCATCACTATTGAAAGCCTAATCCAACTAAGTGTCAGACCTGCCCTCATAGCATGGCTCTGCAGTTTGTGACCGGCCGCGAACAACAGGTACACTACTAAGACAGCCTCTCAGACTGGCAGGAGCTGACGGGAGGTATGGCTTCTGGGCCGTCTCAACTTCCTTGTGGTCATTGACAGTGTCGACAGTAGGTGGAAATATCTAAATCTGGTCCACGCGTGTACAATAGGAAACCACCGCACACCACAGCAGGCCCTGAACAACTTCAACACGTTGGTTCATGCAAGAAGAATGTCACTGAACCCTGCCAAGTGCAAGGTCCTATCAGTGACCTTCACAAGAAATCCACCTGTCCTATGTCCTCTCCGGATCAAGGGCCAGGATCTCATTGTAATAGTGTGAAGATTTTAGGGGTAATGGTACAGAAGGACTTACAATGGGGCGAGCAGGTTGCTATTATGGTAACCAAGAGCAACAGAAAATGTTTTCTTCCTTTCCGCCTTAAAAGGTTCCATGTGCCATAGGAAGACCTAGGGAGCATTTCCACCGGCTACATACGCCCCACCCTGGAGGATGCCGCTCCTGCTTGGCACAGCTCACTGTCCTAGGCCCTGTCTGATGACCTGAGGCATATTCAAAGAGAGCATGCTGCACCATCCTGGGAGGATACTCCAGTTATACTGAGGCACTTCAGACCCTGTCCCTACCCCAGCTTCATGGAAGACGGACACAACTCTGCACTGACTTCGTTGTCTGCCTCTTAAAATCTAAATTCAGCGACTGGCTACCCCTTGGCCAAACCACAGTGACAGGCAGGAACACCTGCAGCCAAAATAAACGGACTATACCAAAGTAAAAATGAAACAAATTGGCTTGACTTTGCATGTATTGACTCTTAGCTGTAGTCTCAGGCCAGTCTCACACCATGGACCAAGTGAGACTAAGAGGTAGATCAACTGTAAGTAATTGAGAGAAGAACAGAATGATGACAGGTGCTCCACTAATAATAGACCTCAAAAAATGTTCTGGTTTTGTATTAATATTCAAGATGAACGTCATTTAACTCAGGTTAAATTCTCTCTGGAGCTCATTACTCTGGTACTACACCCAACTGAATAAGGAATGTGTATAAGACATGTCACACCGTGTCCAAAGGCACTCCCAATCCACCAGTGATTGTCATTCTAAATCAGAGTCACTGCTCATTGACATCAAATAAAATTATAATCCAAAGTACTGAGTTACTAGAGATGTTTCTCTTCATCCACAATCTGTAAAGTCTCCCAGCTCCTTCTATTAGTTAAAGGTTTACAGATGGAGATATGCTTCCTGGCACAGAGGAGCAAACTGTGCTGCTGGAATACATTGCCTCTGAATTAGCCCTGCGGCTACATATTGGTGTGTACACATGAGGTTTCTGCTTGTTAGTCTGCTTCCGTATACAGTAAGTAGCACTGTGGGCTGAGACCATCTCCAAGACAGACTATGCCAAGTAATGAGCTCTCTGTGTATTAGGACTATTTGCCATGATCTTTGGGAACGTTTTTGCCTTATTACAGTGGATCCCAAGTTGCAGCTTTGAAGCACAAGTGTCACCATATGCAGTAACAGTGCTTGCATCTACAGAAACAAAGTTCACAGAAAAATCTTCACACACACATTTGATATTTTCCACAGTGGGTTCACACACAGAGCTCAAAGAACAGCTTGTCAGTGTATCAGCACATGGATATTGGTTTGAAAAACGTGTTAATTTGCTTTGCAATCCAGATTGCCTCATTGCTTAATAGTGTGTAATTACAGTGCACTTGCAGTAAGGCAGATATTAGAGATTGAAAAAATAGGGAAAGGTTCCTCTTTGAGCAATCTGCTGGGTTTGATGAGATAGATTTACTGTGAAAAGTAAATGTTGTCAAAATAATGTGAAGTAGGACACATTTCAGATGCTCTGCTTGTTTCCCCAGTTGATGTACGCAATGCTATCATGTCCCTACCCCTTCATAATACATTACAACTGTACGGTCAAGTGGTTGACAGATAATGCACAATGACGATAATCTATCAAGATACACAATTGTCATTATACTAGTATTAATAGCTTGTATTTCTTCTAGAATAAAACAGGTTTATATAAAAGAGCCAGGTTTGGTGTTGCATTGATTGTTTCCTGTTATGGTCAATCCTCTTAAAGATATCTTCAAGGTCTTGGAAAACTTGAGTATCAATCGAGCCAATGTTTCTGTCTGCTTGTTAACGGATTGGATTTCTCAGCAAGCGTCTGAACAAGACTCTTTCAGGCATTTGGCTCACTGAAACTGAGCAGAAAAAAATTACATCTAAAGAGTTGTTCATTCTCTGCGTGTGACCAATGCAATATGAAGCAAACAAATTGTTGAGAGCAGAACAATGTGTGACTCATGTGTTGTCATGGTGAGGATGTTGTCATTCGGACAACTTGGATTATTTGATGACTATCTGAGAAAAGGTCAAACAAAAAATATTCAATCAGAAACATGAACAATTCTAAAAAAGAGAGGCCTTATTAAATTAATTATTGTAGGATCGAAGAGAAACGAAAGACACAGTGAATAGGAAATGAAGTTGATCTGATCAAGATGAACTTACAGTAGGTGAAAGAGGATCCAGATCCAGCATGATCAGTAGCACCCACGTCCAGGGCAAATACATCAGGGAGAATAAACCACCCACAACGGCTTCATATCAAATGTTGTTTAAGTCATAAGAATAGATTATTATATTTCCTTGTTATTACATTTGTAGGTAGAAATTAGTTAGATGGCTCTAAAGTTTCTAAATGCCTTGTTTCCTGTTTCAATATCTCAGAAATAGAGATGTGAAGCGAGGAAGAAAAACATTAAAATGTCACAAGCACATATTTAATATTCCAAATACACAGGGAACTATTTATAGTCTGTCATTGAAAAGGATGTGTCTGCACCTCAAAGGAAGGCAAATCAATCAACGTCCTCCTGCATTAATAAAATCTGTCACGAGGCATGAATTCCAGGCCTGGTTTCGGAGGCTGAAATGGAAGTGCCGCCACCCTTCCTGATCTCTTTATACTGCAGACTGCCAGACAAGACAGATCCATTGTCCCACTGTTAGAAGCCTGAAAGGTCAGCTAATGCAGACAGCAGGATGAGAAGAAGAAATGGAGCTTCATAGTGTGTCCAAGATGAGGCAGTAATTCTTCAAAGTGAAAATACCAGGGACATAAGCTGGGGTGAATAAACACAGCATTTCATGCCTTTACACTTTTGTCACTCTAAAACTTGGTGAAGTGCACTGAGATGGGAGGAGGAAGAGTAGAAACTCAGCATAGGGCAAAAATGTAACACACCATTCGGAAAAGAGACAAAATAAATGAAGGGGAGAGAGATGCTTGATTGAAGTGCCTGTCAGTATTGAGTTCTGGCACCAGGGAAGCGTTGTCCTGGGGACAAGGTAGGATTAGCACTCAAGCCCATCAGTACCTTTGTTGCTTCGCCTGGAGGTCTGGCTGAGGAAGCTCACTGTGTTTCAGGTTGCGCTGCGGATGCATACGTATAGACGGTGCCACGTCCACATCGCTTTGGGCATACTGATTCTGCTCAAGTCAGCACAGCAAGAAATCATTCACTCATTACAAACTTTGCCAGAGAAATTCCAACTGAGACAGGAATTACTGTTGATTGGATGCATGTCAATACCAAGGGTTTTCACAGTGTGGAAGTTGTTTTGCTGACAACATGTAATGAATTAATTCACATGAGCTTTAATAGATTTGATTCTCCTGTGTAGTGGTTTAGTGCAAAAGTCATGTTAGAGTCAAATACAATTGACTTCGTGCAATTGTTTGATAAAGCTTTAGTTCTTCTACACAGCACCTCGGTTGTCCACGAAATAAGGCACGCACATTGTTATCATTCCAACTGAGATTAGAAAATGACCTTCACACTGTAAATTGCGGTTGATATTAACATTCTATGACCGAGTTGACAGAACCATTTGAAAATCACAATCCCATTTGAAAGGGAGCTGTGATTGAGCTGTGAAGTCGACCTGATCTGATCTCTACCCAGATGGCCGAAATTACAGTCACCAGAAGAAGAGACAGGCGGCACAAATTCGGAATCACATGTAATGGGCTTGTAATTTCACAGGCAAGTCCTACAATACCGCAGCACAAACGGGTCTGCAGTTCTGTGGGAAGGTGGAAATGAGGTTGTGTGTGGCTGATACATTTAGGTAGTGGTAAGTGACAGAGAAGCAAAACAGAGGATAGAACCTTGACTTCAGACAGGGTGTGACAGAGACGTTGAGTCTGGGAGCGTTGTTACTACGCTCCTCTCAGTCGAGTTTATATTTCACCTTGTGACACCTCAATAATTCAACAGTGCGACACGGTCTATCCTGCTTGTGAAAACAAGTCATCCATCAACATTACTGGCTCACAGGCAAGATAGATGAAATATGGATGGAGTGTGGACTTGACTCAGATAAGTGGTGATATCAGTGAAAACACAGATTACAATACAGAAACAGTGGTGTTTGACAAGTTGTCAGTTTGAACAAGAAAAAATAAAATTGTAAAGGCCCAGTGCATGTGAATATACTCCACATTGGAAATCTTCTGGCAAAAGTGATGGGAAAAACAACCTTCTTCACTCCAAATCCAAGGATAATGGACATGAATGTGTGTAAAGGGGTCCAGTTAAGACAGATTCCACCAGGTAGACCTTTTTCCAAAGTTTAATGGCCTATTTAACTCTGTTAAATAAATGGTGTCGAACATTTTTGATCAATCCAGTCTGTTCCCTCAAGGCGTCTGTTCCCAAAATCACCTCTACAATCAAACATAATATACGTCTGTGAAGGTGAAACTCAGTTATGTGACTGTGCGTCATCAATCATAATGTTATTAACTAATTTGATAGCATGAAATGAATGATGATATACTATAAGGTCAAGTTTGTGGGGATCTCGTGTGGGTGTGCATTATGCAAACCAATTCCTTTTTAACATGTTAAACACACATTACAGACCATGCAGTACATAGACCATGCAGTACGTAGACCATGCAGTACGTAGACCATGCAGTACGTAGACCATGCAGTAAGTAGACCATGCAGTACGTAGACCATGCAGTACGTAGACCATGCAGTACGTAGACCATGCATCCCAACTAAAACGATCAATTCAAAAACATCAGAGATCAAATGTTAAACAGAATCTTCTCATCAGAATTCAGCATCAGCATCATCACTCTCATCAACTCGTTTTGCAAAAGGTAATGAACATTAGTCAGCTACACACAACCGCATGGTCCAGAGCTGGTCCCCTAAGATTCTGATATCTCTTTCATCTTGTTGGGTTTGAAGCATCGGGAAAGGAGAGCCTTAGAAAGGAAAGGAGGGGAGAGCCTTAGTTCTGCTGACCATTTCCCCTGGGACAAATGTCAGCTTCTAACATGAGGAGTTGCATTTTCAATGGAACACAGAAATTATACATGAATTTAAAGGCCAAACATCACAGTTCTAGGACAAAAATACTATGACGGTTTAAAAAAACACTCCTTTCAACAGGGTTTTTTGGCTTATGATAAGGCCCATTGTAGTATGCTACATTCTTCCGAATAAATAGGGGTTTACCTCTGAATGTAAAATATTTATGAAAAGTGTAAAACCTCAAAGATTGCATGATTTATTGGTGTATACATGTAAACACCATTTATTAAAGGGGTCGCTGAACTTGGAAATTACCGGGATGCCTTCACTTAGCGTTCATGGTTGAACATTCCTCATGATTACGTTATGTAATATCACCAACAGATCCATTCTTCCCAGACTGCATGCATAGTTCAACAGCAGGAGGCATGAAGTGGACTCCCAAGTGGGGCAGCGGTCTAAGACACTGCATCTCAGTGCTAGAGGTGTCACTACAGACAACCTGGTTCAAATCCAGACTGTATCACAACCAGCTGTGATTGGGAGTCCCATAGGGTGGTGCACAATTGGCCCAGTGTTTGGCTGGTGTAGGCTGTCATTGTAAATAAGAATTTGCTCTTAACTGACTTGCCTGGTTAAATACAAATAAAAATAAAATCATACAGATGTAGGATCTTATTTGGTTCACCCTGTTGCAGGAGAACTTTCCTGCAATGCAGGACATTTTTTACTTGTAGTATATTTGAGGTTTAAAAAGGCTTCTGAAGTTTGTAATTTTCCACTTTGTATCAACCCTACAAAAATGTAAATTAATTATAATCCACATAACAATTCACATTTCCTGTTGCTGCAGGATTATTTTCCTGCCGTAGAAACTGGCTCAAATTAAGATCCTACATATGTATACTGTAACTCTAGCTGTACATACCACTAGTGGTAATCATCTTGTCCAGCATGGTCTCATTAGCCTGTATCTGCCCAGGCATGCGTATCTCCCCTGGCCCACATGTATGTTAATTTACTCATGTGCAGCAGTTTACATCCATGACCAAATACTCATATGTCACATCCATCCATCCATCTAGAGTGTTTGTGTTTACCTGGGATAGCTGTGGATTGGTTGGCGCTCGGGGCACAGATTGTTTCCAGAGGCAGTCTGACTCCTCTATACCACAGATGGGAGTAAAATCATTTGTCTTTACTGTTCATATGCTCAATTCAACCATTCATTGTTTCCAGGACTTCAAACGAAGGCTTTTCACTGGCACACTCAGTGCCAAGTTTGCCAACCCTTTCTTCCACGCAATTTTCCCTCGATCCACACTTTCATTACTTTAATTAGAATAAGTTGTTTGATGCATTTCAAGCCTCTTGTATGGGTGTTAATGAAACAGCACATAGAATTGGACGGCAGCCGCCATTCCTCCTCCTCCAGGCTCCACTCTTCTCCCAGTAAAGTCAAAAGAAGAAGTCATCTGATCAGCTGTTGTATTGGGGATCATTTGATGAGTGTACAGATTTTATTTATGTTATTTAATTTTTATTTGTCCTTTATTTATACAGAGAAATCAGTCTGAGACCAAGGTCTCTTTTACAGCTGAGCCCTGTGTACATCAAAGTTAAAATAAATAAAAACACAACACAAGTCCATTACAAATAACAATTACATTCAACAACATTTAGCTCATTTATCATGGCTTTAAATTGTCCAATAGAAACCAAAACATCTAGCCTAAGGTTTTTTTGAAAATCTTTCCAAGTATGAGAAGCATGGTATACAAATACCGTTTTTCCCAACTCAGTATTAACCCGAGGGATCTCTAATGTCAGCCAATCCTGAAAGCGTGTTTGATAACCCCCACTTCTCCAGTTTAACTTAGAGGTAAGATAGCTTATACACTAACGCCTTATATATAAACATCTGTTTCTCCGGGAAACCAGGGAGTCCCAACCAACCAAACCAACAGAAAACAATGATGTGTGAAAATCGGCACGGTAACAAAACGCAAAGCTGAATGATTGACTGCATCTAAAAGTTTTTAAACCAAAGCTGATGCATGCATGTAAAGCAGATCACCATAATCCAGCACTGACATAAAGGTAGCTTCAACGATATCATTTCTATGCTGGTAAGACAGGCACGCTTTGTTTCTATAAAATAAACCAATTTGAATCCTCAACTTCTTCACCAATTCAGTAACATGTGTTTTGAATGAAAGACATTAATTTAACAAAATCCCTAAATATTTTTAAGCCGGAACACATTCTATAATATAACCGTCCACGGTATTAATCTTAATATCAATTACATGTTGATTTCTTTGCTTAGGAGAGAAAAGTATATATTTAGTTTTACTAAGGGATTTTTGTAGGATTAAGAAATCTGACAGGAGATGATCAGATGCTGGAGCAAGCAATGAAGCAACAGCATACAGTATTGTGTCATCAGCATTAAAATGATACTTGCAGTTCCTCACTGTATTACTGCTGTCATTTATATAAAGAGTGAACAACAAAGGACACAATATTGAGCCTTGAGGAACTCCTTTTTGTACAGTTAGGAAACTAGACTGTACACCATCTGTTACAATGGCCTGGGTTCTATCAGATTGATATGGGTTCAAGATGCAATTTTCAGAAAGCACGCAGCTGTGCAACAACCAGAGACAATTTAGCTAGGCAGGACAACTTTGAAATTGGACGATATTTATTTATCAAGGCGACTGATTTCACCCCCCTTGTGTAGAGGAAACACATGGGCAGTTTTCCATACCTTTGGGATAAACCCAATAGTTATTGTTAGATTAAAAATATGTGTTAGCGTTTCAGAGATCAATGGCGCAGCACTAACCAGCAGACTAGGGTCAAGTTAATCAGCACCTGTTGCTTTCTTAGCATTAATAGCCAACAAAGCACCAAAGACATCAGTTACTTTGAAGGGATTAAATGAAAAACTGTGGTTATCAACATCTGAATTGCTATGCATGGATGCTTGAATTAACATTTATTCCATTTTCACTTCCACTAGTAATAGCAGTGGTTGTTCTTTCAAATAAAGAGCCAGCTGCAATAAAGTGGAGATTAAATGCATCAACAATTTACCCTTTCTCAGTGATGGGCCCGGTGTCCAATTCTATCTGTTTTGGTAACGAGGCGGAGGAACTGTTCTTCAGGGTTTTAACAGAATTTTGCCGGGTTCCCATAACAGTCGGATAGAGTGTTTACATAATATTCAGATTCTTCCTTTCGTACAAGCTTAATGCACAGGTTTCTCTGTTGTTTGAAAGTCTGCCAGTCAGATATTGATGCTCAAAAGTCAGCTAACTGACACATCACTTGGCATTATTCCACTGAAAGCATAGGGAAGCCAACAGAGCAGCAAACTGACCAAACTCATTGCCTTTGTAAATCCAGTGAGCTCCAAAAGTATCGGGACAGTGACACATTTGTTGTCGTTTTGTACTCCAGGATTTTTAAATTATATGACTGGGGTTAAAGTGCAGACTGTCATCTTAAATTAGATGGTATTTTCATCCACATAAGGTGAACCGTTTAGAAATTATAGCACTTTTTGTACATAGTTTCCCCATTTTAAGGGACCAAAAACATTGGGACAAATTCACTTATGTGTGTATTAAAGTAGTCAAGTTTACTGTTTGGTCTCGTATATTCCTAGGATGCAATGATTACGTCAAGCTTGTGACTCTGGATATATTTGATGTTTGTTTTTGTTCTGGATTCTACCATGATTATGAATCGTGAATAATGATGTGTGAGAAAATTACAGACACACAAATACCATACTCCCAAGACATGTTAACCTCTCACCATTAAAATAACAGGGGAGGTTAGCATTTTTTGGGGGTATGATATTTGTGTGTCTCTAACCTTTCTGACTAGAAGGCATATTGCCCTATCTACAACTCAACAGCCTTATTCTCTCATACACACTGCTACTCTGACTACCTGTCATGAGAACAGTGGTCTATGAAAGGCTGCTATTCCCCCCCCTCCACCCCAGTCTGAGAGGTCGTGACCTCTATCAGAAGGAGGATAATGCCATGACATCTGCACTGCTGCTGGACCATTATATTTCACTGAGGGTTAGCGAGGTCAGCACTCACTGGTATTCACGTGACAAGGTCTGCTAAGATGTAGTTTTCTATGAAGAGTTGGTTTTATTTTACATCTCCAAATACCTAATGTTTAACACTAGAACCGCCATTGGCCAACGGCAAAGCTGTCGTCAAGGCAAAGGGTGGCTACTTGATTTGTTTTTCGGTTACTACATGATTCCATATGTGTTATGTCTGTCACGAGTGGGTGCATAGACAGACCAAGGTCTGTCACGAGAGGGTGCATGGAGAGACCAAGGCGCAGCGCAGGTATAGTTCGACATTTTATTTATACAGCGGATAAATATTCACAATGACGAACTATACAAATAAAACACGAGTTAACAAAACAACGTAACACACTTACTTGTCGTGACTGGAGATATAATGACCCACACCTAGGTGTGGGACATACAAACATATGTAGGATCCCTAATTAGAGACAATGCACTGCAGCTGCCTCTAATTAGGGATCCAACACAAACCCCACACAGAAACAGAAAATCAGGACCTGTCAGACTCTGACCATGGCTACATAGAGAAGCAAAAGGCGTCTCTATGGCCAGAGCCTGACAATGTCATAGTTTTGATGTCTTCACTTTTATTCTACAATGTAAAAAATAGTGCAAATAAAGAAAAACCCTTGAATGAATAACATTCCAAACTTTTGGCCCGCCGTGTATATTTAGTTAAGGAAACATTTTTCTGCCTTCTGTAAGTTTAAGAAACATTGACTTGTGCCTTGTAATTCCGTTACCAAAACCCCACATCTCTTTAATATATTTTCTAATATTACTCCCTCATGAGGAGGAAGGATAATGAAAGTTCACAGAAGTAACAAGGTAGACCTATCAATTAGTTATTGTGTTTCTACTGATACACATTTTGTTTATTCATTATTAAGTGATCTTACCGATATTTTCAAATCGGTAAGATCATTTCTGCAATTTAATTGGCTACAAATGGGAAATCATAGTAGTCACAAACCACAGTTGGGTCACCTGCTACTGTCCTCCCTTCCACTTTCTGTCATCTGGTGATCAAAGCAAGAGTGTGAAAAGTCTGGACAACCCCTCCCTTTCTCTCTCCCTCTTTCTCTTCTCTCCCTCGCCAATTAATGTCACCTCTTCCGGGCTCTTACTGACACCTCCTCATGAGCCTCCTCTCTTTCTATTTGGCCAGTCCACCTTGATTTCAATGTCCACAGACATCTGGACCGTCCAAATCTGAACCAATGTTTGTTGTTTTACATGTTTTACATGTTTAGACAGCACATTACAGTACAGTACAGTACAGTACAGTACAGTAGTGGTTCTCAAACCTTTTCACTTCTTCTTATGTGTGTTCATGTGATATCTGAGTGACTCAAACACTACAACAAAATCAATGGGCTAAAAAAAAACATTTTTAGGATAGTCCATCTGTAGATGCTCTACAGACTATCTACTAACTATCAGCAGTGGTGTAATGTACTTAAGTAAAAATAATTTGGGGTATTTTATTTATTTAACCAGGCAAGTCAGTTAAGAACAATTTCTTCTTTACAATGACGGCCTACACCGGCCAAACTCGGACGATGCTGGGCCAATTGTGCGCCGCCCTATGGGACTCTTAGACCACTGAACCACTTGTACTTTACTTTACTATATATATTTTTGACAATGTTTTACTCCACTACATTCCTAAAGATAATATGTACTTTTTACGCCATACATTTTCCCTGACACCAAAAAGTACTCGATACATTTCAAATGCTCAGGCAGGACAGAATTATGGTCCAATTCACGCACCTATTAATATAACGCGTTGTCATCCCTACTGCTTCTGATCTGGCGGACTCATTTTACACAAATACTGTGTTCGTAAATGATGTCTGAGTGTTAGAGTGCGCCCCTGGCTGACCGTAAACAAAAAAAACAAGAAAATCGTGCCATCTGTTTTGCTTAATATAGGGAATTAGTATTTACTTTTACTTTGTACTTATACTCAAGTATGACAATTCAGTACTTTTCCACCACTGTACTTAAGTACATTTAAAACCAGATACTTTTAGACTTTTACTCAAGTAGTATTTTACTGGGTGACTTTCACTTTGACTTGAGTCATTTTCTATTAAGGTATCTTTACTTTTACACAAGTATGAAAACTGAGTACTTTTTCCACCACTGACTATCAGTAACATTTCAACTAACTATCTACTAACCCTAACCCTAGCTCAAACCCTAACCTTATCCCTCATCTAAACCTAAAATTACAATGGGCTAGTTGATCTGGACATTTCTGACAAGTTATCAATAGCTCTCTAAGGAATGCAATGACTGATTTGACAAGAGGAAACCTGATGATGCACTACCCAATTTCGAAATTGCACCTTGTGCATTCTGCTATTACAACTTCAAGAGTAATTTGAAAAGCCCGACTGAGTTTGGGAACCACTGCGGTAGAGTAAAAAAAGTAGAGTATAGTACTGAACTCTGCTCTACTGTACTGAACTATACTATACTGTACTGAACTATACTATACTATACTGTACTGAACTATACTATACTGTACTGAACTATACTCTACTGTACTGAACTATACTATACTGTACTGAACTATACTCTACTGTACTGAACTATACTATACTATACTGTACTGAACTATACTATACTGTACTGAACTATACTATACTGTACTGAACTCTACTGTGCTGTGCTTTGATGTCCAAACTTGTAAAACATAGACATCTATGATTGGTTGAGATTTGTTCTGGTCCGGACCAACCACATTTAGTCTTGTTTGGAGACTCATTAAAAATAATAGCCATTGTGTAAATAATACCCAAATATGCAAAGGAGGATATTGCATTTATTAATTATTTTTGTATAATATTTATTACCCCTTTATTTAACTAGGCATGTCAGTTAAGAACAAATTTGTATTTACAATGACAGCCTACTACTTTGTGTACCTATTTAGGATAAAAGAGAATGGCATTCGTATCCATAATGATGCAGTTCTGTGTAGTACAGATCAAGGACCCACGATGAAATTCCGTTACCGCAATTCTGTTACTGGATGTAAAAACTTGCATCTGCACAATTCTCGTAGTAAATATTTGTTTGTAAAATGTTCTGAGTAAATTCTTAAAGAAATGTAAATTCACATAGAATGAGAGTTATAGATCTGTCATTCTCATTGAAAGCAAGTCCATGAAGAGTCTTTTACTTTCGGTTTTTTATACAGCAGCTTCAAACAGCTGAAAATACAGAATGTTTGGTTATGGAAAAGATACAGTATTTCACAGCAGTTTAGATGGTACAATGATTCTCTACACTGCTTGTTTTGTCACATAAACTAAAATTAGATAAACTATTAGAATTTTAGCAACCAGGAAATGGTGGAGTGAAGTCTGCATAGTGTCTGCATGGTTTGTTAAACTTTGATGTAAATGGGTTTTGTTTGGCAGACATTTTAAGTGAGAAATCTGAGTCTCAGCGCAATTCCGTTACTGTGGAATTTCCCATTCACAACAACCTCCCAGTGTGACCTATTTCACACTGTCTTTGAACCCGTGTGCATAACGGATCACTGTTCTCTCCCTGAGTGTGTGATGGTGTGCCTCTACATGATTCTACCTCAAGTTCCATCCATACAGGGAATATCCTGATATCTGGACTAGTCAATAGTGAGCCCCATCAGGTGGACTCCTTGCAGACCACAAATCACATTTCATTTCCTTTTTCAATTACCCAGCAGGCAGCAGTCAGGCAGGCAGGTCAACCCTGGTGAGTGGAAGGTCAGTTCTGATTATGTGGTTTCTAGCTCAATCACAGACTGTTTGGAGGAAAGGAGGGAGCTCAGGCTGCCTGCATGCCAGATTAAACACACCGTAATGGCTGCCCTAATGTTATCTGTGGTCATGTTGGGGAAATGGGAAAAAAACTATCCTTGGTAACTTGGTAGTAGAGTAGAGGAAAAGAGCGAGAGAGAGGGGGGAGAGAGAGAGAGGTACTGTAGAGGTGAGAAATGTGACTCATGAAACTCCCTCTTGTCATCACTTCAACTGCATTGTGCTGCCAATCACCCATGGCTGTCCTACAAGTACTGGGAAAGCATTCACACCGAGCAACGGAATTTGTAACATGCATTGTTATTGTTATCGGTGCAGTGTCTTAGGGTGTTTGTTGCTTTGTATAGTACCCTACCCACCGTCAGCCATGGCTAGTCTCTCCATCATTCAGACATGCAGCAGTAAAGGCCCTTGACCTTCTGCTCAATGTAAAATGTTTTTGTCAGGTTCACAAGGGGGGATCGAAAAGAACATGGCATAATCAAACAATGAGCAGAATGATAATTCTGACTGAGAGATGAAGGTAAAGGTCAAAGCCAAAGCCCAGGTGGGAACTATACCGTGCCGGGGTCAGCTTGCTTACAGCATAATTTCACTCATGGAATATTTATTATTGAGGCAAACTTGTGTATGCTCTCTGAATCTGCGTTTGCTCTGTGTGCCATTCTCAGTCCTCAAGGTAATACAAATAGATGTTGGAATTCATATGCTGTACAAAGAACTGGTAGCCTGTGAGGAGGAATGGCTAGGTGATGTTAGTGGAGTCCTGGAAGTGCATCCTAAGCGCTTTGAAATCACATAATATTGTTTGTTTTATCTTGAAACACCAGATGGTATAGCAACAGTGCATAGGGGAATTGAGGAACAAACGCAATTTTCTGATTTATTTACCTTCACAAAATCGCCCACTTTTGAATGAAGCAGGCACATGCATGGTTCACTCAACATAGAAATTATTCATTTAAAAACAACATTTGAATACATGTCATTAGTTCCACAGCTTTGCCAGGTTAACCATAAAAAGTATTCAAGATTGGTTGTACTGCAATATAAAAACGCAATTGAAATCAGGGAGATGGCATCAGAAACGGATGGAAGGAACCCACAACGCACAGTTCAACGTCTAGTTTTGATTTTGATGTATTTATTTACATTTGTTTGAGTTGTCAACTAATTTAAAATAAACGGGAAATCAACAGATAATGTCACCATGTCATTGAATTTAGGTTAAAAGTTGTGTGAGAAAAATATGAAATGCCCTTACTTTGATTACTTTTTGCAAATCCAATCAGTTTTCCATGTTGATTGAACGTCATCACATTGATTTCTTTGGTTGAAATGACGTGGAAGCAACATTGTGGGAAAGCGGTTAAAGCTTGAGCAGAGAACCCTTGAAATTAGCTGGAACCGACAAACCGATCTCTCACTCTAAATGGGAAAACGTAACCATAGGAAGACAGTGTAGACTCTTCATGTATTTTCTATTCAACATTGGTAAAACTAGTTTCATATATCAAATTTTACAATACATTTTTGGGGAGTTTAGCTGCTGTCACATTTAGCTGTTACTCTACTCTCTTCTCTACACCAGAAGGCTCTTACCTGACATGTACCCTATCTAACAACTCTCCGTGCTTCACTTCCTCTCCTCTATCTTAAATACCTCCCCTTTGAGTGTTTCTGGGAAAAAATACTCAAATTGCTTTGTAACGCTGGATGGCAACAAGTACAGGGGGCGGCTTCCGCCTCATAATCTGCATGCATATTAGAGACCATTCTAGAAGGATGCTTTGATTCAGACATGAGTAATAGCAGAGCTCAGTGCCCACTGGGCATAAACTGGATGAATCGACGTTGTTTCATTGTAATTTGTCAACATATTCAGGGGCGGCAGGTAGCCTATCGTGTTGGGCCAGTAACCAATAGGTTGCTAGTTCAAATCCCGGAGCTGACTAGGTGAAAAATCTGTCGATGTGCCCTTGAGCAAGGCACTGAACCCTAGCTGCTCCTGTAAGTTACTCTGGATAAGAGCGTCTGCTAAATGACTAAACTGTAGTGTGATGTGGAATCTACATGAAACTGTTTTGAGGGTGAAATTTCAACCACAGGGTTACGTGATCATTGTAACACATTTTTAACATGGATAAACCTTGTATAAAATATGTTGAATTTGTATCTTTGAAACAACGTCAGATCATTGACAATGTACAGTATCTAATATCAGAAAAAAAAATGTCTGGGCAACACCTCCTACTGGAGAGTTGATTTATCTACAGCTGTTAATTTGGTCTCCCATCCAGGGTTTTAACCAAGCCCAGCTTCGATATTTATCACTGACTACTACCAATGTGCTATCGTGAGAATGATTATTGAGCGATCTCTTATATTCACTGTTGATATCGAAGTCATTCCAAAGGGCAGGTTTAACAGAACAAATTAAATGTAACCATACTTTATAGTCATGTATCATCAATGATACTATTTAGGCCTACACTCTTAGAAAAAAGGGTTCCAAAAGGGTTCTTAGGCTGTCCCCATATGAGAACCCTTTTTGGTTCCAGGTAGAACCAGACCCGGCGCCAGGATAAAGTGGCTAAGGGCGTAGTTGAAATCACGCTTTACCACAATAAACATTAAGTTCAAATGCAGAGACTCCGAGATAGATAGATAGATAGATAGATAGATAGATAGATAGATAGATAGATAGATAGATAGATAGATATATAGATAGATAGATAGATAGATAGATAGATAGATAGATAGATAGATAGATAGATAGATAGATAGATAGATAGATAGATAGATAGATAGATAGATAGATAGATAGATAGATAGATAGATAGATAGGTTGGCAGCGTACGCCCTACACACTAAAACAAGGACGTTTTGGTCATGAATATAGGCTACAAGATAGATAGGGTAATTCACCTATTACTAACAACCTATGTCGAATGCAGCCGTACACACAGCTGTCTTACCGAAAAAATGCAAACTAAATGCTGAAAGTAGTAGGCTAGTTATTCATGCATGCAAACAAAAATACTGAATAGCATTTTAGCTTAGAATACTGACACAACTGCAAATGTGAAAGAATTAATGCGAACAGAACAAAACAGTGGTACCAAGTAGTAGGCCTAGTAAACAAAATATCTGATCGATAAAGGCATGACACAATCAACAGTATATTTAGGCCAGTTACATTAACAGTAAACAAACGCAGTGAATAAAAGGCGAATTGAGATCCAAATAACCAAAACAGCCATGCACAGCTGTCTTGCCAAACAAACAGGGAAAAGCATGCTGCTCAAGAGTACAGCAACCAGTTGTGATATGGCACAATACACTTCTGTGGATCAAATTAGACCCACTTAATCAATTAAGCAATGCCAGCCTACCATAAACACGTGTTCAATATGTACAGTTCAATTTACAACCACCAAAACCAATAGGCTACCAAGAAAGAATGGGCAAAATGAGAGACTTAAGCGACTTTGAGCGTGCTATGATAGTCGGTGCCAGGCACGCTGGAGCAGCTTCATCGTTGATGAGAGGTCGAAGGAGAATGGCAAGAATGGTGCAAGCTAACATGCGGGCCACAAACGGACAAATAACAGCGCAGTACAACAGTTGTGTGTAGAACGGCATCTCGACGAGTATAACTCGTCAATCCTTGTCCCGGACTTGGGAAGCACTTGACACAACTGTGGGAAGCATTGGAGTCAACATCCCTGTGGAACGCTTCCAAAACCATGTAAAAAGTCCATGACCCGATGAATTGAGGCTGTTCTGAGGGCAAAGGGGGTGAAACTCAATATTAGGAAGGTGGTCCTAATGTTCTGTACACTCAGTGCATGTTGGATTCACATCTCCATCTCAACCACAAATAAAATATTTATATGTTGGATTCACGTCTCCATCTCAACCACAAATAAAATATTTATATGTTGGATTCACGTCTCCATCTCAACCACAAATCAAATATTTATACGTTGGATTCACGTCTCCATCTCAACCACAAATAAAATATTTATATGTTCGATTCACGTCTCCATCTCAACCACAAATAAAATATTTATATGTTCGATTCACGTCTCCATCTCAACCACAAATAAAATATTTATATGTTGGATTCACGTCTCCATCTCAACCACAAATAAAATATTTATATGTTCGACTCACGTCTCCATCTCAACCACAAATAAAATATTTATATGTTCGACTCACGTCTCCATCTCAACCAAAAGAAAGAATAGGACAAAATCAAATCAAACTTTAAATGGTCTTTAAATAAGGTTTGATTTGATTTAGCCCTATTCTTTAACTTAGATTTTTGGTTGACATGGAGACGTGAATCCAACATATAAATCATTAATTTGTAGACAAACTGGAATTAAAGCCAGAAGTCAGTGGCACAAAAGATACATCTCCTTCAATGTTGATATTTGGTTGCGTTGACAACTAAAAACAATTCAATATCACTTTGAAATACAGTAAATAGCCTATTAAGTTGTCGACAAGTTAACAAATGATACACTGTACAGTATATACAAAAGTATGTGGACACCCCTTCAAATTAGTTGATTTGACTGTTTCAGCCATGCCCGTTGCTGACAGGTGTATAAAATTGAGCACACAGCCATGCAATCTCCATAGATTGAACATTGGTGATAGAATGACCTTACTGAAGAGCTCAGTGACTTTCAATGTGGCACCGGCATAGGATGGCACTTTTCCAACAGGTCAGTTTGTCAAATTTCAGCCCTGCTAGAGCTGCCCGCTCAACTGTAAGTTCAGTTATTGTAAAGTGGAAACGTCTAGGAGCAACAACGGCTCAGCCGCGAAGTGGTAGGCGACACAAGCTCACAGAACGGGACCGCAGAGTGCTGAAGCACTTAGCGCGTAAAAAATGTCTGTCCTCAATTGCAACACTCACTACTGAGTTTCAAACTGCCTCTGGATGCAAAGTCAGCACAAGAACTGTTTGTCGGGAGCTTCATGAAATGGGTTTCCATGGCCGAGCAGCCACACACAAGCCTAAGATCACCATGTGCAATGCCAAGCGTCGGCTGGATTGGAGTAAAGCTCGCCGCCATTGGAGTCTGGAGCAGTGGAAACGGGTTCTCTGGAGTGATGAATCACGCTTCACCATCTGGCAGTCCGACTGAAAAATCTGGGTTTGGCGGATTCCAGGAGAACGCTACCTGCCTGAATGCATAGTGCCAACTGTAATGTCTGGTGGAGGAGGAATAATGGTCTGGGGCTTTGTGGCAACAGTTTGGGGAAGGCCCTTTCCTGTTTCAGCATGACAATGTCCCCGTGCAAAAAGCGAGGTCCATACAGAAATGGTTTGTCGAGATCGGTGTGGAAGAACTTGACTGGCCTGCACAGAACCCTGAACTAAACCCCCTCAAACACCTTTGGGATGAATTGGAACGGCGACTGCGAGCCAGGCCTAATCATCCAACATCAGTGGTTGAATGGAAGCAAGTCCCCACAGCAACGATCCAACATCTAGTGGAAAGCCTTCCCAGAAGAGTGGAGGCTGTTATAGCAGCAAAGGGGGAACCAACTCCATATTAATGCCCATGATTTTGGAATGAGATGTTTGCTGAGCAGGTGTCCACATACTTTTGGTTGTGTAGTGTATGTTGGATTCACGTCTCTAACTCAACCAAAAATAAAAGTTAAAGAATAGGATTAAGCCAGTGGCTCAGATGAAACTATCCAAGCATTAGATATATCCTTTAAGTGTTGATATTTGATTGCATTGTGAACCAAACACATTTGTATTTACACACTTTTGTAATACAGTAAATAGGCTCTTACAAACTAATGTAACAGTATTTAAAATGAGTAACACATCCATGGCCACATTTTGAGGTTACTGTAACCATAAATGTCTTCTTATGTAATCATAGAAAGCATGCATGTTCAAAATAGCATGCAAAGGCTGCAGGTCTGTGGAGATCTGCTATAATAATCTGAGCTGAATCTCAAACAGCATAGATCACTATGTACTTTTAGTGTAATCTCAAATGCAATTCAGGTCATTTGATTGTGCTATTAGATGAAGCACAGTGATAACACATTAAGTTGTTGTATAAATACAAATTTACATTGTAATTTGGTTGTGCTTTTAGATGGTTGAGAGCATAGTGAAAACACATTGGGAATTCAACAGACTTCTGGCTGTCTTTTTGAGTGGATGAATAAAGGTTATAATCTCCATTGATCAACGTCTCAAGCCAAATATTACCCAGTTTCCCACCTTGAAATGTCGTGGTATGCCCAGTGGGTGGGCACTAAGACTGATAGAGGAAAAAGCTAACGAGGAAACACTTATAAGTTCTGTTATGGTGCTTTTGATGAGGGTGAAGATGTGTTTTGGCTTTGTACTGTATGTTCGTGTGAGAGTGCAGGTTTGTAAATGGATTCTATAGAGTGGAGAATTGTGTTTTTTTGTTTTCTAATATCCTATATTTTCAAGCATTGTAATTGTAAAGTTAAAGTTGATGTAACGACAGGTATTTGAACCATGCAATCCATCCAAGGAATGAATTCGTCACAATTTAATTCTAATTCTGAACCGAACTTTCCAGTGTGATGGGATCTGACTACATTTCCCTGGTTGTTTGCTAATGGGCCCCTAGTGCTCCTCTCATTTGAGTTTGGAGAAACAGAGAGTGGATGGACAAGCAGCATACTGAATTACTCATTCCTTCCTCAGGCTCAATGATGAGACCTCCTTTACGTTCTCCCAAGGGAGCCCCTTCATCATCCGCCTACTGAATGTTAAACATGAACCAAAGCCTTTTCTGAATGAAATGGTGTATGGTAGAACTCTCCATCACAGGGGGAAGAAGGACAAGAGATGTGGCACAGAGGGAAGACAGACAGCTGGTTGTTAAAAAGTACCAAATTCTGCGCTATGGAAATAGAAGACTGCCATTGGTTACATCATTCATTTGTTCATGCTTTTAACGGTTCAGTAGAAGGTTAATTAATGAACCACCTATCAACAGGTGTGGGCCCGTGTAAGATGTGTAATGCACTTGTATCCATATTGAATGACTAGAGTACAGTGTTATTCCTAACCTTGCAGTCACATGTCTTGTTACTTAACAAGGAGTCGCTAATAAAGCTGCAGTTTGTTACTCTAAACAAACTTTAAAAGTAACATCCCTGGGGAGCGGCTGAACTATTTACAGGAAACTTTAAAGGTATGAATAGACAGGAGCAGCAGCCCATATTCCCATGACAGCCAATTGTAAATAAAAGTAGGTTTTCGGTGCCTTGGACGAACCGACTTCAAAACAGCAAATGAGTGAGATTTCTCAGGTGGCAGATAGTACTTTCAAACAACGCTGATCATAATCTTTGATTAAAGCAGCCTCACTAAAAATACATTTTTAAATCCATAACCTTTTCGCAAATTCATGCACGACAAGACCCCTTCCTTATAATTTATTGGTAATAAAAGACTAAAAAGAGACGTAATTGGTTGTTAAGGATGCATATATTTACCACACAGAGCAAGGGAAAACAGCTCTGAATATGATTAGCAAAAACTTACGCAATTCAAAGCATTTTCTGAGTTGGAAGCAATTACGTTATCGACACCTACACGCCAGGGACCTCATTTGTAACCGTCGCTTAAATGTCTTACTAAATATCTGCGCCATTTCTGAAAATGAATAGCCTACATTAATACACAAATATTGAGAATTATAAACTTAGCGCATGCTACACATACGTATGTTTCCCGTTATAAATCAGACCTGCAGTAAAACTGTGCACGTGTCAATGAGCCTCCGCCTGGAAAACGTCCTCCATTCACCTTTTATGGTGACAATAGCGCTGTATAATTTGGAACTATTGGAATTAGGCCACAGCAGTTTCTAAAAGAAAAAGCAATGGAAAATGTTGTCAAATGTTTTTGTTGGCAGAATCGTTTAATCTTTCGCATTAACTTATGCTGTATTTGGCAAAGGACTGTGACAGTTTCTGAAAGGAAAAACAATGGCAGAATGTTTGAATTCAATGTTTTATATTGACCTTTCCCTCAACTTAAATATGGTGGATTGCTCGCAAATTCTGAAACATTGTCTAGGCTACTCAAAATAATTTAAATTACAGTACTTACAGTAGTAGCTAGCTGCAGCCTACATACTTCAAAGTAAAATATCAACTGTCTGTTCACCTGTTAAATTCGACTGTGATTTATAAACCACATTCAATGGGATCACATACAGCAAAACTTGAAATACAATTAAATGAGAGATGCGCATAGACATTTTTTGGCCAGAAAAAAGTGAGGAATTTATTCTGCAATGGTTATGAAAATAAAATTAATAGGAAATAGATTCCCATGTCTAATTATTTTAGATTCCAAAAATAAAACACAGAGGCTTAGATTCTCGCTCTTCTAACTAACGGCAAATGGCTGCATCTTGTTTCGTGTTCTGTTTTTGTTGTGTTTTTAATATTTTTGATGAATAAGCGTGTCATCATATCCCCTATTTGCACAAAATACTTACTTGCCTGCTAAGCTTGCAATCAGTGGCAGCTCGTAATTGGCTGAATACCCTGGGCGGGGGGGGGGGGGGGGGGGGGGTTCATATGGTCAACAAAGCACAACATAATTATTATACCAAGTTTTCCAATTACGGTTGTTTTTTTGGGAAGATATATAAAGTGATCTCATTTCAAAATCATGGAGTTGGTCCCCCCCTTTGCTGCTATAACAGCCTCAACTCTTCTGGGAAGGCACTTGCTTCAATTCAACCACAAGAGCATTAGTGAGGTCGGGCACTGACGTTAGGCACGATTAGGCCTGGCTCGCAGTCTGCGTTCTGATTCATTCCAAAGGTGTTCGATGGGGTAAAGGTCAGGGCTCTGTGCAGGCCAGTCAAGTTCTTACACACCGATCTCGACAAACCATTTCTGTATGGACCTAGCTTTGTGCATGGGGACATTGTCATGCTGAAACAGGAAAGTGCCTTCCACAAACTGTTGACACAAAGTTGGAAGCGCAGAATTGTCTAGAATGTCATTGTATGCTGTAGCATTAAGATTTCCCTTCACTGGAACTATGGTACCTAGTCCGAACCATGAAAAACAGTCCCAGACCATTATTCCTCCTCCACCAAACTTTACAGTTGGCACTATGCATTGGGGCAGGTAGCATTCTCCTGGCATCCGCCAAACACAGATTTGTCCGTCGGACTGACAGATGGTGAAGCGTGATTCATCACTCTAGAAAACGCGTTTCCACTGCTCCAGAGTCCAATGGTGGTGAGCTTTACACCACTCAAGCCAACACTTGGCACTTGTACATGGTGATCTTAGGCTTGTGTGCGGCTGCTCGGCCATGAATACAAATTTCATGAAGCTCCCGAAGAACAGTATTTGTGCTGATGTTGCTTCCAGAGGCAGTTAGGAGCGCAATGTCAGACCCAGTGTCAGAAAGCTGGATCTTTCAGCAGGACAATGACCCCAAACACACTTAAAAAAGCACCCAGGAATGGTTCAAGACAAAACACTGGACTGTTCTGAAGTGGCCAGCAATGAGTCCAGATGTAAATCTCATTGAAAACGTGTGGAAAGATCTGAAAACAGCAGTTGGGAGAAGGCACCCTTCAAATATGGGAGAACTGGAGCAGTTTGCACATGAGGAGTGGGCCAAAAGGCCAGTACAGAGGTGCAGGAAGCTCATCGATGGCTATAGCAAGCACTTGATTGTACATATTTTGACCAAAGGCTGTGCTACCAAATATTAAGTCTAGGGGTGTCAATAATTTTGTCAATGCCATTAATGATTTAAATGGATATATGAAGTTCTGAATCAAAAACCAAGGTTCTGTAATGTTAACAGTGAAATAAAGATTTGTGGAGACCAAATACTTTGGTCAATTTCTATTTATTTTTAGGGAAAATTGTGAGTTACTTGAAAAAAGTGCAAGGGTGCCAATATTTTTGGCCACGACTGTAGTGTCCACTAACTAGCATCTGATGGCAAGGGAAACAACAAATTGTGAATTGGGCACAGCCACAGAACCATGTTTTTTTGTACTACCAGATCCACAAGAAGGTTCTAGATAGTGTATCCCTCCGACCTTCGACTTTTGATGGATGTGGATGTCTGGTTCAAGTCCCAGGCTCCCAATGACTGGCATGGTTATTTATTTACAAGTTCATTGCAATTTGTTCAGTATCTGATAGAACAGACCCAGAACTTGGGCATTCATTTCAACGACCCAAGACGGTCCATTTGCTTGGTACTGTGAAAACCATGTCATGAAATACTGCAATCTCATCGCTGCAGTCCCCCCCAATAGCAAGCAATGTATACTGTAGTTGGCAATGCAGTCCAAGCACTGGGCGGCAGGCCAAACGCCCGAAGCTGCTGTCTGATGGAGGTAGGTAACTGAGCAGCTTGTTTTGAACAATATATTTTTGAAACAGTAAAATGTACACAAATTAACCACACTTGTATGGATATTTTAAACATAATCCTTGAATTATATAATATATATTTTGTTGAATTTTTTTTGTTGTTGACCAATCTCAAGTGGGGCACTGCCCCTAACGCCCAAATGGACAAGCCGCCAATGCTTGCAATACAAGAAAATGCCAACTTTTTCAGGAAAACTGGCACATGTTTAGGGGTATATTTTGTACGTAGGCAATGTTTATAAATGAAGCCCCTGATCACTCATAGTTCAGGTTGTGCCATTGTTGTTCAATGAGTTGCTAAGCATCATGGATCTGTAACATTCTGTATAAGAAATATGGAACGTAGTACTTTGAAATATCATTAGAAATAACAACTAACTATCTTCGTAAAACCCTATCCTTTTAATAGGCCATTATAAAACTATTTTTATTAAATGCTTTTTCAATTATTATTTTATGATTAAATTTGCATGTCATTAATGACATTGATTACTGTAAAACAGATGGTGAACACATGTGAGATGAGACTGAGAGCTGAAGTCTTGTTCTAGCTCCCCAAACTAATTACATAAGCTTTACAGTAAAACTAATTGTGGTAAGACCAGGTTATGAGCCCAGATAGGTCACATTTGCAACTTATCAATGTGCTTTTTGACAAATGGGGAATTATAGTATAGCACACAGTAAGTAGTAGGTTTGGTGTTACAACCTTACATCAGCCATTTATTCAAGCTTAAGAGTACTGCAGTGGTGAATCGTGACTATAGGACAAGATCTAGGGCTTCAGAGGGACCAAAAAATCTCCCAATCTAGTGAAAAAGGAGCAATGCTTTTTGATGACATTATGAATTAATCAAACAGGCCTGGCAGTGCTTCGGGCTGCCGCACACACAGAGACAGAACCAGAATGGACACAATGCATAAAATAGTGTGATCAGCAAAACAAAAAATACACTGTTTTTGTAACCTATGAATCAGACTAACACCAATAGCAAGAACAACAGTGTCACGTCAAAGGTGACAGGCTCATGGTGCTGAAAGGACAGCGACCGTAATACCTGTGCACTCCATGGTGCTGAAGGAGAGACAGTTTTGGTGAAACACCTAGACCAGGCTGATAGACAGACGACAGCAGTCACACAACATCCAATAATGTTAAAGAATATGCATCCCACTCGCTCCAGTAGGGCCCCATGAATTCAGAACAATACAAAAGCACAACCATTTAATTTCCAAAATGAAATGAACAAACCAGCTGTTACTTCCCATTGATTATTTTCTCTTGCGCTCTCAGTGTTTAACGGCAGAGGCCTTCTGTCCAGCTTCTGAAGGCCTAGCCAATGGCTGGCTGAGCTAGCCAGATTTGTCTACCTAAAGACCACCAAAGAAAATCTGATAGGATATTTTTTTCTCTTCAGTATTAACCCTTCTCTTTCCAACACAAACTGAAGAAATTAAATCAGAAGATCATTTCAATTATTGTAAAGATGAAATAGAAATACAAAAAATATAGAAAGCCCTCACAGTTCCCTGATGGAACATTTTTGTAATGGACAGAACCTGAAGAAAGGTAATGGGAGTGAAATATAATACTTGTTCTCTATTATACACCTGGTTTCTATGGCAATAGCTGTGCCCCATGATCCTCCAAGTACCACTTCAAGTGTCTTATTGACCCGGCCTTTGCCCGTGACAACCCTCAATCCAACCTGAATTATAAGGTGCTATGGTAGCCTACTGTTCATTACTTGGGAAGTCATGTCACAGCTCCACAGCAGTAGTTTACAAATCAATTACAAAGTCCAAGTAATGAAACCTTCCTAAAATATCCTTTAGTGTCCAACTGCTATGATGATGATACACCTAAAGCCATAGTAATGATAGTTAGACAATGATAGTGTAACTATCAGAATACTAGCGGAATCCTATTGGACCTTATAGGATTCTTTCAATCCTATAGGTTGTTATGTCACCTCTACCAGAATCCTATTGGAATCCTATTGGACTACATGAATCCTATTGGGAGGTTCCCTTAGAATGCACAGCATCTATACATTGCTTATATGCAAATAAAAACTAGAAGGAAATAACTCCCCTTCCATGGTTGTACCACCCCAACTCCTCCCCTCCCAGGGTGGTACAACCCCTCCCCTCCCAGGGTTGTACCACCCCAACTCCTCCCCTCCCAGGGTGGTCCAACCCCTCTCCTCCCAGGGTTGTACCACCCCCCAACTCCTCCCCTCCCAGGGTGGTCCAACTCCACCCCTCCCAGGGTTGTACCCCCCCCAACTCCTCCCCTCCCAGGGTGGTCCAACCCCTCTCCTCCCAGGGTTGTACCACCCCCCAACTCCTCCCCTCCCAGGGTGGTCCAAACCCTCCTCCCAGGGTTGTACCACCCCAACTCCTCCCCATCTTTACTGACGTTATGTCCCTTGGACCATGGGGGAATGGGGATGCACGAGATAGATAGTGGGTAGAGGGAACATTGCCAGCAGTTCCCCACTATAGAGTCACCATCTAAAGTGGCAATGGTGTTAGTTCAATATTGGTTGCTTATGTTGTTATTATACAGTAGTTCACATGTCCACTGTCCACATTCATAGGTGCTTGTCTAAGAGGTTTGGATGGTGGGTGCTCTCTATGTTAAGCAGGGAATTTAACTATAGTGTATAGCCACGGTTTGAGGATAAATCCTTTAGAATGTAATGTAAATATCTATACAATTGCGATCGACAAAATTAATAGAAATCCTATAGAAGAAAAAAACGTTAAAATCCTATAAAATGCTAATCTTACAGAAAAATCCTATAAAATGCTAATCTTACAGAAAAATCCTATAAAATGCTAATCTTACAGAAAAATCCTATAAAATGCTCATCTTACAGAAAAATCCTATAAAATGCTCATCTTACAGAAAAATCCTATAAAATGCTCATCTTACAGAAAAATCCTATAGGATGCTGGAGTCCCGACTAAGCTCCAAACTCCAGACCACATGCCCCCTCTGCGACAGGGGTTTGAGCCTTGGCTCGGCTGACTGTCTGTGCCCTTGAGCACTTTCTGTACCCTTCTCTATATCTGTCTCCATACCTCTAAACACCCAAATAGAAGATTGCAGTCCTATTAGATCAGTCCTGTTAGATCAGTCCTATTAGATCAGTCCTGTTAGATCAGTCCTGTTAGATCAGTCCTATTAGATCAGTCCTGTTAGATCAGTCCTATTAGATCAGTCCTATTAGATCAGTCCTATTAGATCAGTCCTATTAGATCAGTCCTGTTAGATCAGTCCTGTTAGATCAGTCCTGTTAGATCAGTCCTATTAGATCAGTCCTGTTAGATCAGTCCTGTTAGATCAATCCTGTTAGATCAGTCCTATTAGATCAGTCCTGTTAGATCAGTCCTATTAGATCAGTCCTATTAGATCAGTCCTGTTAGATCAGTCCTGTTAGATCAGTCCTATTAGATCAGTCCTGTTAGATCAGTCCTGTTAGATCAGTCCTGTTAGATCAGTCCTGTTAGATCAGTCCTATTAGATCAGTCCTATTAGATCAGTCCTGTTAGATCAGTCCTGTTAGATCAGTCCTGTTAGATCAGTCCTATTAGATCAGTCCTGTTAGATCAGTCCTATTAGATATTGGATAGGGGCACAGTTTTGTCAATGTATTTGATTTGGATTCCTGTACATGTTGGCTTTGGTAGAAAAACTACCCAATCGTCATACTTGTGTAAAAGATACCTTAATAGAAAATGACTAAAGTAAAAGTGAAAGTCACCCAGTAAAATACTACTTGAGTAAAAGTCTAACAGTATTTGGTTTTAAAAATACTTCAGTATCAAAAGTAAATTTAATTGCTGAAATATACTTAAGTATCGAAAGTCAAATTAAAAGCATAAATAATTTCCAATTCCTTATATTAAGCAAACCAGACGGCACCATATTATTTTTTTATTTACGGATAGCCAGTGGCACACTCCAACACTCAGACACAATTAATTTACAAATTAAGCGTGTGTCCGCCAGATCAGAGGCAGCAGGGATGACCAGGGATGTTCTTTTGATAAGTCTGTGAATTTGACAATTTTCCTGTCCTGCTAAGCATTCAAAATGTAACGAATATGTACGGAGAAAATGTACGGAGTAAAAAGTACATTATTTGTAGTGAAGTAAAAGTCAAAGTCAAAAATATAAATAGTAAAGTACAGATACAAAAAAAAAATACTTATGTACTACTTTAAAGTATTTTTAATTAAGTACTTTACACCACTGCATTTTGGACTTTTACTCTGAGTGTTGAAACCTCTGAAGCACTTGATTGTTGAGAACATAGTCAATAGGACTGTGTATTGGAATCCTACAGGATTTTTTGACTAGGGAGTTATTCTCAACAATCAACTACTTTAGAGGTTTCAACACCCACAGTAAAACTCTTACAGAAATAATGATATGATCATGCCCTTTTGTGTGTGTTACAATCAAGGGATATACATTCAGAATTCCAACATGTACAGGTATACAAATCAAATGCATTCACAAAATTGTACCCCAGTAGTCAGACCATTTGTATTGATTATGTATATTGTATAATCTCAAATGACAGGACAGTTGCAGCACTGTAATGACAAAGATCACACAAAAACTAGCTATAGGCTCTTTCGTAGATGTGGCCTTTTGAACAATACATAATGATACAAATAAGGTGCAATATATTGGCCACAAACTGCAGTGAAATACAACATGCATAAAATCACATTTGACTTGACAGACAACAGCAACACTGCAACTAGATCATTTAAATGCACCCTGCGACCTTATAGGCATATCAAGGAAAAACATGTCGGACAGTATTGTATTGTCTGAATACTGAATATATATTTTTCTGCAGCCTGCAGTCGGCTACTATGAAAAACTGAAATCTGAGCTCGAGCTTGTTGTTCTGTATAAAAACAACAGATTGCATGCATCATATCTCTCTCTTTCTGCCTGTCTCTCTCCCATCTACCACAAGTGTCTCCACCTCCTCTTTCTTCCCCACTCTCCCACTCTCTCGGTAATCGGTTCGGTAATATTCCTTCTGCCTGGAGTGAACAACCAATAAGGGCTCCGACTGTCAACGGAGGATGTCTGTGGCGCAGCGCAGAGAGATTATCTACAACTATTCAAGATACCTGTGGCGACTGTAAAAGTGTTATTATCGCATCAGTGTTAAATATCTCATCAGTTTTTTTGTATAATCAATTGGAACAGACATAACATTGACACAAATTCCCATACAACATGACCGTGCACTGATGGACAATTACCCGCAGATTAAAAGTAATGTCACCATGATAATCATCGCGGATGGCTGTGTTTCATGTTCTTGGATTATACGTACAAGATTGTGATGATACCTGGTCATCGCCTTTCCCTCGTTTACAGTGGAGAAGAAAAGTAACAAAGGGACGCACATGATGAGAAGCGCGGGGTTGTTGCTTGGCTACTTTTTGGTGAAAGTTATTGTATGCGACGCGGAGGGGGAGCCAGGGCAGAAGTTGGACGGCTTTATTATGGTACCAAAGGGTACCAACGAGTCAAAATTGAATAGAGAGAATAGCGTTTCGGAGAGTCCGCGTACGGAGGACAGGTGCCGGGGTTATTACGATGTGATGGGCCAGTGGGATCCGCCGTTTGTGTGCCAGACAGGCAGTTACCTGTACTGCTGCGGGACCTGTGGCTTCAGATTCTGCTGTGAGTTTACAAGCTCCAGGCTGGACCAGACCACCTGCAAAAACTATGACACCCCGCCGTGGATGATGACAGGCAGACCCCCGCCTAAGAAAAAAGACCCCACGCACGACCCCACAAAGGATAAGACAAACTTAATTGTGTATATAATATGTGGAGTTGTTGCCATAATGGCACTCGTTGGGATTTTCACAAAACTTGGACTTGAAAAGGCGCACCGTCCACACAGAGAAAACATGTCAAGGTGTGTATATTAAACAGCCCCAGCTGTCCCTGTGCGCAGTGCAGTAACAACTTTGGATAGCCTAAATTCATGCAGAAATTTCATTTGGGTGTTTATTTCGGTGTCAGAAGTTTCCTTAAAATATTTCGATCCATTAAAGATACTGTTTTGTTAAAATAGGTGATAAGCCACTGGACACAGATGTCAGTTAAGCTTCTAGTTTTGATTTACATAAGGTTGAAATCAACCCCAAAAATCTACAAAAAAGGTTAAAAGTTGGGTGAAAAAAATACGACAGGTTAAAAGTTTGACATTTCCTTACCTTGATAAATTTTTTCAAATCCAGTCAGTTTTCCACATCACATAGATGTTTTGGTTGAAATGACATGGAAACAACGTTGATTCTTGATTCAACCAGTTTTTCGCCCAGTGGGAGGTGTTAAAATATAGAATAAGTGGACATGCTCAGTCAGTTCTACTGACCACAATTTAATTGGCAATCATACACAATACCTATGCAGCCTACTATATTTACCTGTCCAATTGCGTTGGTGTCTTGAGATTCCATCAACATGCCATACTTTTCATTCTGAATGATTGAGACCTCTATACTGAATAATAATGAGCACACCATGTCCTGGTAAAACCAGATGTGCTGTAGTAGCAGTGTGTGATGAGCCATGCTCTCATCTCCGTTGATGTCATCTACCCACATGGTGCCATTAAAAGCCACTTTTTTACTCCATTACACCTGCAATTGTTTTTAATTATCTCACTGCCTTAGATTTCATCATTTTAATTAGCTTCGTTGTTCTTTGACGTAATGTGTCCACTTAAGGTTCAATACCCCCAAAAACTGGCTGATTCAATGTTGTTTCCACGTCATTTCGACAAAAAGATTTAATGTGATGACTTTGAATCAACATAAAAATCTGATTTGGATTTGCAGAAAGTCATCAACATAAGGGAATTTCATATTATTTAAACATAAATCCAATAACATGGTGACATTTTTTGGATAATTTCACGTTGAACTTACCAAACCAAATGTAGATGAAAACTAGACGTTGAACTGATGTCTGTTTTCCAGTTGGTTGCCTTTGTCTCAGCAAGCCTTGTGATTCCTTTTGTGATTTTTCATCCTTTATTTCTCATCTAGATTATCAATGCACAAAAGAATCTGATCCCACTAATCCACTGTAGCGTAAATGTTACTGTGCATATCAAACGAAAACCCTTTGAGCATATGATAATTGGTCATTGGTAGGTCATCTACAAGCACGAGTATGATTGATTTGATTTAATTGGCCTAGATTGAATTTGAGTCTATATTATTCAAACATTAAGACCTGTATGGATTTACAGTAAATATCAGATAAATATTGAGGTTTACAACGTTTGAGCTGCTACTGTAATTTTGCTTGATTCCAGAGCTTTTTGATTTTGATTTCCATGTCATGCTTTATTGTTGAGTGGACCAGCTGATTGAGGTGTTTGTGTTTCGTCAGGGCTTTAGCCCAGGTGATGCGCCAGCCTGGTCCAGGAGAACACTCAGAAGATATTGGAGTGCGTGGACAGCACTATGACAACATGCAAGCCAACAGGGTACCTGCTAACAGTCTCCGTAAGTAGGCCTCTTCCATCCAATGTCTCATTTCATACAGAATAACCACTATAACAGTAGTTTGATACACATAGGAAAGTACAACCAGTGGTAATATGCATGGTGCATTATGTGTGGCTCTGTAATGCGTTGGGTATGGTCGTGATTGAGATACAGAGATGGTATAAACAGGATGCCATCTGCAGAAGACTGACGTTCTGACTGCTGTGGTCAGAATAACCATTCACAATCTGTACCTCTGTACACACACACACACACACGCACACGCACACGCACACGCACACACACACACACACACACACACACACACACACACACACACACACACACACAATGTTTCAAACAGCCACCATCAGTAAACCTTATCATGCAAGAGAATGTTGACTTTTTAAATGTTCATCAATTCTATGCTGGAGTCCTATTGAAATGCCCGACAGACTCCGATTGGTCTTTGTTGTAGTGAGGCAGCTGTGAAATTCAAAGGCTTTATTCACCACCACCCTTCGCCTTTCTGGCTCGCCTGATTTAGATGCTCCAGATAAGAGAGTTGTGAAAGAAGTCCATTTTGAAGAGTCCTGTGGGCTGCTGAAGCAATTACTCACAGCCTCAGTAATCATTTAACACACTGGGATAATTATCATCATCAACCGCTGCTGACTAATAGTAGTATAACGCTTTCACTGCTCTCCATCTCGTACAACTGGCTCTTTCTCTCTCTAGTCTCTCTCCAACAGGCAGGCACACATCTATACACAGACCCGCAAGCATTCACTCTCACTCACTCACTCACTCACTCACTCACTCACTCACTCACTCACTCACTCACTCACTCACTCACTCACTCACTCACTCACTCACTCACTCACTCACTCACTCACTCACTCACTCACTCACTCACTCACTCACTCACTCACTCACTCACTGGACTCATGGATGATGCAGGCTTTATTATGTGTTTGTGCATTGCATGTCTCAGACTCCCATTTTCTTGTTTGGAAGTGATTCTAATGCTTGCCCTCTGTTGTTGACATGTTTACTTGTGGTAGTGCATTTTTTCAAGCTGAAAAGGAGTGTCAATGTTTGACATGAAAAACAAGCTGTTTATTTGTGTGAGATGGACAAATTCGACTTGGAGAGAATGATAATGGAAATCAGAGTTTTATGTTGACGGCATAAACATATGGCAACAGTGTTTTTTTGTTTTTTTGGGAAAAGTGAAGTGGATGAGGCAGCTCTGGGTCAAGATCCTCCACTTTGATTCTTGAGCTGAGTGTAGCTGAGTGTAGCTGAGTGTAGCTGAGTGTAGCTGAGTGTAGCTGAGTGTAGCTTAGTGTAGCTGAGTGTAGCTGAGTGTAGCTGAGTGTAGCTGAGTGTAGCTGAGTGTAGCTTCCACCGATAATTGAAGCTTGTAGCTTGTATTTACATGACGAGCTGGCATATTTCTCTCCCGTCCCTTGGGTAGGAATTACCAAAGAGATTGGAGACCCAGTTCAGCAATCAGATGGGCTGCATGGACACACATTGGCATTGTCTCTCCTCACAATATTGGGAAGGATCCATACCTTTTCACACAATAGCACTGTGGATTGTAGAGGGTAGATGAGTGGAGAGGTGGGTTTTGGGTAATCTCTTCCTTTGTCCGTAGCCCTCCCACCACCTCCCACCACAACACAATCTCTCTTAGTCCATCACATCAAGTTGAAGCAACAAGGACCTCTTCACTCTCCACTGTGTCGGCTCACAAAAGAGATGTGTCATTTAGTGTGACAGAGATTTTCAGGTATCCTTAGAAGGCCAGGGATTGGGTGAAAGTGGTGTGCGGTTCCACTAGAGTCAACACACCGTTTTTTATTGGTTTGGCATAATGTGGCCATTATGGAATCAGAAGGAGCCGTACTTAATATCACTATTAAGTTGTGTGCTGTATTGGAATAGAGGTAGTGTTGTTAAGTTATGCTAACTAGAACCCTTATTCAATAAAGTGGGATGATAGCACAGGTTTCTTTGAGCAGCTATTCACACTCATTCCCACACTGACTGCCCTCTTGTAAAATGTCTCGCAGGCAGAGCAATGTCTTGCTGTTTCATGAGAAGATGTGATGGGTTATTGCGTCAGTGTGAACAGCCTCAGTCAGTGAGCTCGCTGTTGGAGATGTGGAGAGGCGCAGGGAGGAGTGTGAGCGTAGATACCCAGGTGTTGTCCTGCTAAAGAGCTGACTCCATCGCCAGGCAGGAAGAGGGGTAATAACACAGAGAGTGGAGTGTGTGACTGTGCTGGGAGCAGGGCCATTTCATAGAGTACTGGGACTAAAAAAGCCTTTATATTACTGATGTTCTCCAGTCTGAAATGCCATCAAAGTGCTTAAAGCCGCGAGTGCTGAGTCTGACTGGTGGCAGGCACATACTCTCAGGCAGGAACACAGTGTGTGATTGTTTTGAATTAGGTAACCCACCGGGGCCAGGCTGGTACAAAGAAAGGCAGTAGTGTAGTTTAGTAGACAGACATCAAGTCAGGAACTTGACAGGGCTTTTTATGGTAGCATGGTACCTCAGAAACCTCAGCCACTAGACGAGAGAACATAATCAGAGTTGCTATAGCGGTGTAAAAAAAAAAAGACAATCAAAACAAGGGAAATAGTTGAATTCAAATTGATTTCCAAATTTGCCTAATACAGCATCAATAGATTCGGAATGGAATGAAACCCCTTGGTTGAGGCGTCTGAAGAGTGTTATCCTGGTGAAAGAATCTCATTATCACACATGTAAAACAAGCACACTACGCCAGCAGAAGCTCTCACTTAGACAGGCTATTCCACTGCATGCAAATTATGCAGGGTGTCTAATCTAGTCTGAGGCTTATGTCCATATAAGTGACACCTCATGACATACATTGACTGCCAAGGAGGACTGTCTGTGAGTGAAATGTGTCTTGTGAGAGAGTAGCGCTCTGAAAAGGTGGCAGCACAAGTAATTAGGTTCATGTGAAGCTGCATGTGTTTGAGTAACATCTCCTCCTTCAATCTTATGTTATATTACTCTGGACACTTGCTGCTTTGAGGGTTAAATTGAAAGAGACTCATTAGCATGGTGAAATCCCTGTCTGGCTTACTTGTGTCAATGTCAAAGTTTTTATTCAAAATAATATGTTTTTTCTTTGCCTTTTTGTCTCTATATTGTGCTTTTTAGTAATTGTACAATATAATTTTAAGCGACCCACTGGGCAAAAACATGTTGAATCAATGTTGTTTCCACGTCATTTCAATTCAAATGTGATTACAAAACTGATTGGATTTGCGAAAAGTCATCACCATAAGGGAATTTTGTATTTTTCTCACCTAACTTTTAACTTAAATCCAATGACAGGATGACATTTTTGGTTGATTTCATATTGAATTCAGGTTAGTTGATAACTCAACCAAACGTAAATCAAAACTAGACGTTGCACTGACGTCTGTGTCCAGTAGGAAAGCTCTATCCCATTGTTATGGTACATTTAAGTAATGAGGCCTTTGTTTCAAAGACCAATGTTGAAACGTTCATTAACCCTCGTCAGACCTTTAACTGATTATGAAAGAACTGTGTTAGGATTAGATCATGGCTATTAATTTTTTTTGAAGGGCTTTGACATTCACAATACAAAGTCCACTCTTGTATACAAGTAGGCTCATTGAGTCAGTGGTTTCCGGTGCTTCAGATCAGACATGCTATATAGTGCCTTCAGAAAGTATTCATACCCCTTGACATATTCCACATTTTGTTGTGTTACAGCCTGAATTCAAAATGGATAAAAAAAATATGATTTCTCACCCACAATACCCCATAATGACAAACATGTTTTTTGAAATTTTAGCAAATTTATTAAAAATGAAATACAGAATTATCTAATTTACATAGGTATTCACACACCTGAGACAATACCTGTTAGAATTATCTTTGGCAGCGATTACAGCTGTGAGTCTTTCTGGATAAGTCTCTAAGAGCTTTGCACACCTGGATTGTACAATACTAATAAGGAATGAACATTCCTAATAGGCAGCTTGGTAGAATAAGTACAGCATATTCTTTGGTTTCTCTTCTTACATCAAAACCCACCAAAGTAGAGTACGGAAATGTGTGTACAAGGTAGTATCTTTCAGAAAATGGCTGCCTGGTGTCCCGCATCATTTAGTACCCAGAACATAAAACCTACTGTACCTCAAGGTGTGCCTTGTCTTTCATCTGAAATTATTGTTATTCACTTTCATGAAATCAGACGGTCTATGTGCTGCCATGACAACAGAGATCCCCTTTTTTGTCTTCTGTGCCCCCTCCTGGAATAATGATTAGTTCATGACCAGCCAGCCGACATGTTGACAGGTAGGTGGTGGTGGAAATCAGGGGTTCAGGAGCAGCTAGAGATGGGATGGGAGCTTCAGCACTGTGTCCTATGGCTGCCTCACTGATGGGTCGTGGTATAGCTATTAGTAAGATACATTTAGATCTACAGCAAAGTGTAATCAGAAATAAGATATGATCATGAATCCCTCCCTGTACATTAAAACAATACACCACGTTCAACAATGTAATCTTAAAGTAAGCTGTAGGTATATCATATACCATACTGCCGATCAGACCCTAACACCCAGTGCTGTCACGTATGACCAATGACAAGGATTTATTTTTAGGACTGCCTAATAGCATTTTTGAGTAGTTCAATAACTTGGGGGTTACTGCAGATATCTTAGACCACTTGTTTTGAACATCCTCATCCTCACACCACTCAGGATACTCTGCTTCCATGCTGGCTGGTGATTAACACAGAGGGTTGGGGGTTCTAACACATCCAATGAAATGTAATATTAATATTAATAGTCACAGCATCAAAGGGGGCATTCTTCGCTTATACTTTAAAGAGGGTTCTTTGGTCATCTTGTCTTTGTTGGCTAGTGTTGGCAAGCCCTTCTTAAGTGGTAAGTTGAGCATTATTAGTGAATCATTGGCATCATAGTACTCATGATCTACAATACCATAGGAAACAAGTCCCTCTGAAAAAGATATTGCTTTTTTGACCATACAATGCTTGTCATAGTGTTTGTGAAAATGACTGTTCTTCCACTACTCTTTTGTAATTATTACTAAGTCAGCAAAGACAGAGGTAGTTCATGTCAACAGACGACCAGACGTTTCTTGTAACAAATGAATGCTTTGGGAACGAAATGGTCATTGTCAGAATAGAAACCCCAACAACCACAACCATGCATCCTACAACCTCAAAATCACCATACTTTATTAGTCCAGGAGTCTAGGAGTTCAGAAGCAGCACGTTGAGTACAGAAGTAGTAACATTGTAATACAGAGTCAACCTTCAGTCACTGTAGAACAGTAGCATTATATCTCTACTGGTTCTGGAAGTTCTCTCTTTGTTGGTAATGCCACAGTTGTACAACAACATACCTCCCATGTTATTTAAATTGTCATGCCAGGTTTGCATCTGGTTGCAACAAAATCGTTTTGATGTATTTCAGGACATCAAGGTGCGGCTTTCATACCCGCGCATGCTCACACAGACACACACACACACACACACACACACACACACACACACACACACACACACACACACACACACACACACACACACACACACACACACACACACACACACACACACACACACACACACACACACACACACTCTACTGTTACGAGATAAACAAAGACAAAAGGATCACATTTTGTCAACTGGACATGAGAGGTAAACAGCAGCACTAGCACCGACAGGAACAGCAGCACTAGCTATGTGACTGAGACCTCTTCAATTGGTTGGTAAGCGTTCAGGAGACGAATCCCCTTGTTTAGCTGCATTAGTCTGTGAGACTCAAGAACACAGAGCAGTCCGTTGTGAAACGACTAGAGAATTGGCAGCACTATAGATGGATTTGTAACATTAGATCAACTAGCTACAATGGACAGATATTATAATAGGACAACAAAGCCTGTTAGCGCACAAAACATACAAAGTGTTCTTTCTCCCAATCGATAGAAAAAGCCCTCAGAAACACATGACGAAATCCTTTACACTGTATACAGAATATAGTCTGTTATATCCTTGAGATAACCTTGAGAATACATAGATAGATAGATAGATAGATAGATAGATAGATAGATAGATAGATAGATAGATAGATAGATAGATAGATAGATAGATAGATAGATAGATAGATAGACAGACAGACAGACAGACAGACAGACAGACAGACAGACAGACAGACAGACAGACAGACAGACAGACAGACAGACAGACAGACAGACAGACAGACAGACAGACAGACAGACAGACAGACAGACAGACAGACAGACAGTCCTGCGCCTGTTCCACTCCTCGTCCCCTAGCCATGTCTGGCACTGCCAAGTGTACCCACGCCAGAGCTTCCTCCCTGGGATGGATACTGCCTCTATGGCAGGGGTTGTGGGTGCCAGGTAGGCACTGAGTGAAATGGTCCAGAGGGAGTTCTCACTCGTGTCAGCCGCCACAGATGACCCAATCCTCTCAGACAGACATGGCTGTGCCCTAGTTCCCTGTTATCTCATCTAGCTCCCTCTCCTCTGGGTGGTTCGCTGGTGGCTAGGCTACACTCCACTCCTGTCCTGTGTGCTGCTGGGGCCATCTTGGCCACACTCACTATCAGGTCCCTCTCCTCCAGGCCTGTGTGAGCAAGGGGCACCTGTGGCCACTTTTCTCTCTAGGCAGCCAGCCGAAGAGAAGGACGTTCTTCCTTGCTGCCAATACACGCGGCCGGACGGCCAGACACAGGAAACTGTATGTAAATGAGTTACTACTACCTACAACGATGAATAGAAAACAGTTACAAAAATCACCTTTATTTCCAGTTACACGCACGCCCATTTTTTAGCAGTACATTTTGTATCTCCATTGTTGAATGGTACTAGACAAAAGAATGCTGTGATCATTTTGAGACACTTTAGTTAAGCTTACGCCTAAGGGCCAAAAAAGTACTGGTGCTGCATACTAATACTGTAGGTCTATATCTTTGTTGGTACCTGACATGAATGATAACACCTTGTCAAGCTCGCAGGCTGAGAAGAGAGGCTTGATACAACAAGGTTGAAAAAAGTGAGATGAGGATTTACTCCCACTAATGGCATACAAATCAAGTTCTCTCTTGTCTAAACTGATTTATTTAATGTACCATAAGTAGCACAAGGCAATATGCAAGCACTTAGCTTTTGCATTGCTGCGGGCATATTATTTATTTTGTAGAAGTCACATTTGTGTCTGTACTGTAGACGCATGAAATGCACGCTTCTATGCACGGACAACTTTGACCCAGCTGGTGGCATGGAGAGTACAACTCTCATAAACTCTCATGCAGGGTTTTAAGTAGTTCACACAGGCCACCGCACACACATCTTAATGCACAAAATAGTGAATATGTTTAATCTATATTTATATTTAATGTTATTCTGTGCTTGTATTTTTACCCAACTGTTACTGAATTATCCATTCATAAAGCACATACAATGGGGTCACTGCAATGAATGAAGTGAGACAAAATCACTGTGTTGCCCATCTAACGTACTCTTGATATAGGGGAACGTCAATTTCATTCAGTAATACAAAAAGTCAAAGCTTATACATTAGTAGCACATACAGTGTCGACGTATAAATTCATTAAATGTTAATTTCATGCAGGCTTTTTGTGAGCGCAGCAGAGCCTATTCTCCCTCAACAGATACATAATGGGAGTATGAACTGTTGCTCATGTGGGTGTTGCCAACTGGTTAATGTATGAACTATGGAGACAGGCCATTGCAAGTTGGAGATTCCATTACTTAGTTTGCGTAGTCAAACTTGCCTCTTGAGAGAAACCTGTTCACCTAGTTTGCCAATCAAGCCATAAACATAAACATTTACAAAGTGAATTGTCGCCCTCAATAACACTTAGAGTCTGGAAGCGTAGGCTACATTTCAGAGGTGAACTGATGACTGCGTATGAATATAAGTTAATGGAAGCAGGGGGAGCACAGAGAATGAGTGAACAATGCTCTGAGAGAAGAAAAGAGAGGAGGTGTTATTGATTCTTCTGTTGCTTTTATCTCACGGTGAGCTCTACCTGTCAGATTGGATTACACAGACTATGGCTTCACTCTGTCTGTAGGCATTCAGATACATACTGTTTTCACCCAGATTGGTTATGTTCTTTATGTAAATTACAACTGAGGAAATTCAACCTATAAAATGACCTGTCAAGTCATGGCTTACCCTGGTGAGTAAAATGTTTTTCTCATCAATCTTCAAGGCCTGACTATTAATCTCTCAGTTTGTACAACCTTTATAAGTATAAAGAAGAAAAGCCAGGGACTAGACACACATTTATATGGAATATAGCCTTCTTCCATCAGGGCAAATAAGAGGGACTGACTGTCTTTCTTCCTGCGCACTGTCTAATACCCTGTAAATCCGTCGAGCAGAGGTAGGTTTCTGATCTACTGTGAGAGGCTCAATGTTAAATGTCACACTGACTATTCTAGACAAATTCATTTGTGAAAATCAACATCAAATACTGACGAACTGTGCAAAGTATTGAAATCACATTCCTTGCAGTAGGTATATTGGAAGTATGCATATATTCGGTTATTTGCTGTACATGCTTGAATCTGAAATATTTCAATGCAACAAAGCAATGCCAAAACATCTGATGAAACTACAACCATGCATCAAATATTTGTGTTTGATTGATATTTGAATCCCCATTATGAAGTATTGCTAATAAATTATACTGTATATGTTATTGGAGGTTTTAGCACTTTAACTAAACCTTCACTCCCCAATTGGAAATAACCTGTGAATGAGAGTGCCCTTCTCATTGTACTATCCATCCCTTTGGGGAATCCAGCTCCCAAAATACTCTCTTGCATTTTTTATGAGTTCTTGGAAGGTATCTGTGTCTGTAGTGTTGATTCACTTACTTCTGCAACAACCTTGGAGTCTTTAACCTTACAGATGGAAAGTGAATTGAAGTGCAACGGTGTGTTAAGAGCACAAATGTCTGGCAGATGAAATGGGATTTTATCCATTGTACACAGACAATGGATGGACAGATGCATTACACTCCTAAAGTTAGCAGCTCAATGCCAAAGTGACTAGTACTTCAGATTTCCAGAGGAGGGGTAATTTCAGAGAACAATGATTCCTGAAAACCCCTCACTGTTTTCACCCAGTCACAGAGACATACTTGACCCGCTAGTAGCACGTGAAAGTGAAAGAGTCGTAAAGCTTCCCTGTATGTCTTTTCACGAGACAACACGGATAATTTCATGGTCCTATACAAAGAAATTAGCACAGCACGGAAACATCTATTTGACCGGTGGGAAATTAGGTTCTAATTAGCCTACTTCACTATTATAATAATGTTTTGTTGTCATAGTGATGCTGCAGCATGGCATAGTGGACTCTCAACAACTAAAAGTTGATACTTGCTGAAAAAGTTTGAACGATGTACCATCTTTTACTTTTCATTGGCAGAGGAGAGTACAGTAGTCCTTTTTTGAAGTGGTGCTGACAGTTGATTCATGTTTGGTTCACGCCTCCTGTCCCTGACCTTGTTCTCCCACTACCCTCCTCCCTATTCTCCATTCAAAAGCATTTCCTCCTCTCTTTAAAGTCTATTGTAATTCTGTGCAATGGTCTCTTCCTCTTTAAAACCTCGTCTTTTTCCACCAAGAATACTGGAACGTTTCAACCATCATCATTCATTCATGCTCTGGTCCCTCCAGACCTCTGTTGAAAGCTCTACTCCCCTGTTGTTCCTGGACCGTTTCCTGTTGGGGAGTATCTATGGAAACCACTGTGCAGCTGGGGGAGTGTGTTTCTAGAAGGCTGTGTAGTATTTTATAAGGTTTCTGATTATCATAGTCAGTAGCCCTCAGGGAACATTTAGGTACAAATCTAGTGGGCAAGTTGCTAGGGTAGTTTCTATGAACTTTTCTCATTCTTCATATTTATTCCCCTGTGGATAAGTATGAAATTAAAGGTTCCAACTTCATAATGTATTTATAGAAAAAACAAAAGTTGATTCTGAACTGCAATTTTTTTTCTGGCGATAAATTGATTTGTTCCTACATGTTCATGTTCTGAACTTCTAAAAGATAATGCAACTTTTCTTATCATGAAAAAAAAAGGTCTTCCTCTCCAACCAAAATGGATCGAAGTACATGCAGTTGGCTACAGCACTCTTGGCCCGGCTGTCAGACTAGTCAGATTAGACATCGTTGCTAACATCGTTGCTGCCTTCAGCCTTTCGGACCTGTTGATCCAGCGATGATTGTGTTCATCATCTGGAGAAGAGAAACCTTCCAGAGGCTGCTGCTGAGTCATGAGCCAGGAAGCATGCGTAACTAAAGCTGGCATATTCATTAAGTAGCTGTCTGCGAAAAATGGACTAGAATCCAATCAAATCGCCTGCCAACCGTGAAGACGAGGAGAACAAAAGCTCTGGTGACATTTCAGCGATAGCTGACATCTCTTCCCTGACGAATGGTCATTGCTACCAAGACCCTGTTTCGAATCAGCACATCTATTTCAGTCCACTTGACATCAGTCTTTTCACAGTAGACAGGACCATTTTGGCCCAGATTTGATTATCTTTTTATCAATTTCTTTCACGGCTCATTGTCCACTATCCAAAGCAGATGATAGTGTTCAGCTACATTTGTAAATGCAAATGTGTTCAGTATATTAGTTGTGGAGCTAATTAGAATGAAATTATGTGTACTAGTTGCAGCATCGACAAACAGGATTCCACGTCCACTGACCTCATTATCAACTACTGTAACTAATATGAAACCGAGCATAAGAGGCTCACTGATTTTCACACTGTGGTGTGTGTGTGCCTGATTAGATGTTGCATGGCAACAATAAAATGAGATAGTATAATGCAGCAGATCTTACCTTTATTTTATCATTACAAACATTGATGTTGACTACTCAATGATCCTCATGTCTGTATTCTCCCCTCATATTATCAGTGCAGGAGAGAGATGTATGTGTACAGTAGCATACACAAAACAACTATTAACTGCTTGGTAAGATATGGCGCATAAGTATTGAGGAGTGTGTGCCCTTTTCACCTTTTATCCTCCATTTGGCAATCTACTGAAGTGTAAACTTGACAGGGAAATCTGCTCTCAGAAAACGTTGACTTGTTGACTTGCAAAAGGAGTCGTTAAGTTGTTAATTGGCCTCAGTGTGCCTCCGCAAATATGCCATTAATCACGGCCAGTTATTATGTTATTACATACAAGTTTTACTGTTTTGATCATCATGATTGGGGAGGCGGAGGAGGGGGGGTCACACTGAAGATATGATTGAATTCTGGCCATAATTATTGTTAAGTATGATATAATGTTATACCATTATACAGCATTTATCATAGGCACTACTTTATGTTGTTAGTGTGGAGTACTACGCCTGCGTATGAATACACTGGTGCTTGTCAACGTTACCTCTGTTTCAAGGATAATTTATTAGTGAGTGTGTTATAGTAAGAACACAACAACGATATATTAAAAAAGCATTCACACTGGAGTAAATGTTGCCAGTTGTTCTACTTCTCAGTTGTTCTACTTCTCAGTTGTTCTACTACTCAGTTGTTCTACTACTCAGTTGTTCTACTACTCAGTTGTTCTACTACTCAGTTGTTCTACTTCTCAGTTGTTCTACTACTCAGTTGTTCTACTACTCAGTTGTTCTACTTCTCAGTTGTTCTACTACTCAGTTGTTCTACTACTCAGTTGTTATACTACTCAGTTGTTCTACTTCTCAGTTGTTCTACTACTCAGTTGTTCTACTTCTCAGTTGTTCTACTTCTCAGTTGTTCTACTACTCAGTTGTGAGATGAGTAATGAACTGGAGGTTCTCATCTCTATTCTCTCAAGCAGACATGTATAGTTCTGCATGTATCTCTGTCTCAAAGGTACAAACCAGAATTATTATACAAATGTCAAGGTAACTACTTTTTATTGACTCTTTTTAATGAATACTGGTTCACTATAAATAATAATCTTATGACCCTTTTGATTTAATTATAATAATAATAATAATAATAATAATAATAATAATAATAAACAGTTATTTAATATTGCTTATATACTAAACAGTTACTTATTTATGGTGCTGTGGAAATCAAAAAGAGTGTAGACTTTACTGAATATCTAATGTAGGACAGGGTCCATAAGAAGTCGTTTCATTATCTTTTCCAACAGATGTTATTTACAAGTAGTTGTTGCCTTTAAGTTAATCCAGACCTTCAAGCAGTGCTGGACCATTCTATTTGACTGGTTGAATATGTGGTCATTCATAGGAAGCTATTGTTGCTAACAGCATTTCGTGCCATAGGTCCAATCCACTGGTCAACAGGTTGCTTGTACTTTGAAAACGCATTAGTGTTCTCATCATTGCCCAAGCAGCAGCTTTTGGGAACTTACAATGTCTATTACAATTACTCTACTACTACTCTCAAGGTCTTGGTATTGTTCCTCAGTGGGCTGTGGACGTCAGTACTGGAAGAGAGTTATGTTTACATGTGCAACAACAACAACAACATGGGCTGAATGGATATATAGTATTACCTTGACCAATCAGTAACTGATAAAGCTATACTGGGGGAATGCATGGTATGGAACACTGCTATTATACACAATTTCAATATTGATCTATTACTTAACTTTACTTTATTGATATTGTACTGTATATGGCTTCTGTAGTGTTGCTGGAGCTATTAAGGTGGCATTCACCGTCCCCCAAACTGCCACCTGTGCGTGGGTGCAGTCTGCTGTCTCCTGACCTCCTTCGGGTCCTGCGGGGCCATTTGAAAATGATGCCCACAACATCTGGTTGCTCTGCCATGCCAGCAGGCAGGGGGCCAGTCAATTTGCCACGGTTCCATGCACTCCTCAATTAAGCAGATGTCTGCATGCTGGATGCTGGATTAGTACCATGTTATAAAGCAGTCATCACACTCTCTCTCTCCAGCTGAGTCCCCAGGGAGGGCCAACCAGCATGGGGTGCAATGTTGCCAGCGATCTGAAACAATTACCTCTGTCCATTCTCCACCATCCGTCAAATAGATTTCTATCAGGCCTATTGAGAGACATATCAGCTGGGTGCTGAGCTACGCTGCTGTTGCTTTTGGCTGAGACTTGTTTTGGAGGAAACCAACTTCAAAGAGATTCGATTGGGAGAGGATTAGCACAGTGAGCTGGCTAGAGGAGCCATCTAGCTCGGAGCGATGGACGGTTAATGATTTGTATCCTGGGGCTAACATGAAGAGATTAACTAACCAGAAACTATAACAAGTGTGTTGGCAGGTCAATGAGATAGACCCCACGTAGGCAGGTTACACTATCAGGTCTCGACTTCCACAGCTATCCTGGGAGACACCAGCTCTTACATCTCACCACTGACAGGAAGGAAGAATCACTGATTAAAAAAATACTGCTGGTAGCGCTTTCACGCAGCCACATGACCTAGTGGCCTCATGGGTGGAATGTTATTCATATTTTTCATAATTTCATAATCTAAAAACATTATTTCAGAAAAGACACAGAAAATCTGGTGTTACTATGTCAAATGGTCTTTTGTGATTTATATAAAGTGTAATAATGGGATGTAAACTCAAAATATAATAAATGTAGACCCTATATCTGACATGGTAACAGGTATCTTATTTTTTCTAAGTCCATAACCATGTGTGTGATGCATATACTTTTGTTTGAAATTAGATGTGTTTAAGACTACCAAGAAACACTCTGTGTGACCCTGATTTAGCCCACTGCAGTAAAAGGTGAATAATATTGCCTCACTTAAGTGTAAAACAACACAACAGTGCACAATCTAACTCGCTAACTTGCACATACATTGCAGCATTTATATGGGCTCAATCTCAATCACTCAGATGGAACATCAATATTTAATTAATTAATAATTATATTTGTTTCACCTTTTCTGCCAGACTGACATCTCTCTCTATGCCATCTCTCTCTCTCTTTCTCTCTTGCTCTCTCTCTCTCACTACAGAGGCTAACCAGATGAACAGTGTGGGTCCAGGATCATCACTAATGCCAGGCTTAGGGTCTCCTCCCCACCCCTACCCTTCCCTGGGACAGATCACTAGCCCCTATGAGCAACAGCAATCTGGGAAAGAGCTCAACAAGTACGCCTCCCTCAAGGCTGTGGGTAAGAGAAACACTTATTTGCTCATTCTTAGATCTGCGGATATGGGGATAAGCGCTGTGCTGCTTCTCTGATTAACTTTATAATGAAAATGGCTAATCAGATTTCATGGGGTAATCAGATTTCAAGGGGTAATATGTAATTTAATCATAATTTCAAATCTAACGATATGCATATATTTCACAGTGCCTTCGGAAAGTATTCAGACCCCTTGACATTTTCCACATTTTGTCATGTTAAAGCCTTATTCTAAAATGTATTAAATCATTTCTTCCCTCATAAATCTAAACCCCATAATGCCAAATCAAAAACTGTTTTTTGGAAAATTGACACTTTACTTAGTACTTTGTTGCAGCACCTTAGGCAGCGATTACAGCCTCGACTCTTCTTGGGTAAGACGCTACAAGCTTGGCACACCTGTATTTGGGGAGTTTCTCGCATTCTTCTCTGCAGATCCTCTAATGCTCTGTCAGGTAGGATGGGGAGCGTTGCTGCACAGCTATTTTCAGGTCTCTCCAGAGATGTTCGATTGGGTTCAAGTCCAGTCTCAGGCTGGGCCACTCAAGGACATTCACAGACTTGTCCTGAAGCCACTCCTGCGTTTTCTTGGCTGTGTGTTTAGGGTCGTTGTCCTGTTGGAAAGGGAACCTTCGCCCCAGTCTGAGGTCCTGAGAGCAGGTTTTCATCAAGGATCTCTCTGTACTTTGCTCTGTTAATCTTTCCCTCCATCCTGACTAGTCTCCCAGTCCCTGCCGCTGAAAGACATCCTCACAGCATGATGCTGCCACCACCATGCTTCACCGTAGGGATGGTCCCAGCTTTCCTCCAGACGTGACGCTTGGCATTCAGGCCAAAGAGTTCAATCTTGGTTTCATCAGACCAGAGAATCTTGTTTTTCATGGTCTGAGAGTATTTAGGTGCCTTTTGGCAAACTCCAAGCGGACTGTCATGTGCCTTTTACTGAGTAGTGGCTTCTGTCTGGCCACTGTACCATAAAGGTCTGATTGGTGGAGTGCTGCAGAGATGGTTGTCCTTCTGGAAGGTTTCCCATCTCCACAGAGGAACTCTATCAGAGTGACCATCGGGTTCTTGGTTACCTCCCTGACCAAGGCCCTTCTCCCCTGATTGCTTAGATTGGCCGGCCGGACAGCTCTAGGAAAAGTCTTGGTGGTTCCAAACTTCTTCCATTCATGATTTTTGTTCTTGGGGAACTTCAATGCTGCAGAAATGTTTTGGTACCCTTCCCCAGATCTGTGCCTCGACAATTCCTTCGACCTCATGGCTTGGTTTTTGCTCTGACATGCACTGTCAACTGTGGGACAATTATATAGACAGGTGTGTGCCTTTCCAATTCATGTCCATTTAATAGAATTTACCACAGGTGGACTCCAATCAAGTTGTAGAAACATCTCAAGGATGATCAATGGAAACAGGATGCACCTGAGCTCAATTTCGAGTCTCATAGAAAAGGGTCTGAATACACATGTAAATAAGGTATTTCTGTTTTAATTTGTTTTGTCTAAAAACCTGTTTTTGATTTTTCATTATAGAATATTGTGTGTAAATTGATGAGAAAAAACATTTATTTAATCAAATTTAGAATAAGGCTATAACGTAACATAAAATGTGGAAAAAATGAAGGGGTCTGAATACTTTCCGATGGCACTGTATATGCCATGCAATATCAATGTCAATCATTCATACCTACAGTATGTGAGAAAGGGAAACCATTCCAATGAAATGTGTGGGAATGGGATTTATTTTCCCATCTGTTAAATTGAAGGCATCTCTTCTGATAAAAGAGGACGTGAGGACAGGGAAATCAGTCGAGATTGCAAATGAGCATACGCCTCTGAAGTGTCGAACTTCCATGTAATCACATTCAAATGACATGATTAAATGTGGGGCTAATTAACACAATGGAGATCTCGAATGATGAGCAACAACACCAAGCGGCTAGTGTAGATATGTTCTGCTACCTGTTATCATTATCAGTTAACCTGGTCCCTGTCTCCATCCTAGCATGCTGTATGGTTGCTTACCCAGAGACACTATGTTTAAGTGACATTTTCAGTTTTTAAAGAAAAATCTTAAAGAAAATAAAATGTTTATTTCAAATTAGACAGGATTAGAAAGGCTTTTAGAAAGGGAGGAAATAGCCTAGCTTTTTAGGAAAATTACTGTCATTGATTTGTCTTTCAAAACCTCAATGTTATCCATTGTTTTGCCTTTGTTGCTCTTAGCTGCCAACGAAAACCGCCAAAGACAGCGTGTTCTACATCACCTATAGTTTTGCTGCTGCAAATCATAAATGAAGAACCCTGTGAAATGTTGGTCAGTCACTGTCACCTAAATCGGTCTACACTGAGAGTCAGCTCTTATTGACCACAGAACCGATATTAGGATCATGGCACCATATCTTCAATTATCCTTCAACATTATATTGGAAAATGGATTCTTCTATAACATGTTGATAATAATAATAATAATAATAATAATAATAATAATAATAATAATAATAATATAATCTAAACAACACAGCTTGACCCACCCCTTGCACCAGGGAAAGGCATTATTTATTAAACTGGCTAATCATCAGGGAGTGGTTTGAAGACATTTTGGATCTGCCTACCGCTCTTCTGGCTGTAAACACTAACGCTAATTATTTCTCATGCTATTCTCCAAAAAGCTGTCGTTATAATCGAGTTGAACGTGATAATTCTGCAAGCAGCCTTCTCTTTGATGCATTCATTTAGGATACAAGTCTGAACATCTCTGCAATTTCAGTATTGTGTGTATGCCATAGATAGTGAATTAGATTGGGATTCCAACTTATGTATGGCTGTCATGTACCAGGGGAAATGTTTAGATGTCAGACACTTTCCCTTCTATCTTTGCCATGGTACTGAACTAATGCCTCTCAAATTTAGACAAAGGGAATAATTAATTAGGCTTATCAAGAACCGAGACACACAGGAAAGCAACGTCTCTAAAGGTTTTTTAAACTGATTGACCCTCAAACAGTCAGTCGTTTTCTCCATAGACCAATAAGAGAAACAGACGAGTGAGCTAGTGGAGCTGATGAACGCTCTGATTAATAAACCAGAGAGACAGGCATCAGAAACCAGCCCTGGCCATAAATGGGGCCGGATGAGATGGCAGCTGTCAGCGTTGCAGAGGTACAATCACACAGAGGATTATGTGGCGGCGGGCATGTGGAACATCATAGACAATCAGCTGAAACTTCTCTGACTGCTGCCAATCAAGTGACAAGGCGTCAAGCTGCAGACTAATCATTAGGGGATATAAAGACTGGGGGAAACGTATCTAACTAGAGCTGCCCGGTCATTAGGGGATGGGCGGGAGACCAGAGGAAAGAGTGCCGGTATGGAAACTTACTAAACTGTTTGGGTTGAGTCTATGTTAACTACTATGGTCCCCTCCCTCCTCTGATTCTCTGATGTTTATTCATCTGTGGGCCGTTGATGTGTGGGCTATGAAAGCACATTGTTCAGAGGGAGCTCGGCACTGCTCCTCCCTCATTTGAGACGAGTCTCGCTCTAACGTGGCGGTGTCCGATCCAAAACATTGAGGCTGAGGCCGTCTGCCTCTCCCTTCGCCCCCACTGGGGTATCACAACAGATTAAAGGTCACCTGCAGGACATTTAATTAGAAAGTCTGAAATGTCACATAGGGTAATGACTAACGCTGTAGAGTATGGTGTTGCTCCACAATTAGTGAGGGGATATTGTTCAGGTCTGCACCAGATTGGACATATCAAATGACACCATGTAACAATGTTAGTGTCTGTTATGGGCAAATTATGTCTGATAGTTAAAGGATATATTAAATACGTAGCATAATAAATACTATATATTCACTTAAACATTCCAGAATGCTTAGGGACATATTAATTTGCATATTACAATACAACTGTGCACACAGCCAGCTTTGAAAAGAGCAAACTCCCCAACCAATCTGGAGTTTTTTTTTTTTTTATCTATTAGCTAAAGTGTGCATGTTTTCAGATGATAATGGCAATGTTGGGAAAATATTTAAAATGTATATTCGAATGGCATGATGATATACAGTACATATCAATGACATTCACCACAGTTCAGGCGAAATTCATTATTCACCAACTATTTGCACCTCAGTATCCTTTAAAAAAAACCTTTGGCTGACATTTTCTCAACTGTTCCTCAACCAACATGAAAATGTGTAATCTACTCCAGCTTAGCATTAATATGGCATTAATATTTCATTAACATAAAGATAGATTCATAAACTGGCCCAAATCCTCAAATACTTAAATATCTCAACCAATCTAAATACATCTCACCAAAGCAAAGACCCAAACATTTGCTATTGCCTGTGCATGACATTAACAAAATGGCTGCCATTCCAATATTTTTTCATTGATGTTTTTTTGCTCTTGTGTATGTGTGTATGTTTGTTTCCAGCGGAGAAGGTTAATGACAACTTCTACCCCAACCGGCGGCACATGGTAGAGATGGCAGCCAAGGGTAGTCTCCCTATGCACCCGATGCATCGCATGGAGCAGGAGCCCAGCAACCCCTACAGCCCTCCCTTACAGCCTTCCCTAAAGCAGAACGGACACAAGTCCAAAAGCACCAAGGGCCACAGCAGCCACAGCAGCAGCTCCCATACCGTGGCCTATGGCTCCAACACCATCGCCAACCCGGGGATGCAGAAGAACTGGGACGGCACAGAGACGGTGGGCCGCCGGCAGAGCCACGGCACTAAGAAACACTGCACCATAGAGCAGGTGAACGAGATGCACAGCACCTCGCGCAGCCAGCACTACATGCCCCCGCAGCCCTACTATGTCAGCAACAGCAAGACAGAAGTGACTGTCTGATCTGAGAGCCCACCCCACCACCATAACCACTATAACCACAGCTGCAAGAGAGAGAGAGAGAGAGAGAGAGAGAGAGAGAGAGAGAGAGAGAGAGAGAAATGGTCAGAAGGTTGCTGTAGAGGCTGAAGTAGGATAGCGGTTCTGGATTGAGTGCCCCTCTCTAGGGGTCCTGTGTGTCTACTAATATGTGTGGCTGACTGACTGTGCATGTGTGGGACTCCTGCCAGTTGGGGGAGAGTGACCACAACAACATACTCCAAATCTCCAAGGTTTGGGTCATCACTGTATTGATGATTATATTGCAACTAATACAAACAAACCATATACTGCAAGTCAGACTGATAACATCAATGAGCAGAGCATAGCAATGATGGACCTCTGATGGACGGATGAGCCAGGATGAGCCTGGAGCCATGCAGTGGTGGAAGAGACTGGAACTGTACAAAAGCCCAGTGGCAATAGACTTTTCCTATTGTCAGCATTAACTGAGATCTCAAAGGGCCTGAAAATGTGTATCATCTCATGTAGTTTCCACTGAATCCACATCGGATAAGCCAGTAGGTTTAGATCTAGACGCAGTGGAACAGAGGAGCCATTAGTAAAGGGATGCATTGTTCTCCTCAACATTGATTGACATTTCCTCAGATGTTGTGTAGTGTATATACTCTGGGGGAACGTCCTGGTAATGCTCATGCTATGAACCTTGGGCTCACGATTACATCGATAGGGAAAAGTTGACAGTTTCAGATGTGGACTGTATACTGTAGACTCATTCAGAGCCCACAACCTCATACACACCCTACTCTGCTCTCTCTGGTGTTAGGGCTGTGCCTTTCTCTGAGAAAACAATGAAATACTGTTCAAATCAAAGAGCTCGTCTTATAAACCATTGCGTAAGGTGTGGCATTTATTTAAATGTCTTCATCTTGTAAACATGTCCACAACTGTCAGTTGAAAACGGTGAGTTACATCTATCATTTAACATTCTTTATTTCTGTTTCCATTTGACAATGCATTGTGTGTGTGTGTGTGTGTGTGAGGTGTGTGTGTGTGTGTGTGTGTGTGTGTGTGTGGTGTGTGTGTGTGTGTGTGTGTGTGTGAGGTGTGTGTGTGTGTGTGTGTGTGTGTGTGTGTGTGTGTGTGTGTGTGTGTGTGTGTGTGTGTGTGTGTGTGTGTGTGTGTGTGTGTGTGTGTGTGTGTGTGTGTGTGTGTGTGTGTGTGGTGTGTGTGTGTGTGTGTGTGTGTGTGTGTTTGTGTGGTGTGTGTTTACCTTGGTACCTTAGAACAACGATAGAGAAAACACAGAAGGAATTGTATCCTTCCCATACATGTAATGTCACTGCCAATAAATGAGTGAATATATTGCATATATATTTATGATCATTCCCAAATTGATTAGTATGGCATTCATGTTGTGCAGGGATGCCTGTTTCTCACCCACCTCCATCAGTGCTAGCAAATCTTTACATGGCTTAGAGCATTTCCAAGAGCCGGGCCCCCAGCTCAGACTGTTGTGGCACTAGAAAATGGCTCCTTTACGGCTACCCAGAGAGTTGGTAAAGGCTTGTGGGTGTTCCTGAAACAGCCATAAAAGGTAAAGCCTGGGGAAATAGAGTGGATTGATTTAATTTAGTATGAGATTAAGCCCTGTATTAAGAAAGAGAAGGTCCTCTGAAATCCCCGTGTGTTGATGTCATTGCATGCACAAATCAAATTTGACCTATCTGTAAAAGAGAAATTGCAATACATGATGTACTAATTATTGATAAAAAACATGCTTTTTCATTTCCTATTTAATATTTTAATTTTTTATTCTACAGTTGCATCAACTTTAAAAGATATACAAATATAAAAATAAAATGTGTTAATTCTGAATAGCTGGAGTAGCCTACTAAATCGTTACCCATGTACAAACACACAGGTCAATGCCCTGTACATCCCTCAAGATGTGCCTGCCTTTTCCATTGGGCTAGTTATGCGTCATCAGATGATAAATAGGACATTTTTCTCCCAACACTCCATTCTTGGGAGCCCACATGAGCAGCACAGTGCATTAGCATGCTACACTTACCAAAAAAAGCTTTTTAAATAAAGGGCTTCTGATGCAATTAGCCATGTGTTGCGTTTGTCCCTGCCAACTAATTCAAGAGCAGCCCACACTTTGTCCGCATGTCTTAATCATGCCTCTCAACTTTCCATGGCTTTTCCGCTGTCCATTAGTCTGTCTGTCGGTGACAAAGTGTCTCTAATGGCTGGAGGAGTGACAGCCAGCAGCTTGACGTTCATTCTCTCACTCACCACATGAGGTCTGGTAAGAATAGCTGTGAGTCACATCCCCTACTTTTAGAACTTTAGTAAGCGTTACAACAATATCAAGAGGTGGACAAAAAGTATTTTTAAATTGTGGTTTTAGTACAGTATGAAAAACCACGAGTCGACATTTTCAGATTAGACTAAGGGAACAATCATCAGTACCAATTCGCTACTATACAATAAGTGCTTGTATTTTTAACCACATTTTAACCAGATACGTATTGTATAGTCAAGCACACAACTATATGTTTTGAGTGTGTGATCACGTTGTCAGTGAAACGTAATGCACCAATACTGTAGATTGCTATACGCTAAAAACCAAGGCACAATCTCACATTTCTCATAATCAATATGTTAAAATCTTTATTTTGCTATTGCATGATGTAACTCACAGTCACACAAACTGCAACACGTTGTATCATTGTTTTCATCACACAAGCCACTTGTATGTAGAATTATCTAGACTAGACTAGTCATACAGTCATGTGAAAAAGTAAGTACACCCCCTGGAAAGAAATACATAAAAGCCTTTTCCTTATGGGGCCTCTCTTGCCACAATCAATGTTGAATTGCATGGGTACACTGTCTGACTTTCCAGGGGGTGTACTTACTTTTTCACATGACTGTATATGCTGTTTTTGGCATATATGCAATGCATATAAGTTCAACATTTGCACCAATCATACCCCCAAAATAAGACAGAAGACTTCAGAATACCAATGATGTGATGCAAAAAATGTAATACAAGGTATATTTGTGTATTACATATGTCTATACAAAACAGTGTGCAACAGTGAAAATGGTAAGGAAAAGTACTGCAAATTTGCATTGACTGCAAAAGGGCTGATTCTTTACGTCAAAAATCTAGAGACATATTTAGTACGGCTGTACATACATAGTTAAGGTGATGTTTTGGTAGGGCCATAGAATAAGTCTGTGCCTTGTGTCCAAATGAAATGTGCACCTGATTTAATATACTGACTGGTCTATGAACAGATTGATGCATAATATTATACTGTATAGCATGATATGAAATCATTGTTCCACTTCAAAAGACCCTCTCAATAACAATATCATATCCAACAAGAGTTAATTTTTTTAACTATAATCACCAGAAAATATATCTGGTTTCTCAGTGTTAAAACATGTGCAAAAGTCAACAGCTCCATTGATTGTAGATAAAGTGCACCTATTGTACTGTATGCATCCACAGTGCATTGAATGAGCTATTTAGTCATAATTTTAGTCATGGAGTGAACCTAACACTTATACAGTACATTCGGCAAGTATTCAGACACCTTGAGTTATTCCACATTTTGTTACGTTACAGCCTTATTCTAAAATGGATTAAATATATACAAAATTATCAGCAATCTACACACAATACCCCATAATGACAAAGCAAAAACTGTTTTTTAGACATTTTTGCAAATATATATTCAGACCCTTTCCTATGAGACTCGAAATTGACCTCAGGTGCATCCTGTTTCCATTGATCATCCTTGAAATGTTTCTACAACTTGATTGGAGTCCACCTTGATTGGACATGATTTGGAAAGGCAGACACCTGTCTATATAAGGTCCCACAGTTGACAGTACATGTCAGAGCAAAAACCAAGCCATGAGGTTGAAGGAATTGTCTGTAGAGCTCAGAGACAGGATTGTGTCAAGGCACAGATGTCTGCAGCATTGAAGGTCCCCAAGAACACAGTGGCCTCCATCATTCTTAAATGGAAGAAGTTTGGAACCACCAAGACTTTTGCTAGAGTAGTCCACCTGGCCAAACTGAGCAATCGGGGAGAAGTTCCTTGGTCAGGGAGGGGACCAAGAACCCGATGGTCACTATGACAGAGCTCCAGAGTTCCTCTGTGGAGATGGGAGAACCTTCCAGAAGAACAACCATTTCTGCAGCACTCCACCATGGTAGAGTGGCCAGACGGAAGCCACTACTCAGTAAAAGGCACATGACAGCCCGCTTGGAGTTTGCCAAAAGGCACCTAAAGGACTCTCAGACCATGACAAACAAGATTCTCTGGTCTGATAAAACCGAGATTGAACTCTTTGACCTGAATGCCAAGCGGCACGTCTGGAGGAAACCTGGCACCATCCCTACAGTGAAGTATGGTGGTGGCAGTATCATGCTGTGGGGATGTGTTTCAGAGGCAGGGACTGGGAGACTAGTCAGGAATGAGGAAAAGATTAACGGAGCAAAGTACAGAGAGATCCTTGATGAAAACCTGCTCCAGAGTGCTCAAAAGGTTCACCTTCTAACAGGACAACGACCCTAAGCACACAGCCAAGACAATGCAGGAGTGACTTCGAGACAAGTGTCTGAATGTCCCTGAGTGGCCCAGCCAGAGCCCAGACTTGAACCCAATCGAACATCTCTGGAGAGACCTGAAAACAGCTGTGCAGCGACGCTCCCCATCTAACCTAACAGAGCTTGAGAGGATCTGCAGAGAAGAATGGGAGAAACTCCCCAAATACAGGTGTGCCAAGCTTTTAGCATCATACCCAAGAAGACTCAATGCTGTAATCGCTACCAAAGGTGCTTCAACAAAGTACTGAGTAAAGGGTCTAAATAGTTATGTGAATGTGTTATTTCAGATTTTTATTTAAACATTTTAAATGAGCAGAACATTTCTAAAAAACAGTTAGTTTTTGCATGGGGTAAACAACAATTGAATCATTTTTAGAATAAGGCTGTAACGTAACAAAATGTAAAAAAAGTCAAGGGGTCTGAATACTTTCCTAATGCACTGTATGTGTAGTAGTGAGGTTTAACTCCCTCACTAAAATAGCTTCCAGTGAAATAGCCTAAAACATGTACATGACGTGTAGATTAACATTCCAGTTGACTGGTCATCGTGCGACTGTAAAGTAATAACAATTTCTCAATCTAAATGAAAACATTCTCTAACTAACCTTCACTGAACTAATATGTGCTCCTGGCTGAGGCTGAATTGCATTCATGATGCAGCTATTGGTCTTAGTTCCAACCTTTAGGAGTGGATTAGACGATGGTGCTCTTTCGTCATGCCGTCAGTGGATCATCTTATTTGTGAAGCACAACTGATTTTGTATTCTAACAAAATTAAATATTACTTGTCATGTATGTTATGTGCAAGTTGAGAAGAGGAAACTACATTGTATTGTTACACTTCTAAAATCATATTTACAATAAATTTGTTTCTTCTCAAGATTTTTGTGGTGAGGTACAGTATGTTCATGGTTGCATTATTTTAATATTGCATTGTTCTTGATCTTACTATGATTACGCTTTAGCTTAGAGGGTTAACACCTGTGTCACGCGGCGCAAAGGAGATCCGGGTTCGAACCCAATCGGTCACACATCCAGTTAACGTTTCTAGTGAACATGCAGGAGGCGGCATAGATCATCGTAAACTTGCGGAAATTCCTTTGAACAGCATCCACTAGCAGCCATTCAGTGTAGACTGATTGTGTTCCCATGCAGTCAACTTAGTTAATAAAACCCCAGTCGTCCCCATGCCACGCCACGCCTTTCTCCCTGTAATGAGAGTTAACCTGGCTGTCTAGCGTGATCATTTAGCATCCCTGTTAGCTCATCTATCAGCCCTGCCTTTCTCTTCATGTTGGGATGGCTCTTCATTAAAGTCCAATCTGTCCCTGGGCGTTTTATTAACACACGACTCTGCTGACCTTTCTATGGAGATTGTTCTCCTTCGACACCATCCATCAGCAACAAGGCTATGTTGTCTGGGCCACAGTAAATGTTGGCTCAAATAGAAGGTATTTACAGGTACTTTAGAGGTAGTATTGGTTTACTCAGCTTCATTCTTCAAAATGGCCATTGAGTGGGGTGAGTTTAGAAGCAGATAATGTATTTTCTTCTACCAATTTTAACCCACTTCATCTAGCTAATCAGATTAAATTATACTTTTTTTAATAAAGTAATTTTGGGTAAAGTTTTGACTTTTTAACATTTTCTAAGATAGTGAGCAACATTTAGAGAATTTTAACTGATGATTTTCAAAACAGCTGTATAGACTTAACTACCCTTATTGAGTCATTACCATTGGCTAAAACTGTAGGATCCTCTTAAATTCTCCACCATCCAGACAGTCGTATAGGTGATTCGCCAATATTGACGTGCTGACTGCGGCCTTATTACAGATGAAGATGGCAGTACTTATGTCACTTTCATGTGAAGTGGTCAGTACGAGCTAATCTCCTCCTTCAGTTTGGATAAATATAGAACTGGAATTGATCCATTGGCTCCCAGCAGACAATGAGCCTGTGGATGTCACAATGTAGTTGTTTAAATATCTGGAACAGAGTGTGACGGCATGATGAAACAATTAGTCAAAGGAAATCTTTCCATGTCTTATCTTTAATGGGCTGCCATTGTGCAGGACAGGACTCCCAGTAACTGTTAGCAGTTCGTGGCAGTGGTTAGGTAAACAAACCCATAGCGTGTATTCATTTGCAGTCCCTCCTTGTCCATAGACTGCTTTCAAAATAAGGAAACAAATATGACATTTCATAATTTGGTTTAAATATCCCTTTAACTCCCATAGGTTGGAAGACGCTCGCTGAGACTAGCAAGTGGTTGCACAGACATTCTAATGTTGTAAGTGGATGTGTTCCGAGACCATCTGGAATACTTTGTTTTGCTATCTGTGCTCATGAAACAAAGGACATCTGCTCAAGAACCATTATCTGGTCTCAGCAAGACCACAGATGCTGCCAACAGAGTCCCGACTCAGACTAATCCAGACTGCTCATCTGATTAATCAAGTCACAATGACACTTCACTGTTCACAGAACTACTTTGGCATCCGTGACTCATGCCATACATGTGCGCTCAATTTTAGAGTTTGGCATCTCTTTTTTTCCCAAATGTCTGCTGCTGACAAACGTCACTCTAACGCCACGGTATGGTTCTAAGTGTAATTCGCTGAGAGGTGTTGAGGGTAATAAAGGGCTGTGTCATCGATTCTTATTATGTGAAACTGATTTACCAATTAACTACATTCAAAGAACCAACCTCGCTCAAAAGCTAAGCAAATGAAACAGAACTGGATGTCTCTCTCTCTCCTCAAATATGTTTTTCAATAGTTAAAGGATGTTTTTGTCCTAAAGCAATGCTATTTTTGTTTCATTTTGCAGGACGCTTGAGTATTAACCTAGAAACCCATTGTATATCAACAGTGACAGCCTGTTATCATTTTTAAACATACCCTCTTTAATGACAATGACAATGACACGACACCAGACAACCTTCCAAGTGCCACTGTCTCACCTGCTGTGGGCTTGGCCTCATTACTATGGTTAATGTTCTAGTAATTAAGGTCACACTGAAGCGGGAGTTACTGTATTATAATGTTCTGCTTCTGTTCTGATGCTGACACCCAGGCTTCCCATAAGGAGCATTGTATTTCGCATCTTCTAGTCTCGGAGTGAAGATACTGGGAAAAAACAGGTTGAATCAACGTTGTGATAACGTTGAATCAGCATGGAAAACTGATTGGATTTGAAAAAAGTCCATTTGTCTTTTTTTTCACCCAAAGTCTTACCTAAATCCAATGACATGGTTCTTATTTGTTTTTGGTTTCACTTTAAATTCACCTTAGTTGACAACTCAACCAAATGTAAATCAAAACTAGATGTTGAGCTAACACCTACCCAGTGGGTAGGTTATAGGTTCACAAACCAAAACTGAAGTTCCAATTTTAGATTCAACTTCATAGAGTTTAAAATATATTCTGCTATATAACATTCCAACAACAGCCACAGCTCTCTATGGATGGCATTGGAAGTGCAGACATCTTATTATTGATCTTGGTAAAGTATTCAGCTTTTTCTTCTAGAACTATCTGTCGTTCTGGGAAAAGAAAGGAAGAGAGAGAGAGAGAAAAAGAGAGACAGAGAGACAAAGAGACAGAGAGACAGAACAATAGATGAAAGGCATGTGTTTCCAAGAAAAACTATTATTGAAATCATATAGTGACCCAGCACTAATGTGTGTGTGTGTGTGTGTGTGTGTGTGGATGTGTGTGTGTGTGTGTGTGGATGTGTGTGTGTGTGTGGATGTGTGTGTGTGTGTGTGTGTGTGTGTGTGTGTGTGTGTGTGTGTGTGTGTGTGTGTGTGTGTGTGTGTGTGTGTGTGTGTGTGTGTGTGTGTGTGTGGCATAAGCAGCATTCCAGATCAGAACGACCAGTCTAATAAAAGCACAACCTTTCAATGAGAAAAAGTGGGCCACTCACTATTTTGGACAGAGAACCGTTCAAACAATTCAACAAAAAGTTCATTTAAATAGGCCAAAGTAATTCATAACTGCTAAAGGTCTAGGTTTTGCACTCTCAGTAGGCTGTCAAAGAAAACCAATTTACTCCACTTTCCAATATTTAACATAATTTCCTTTGTATGGCAAAAAGTTCAAATAGTTCCTAGGAGAACTTGGCCAGCCCGCAGAGGGAAAGTCCAACTGGATGCTACGCTGCAACTCATTCTCCATCATGAGTAGTTTTAAGATTACAGACTTCAAAGTCAAATCCCTGTTTGCGATGTGTGCTATAATGTAGATGACAACTCCTTGGGGATGGACTGTGTGGTTTACATGGAGGGGCTGGGGAGTAGTCTTCTCGGGTCCAAAAAGTTGTACCTGGATCCGAACGGACCAGAGAACAATCAAACCCGAACCTGAATGGACCCGATGACAACTAGACCTAGACCAGGCATTTATCTTAGATCCGGAAAAAAATGTCTAGTAGCTCTTCTGGATAACGAACAGGTCTTTACTGTATATGTTGGCTAGGCCATCTATACACCAATAAATTCACCTCATTAGCATAAAATAAATATGCTATAGGCTATGCTATAGATCCATTCGGGTCCACTCAGGTCTATCAGCTGTAGTTACATAGACCAGAGACTGATGACAATCGAACAGGACCCGACCCAGACCGAAGAGAAAAGTTACAATTTCAGACCCGAACCTGCACAGGTCCCGGTTCGGGTCTTGGGTATTCTGGTTCGGGTGGATCCGTGAAGAACTCTACAGGGGAGCCATTTTGAAACTATATAATTTCTATTGTCTCACTCACACACAGGGCTTTTGGAGATTTCATTTGATTGGAACATCCTAATCCCTGAAATAAGAAGTAATTTCCTCTGTGGATCAGGATGACTTACAGAAAAGTGGAAGTGGATTTCCTGAAATTTGCAGTTTCCTTCCTTCTGAAAACCACCTTTTCATCCATCTATTTTTAAACCAATATTTTCTGCAGTTGCACAATTAGAGCTGAATCCAGACTAATGGAGTGAAATGGAATATATATCTGAGAGTAACAAACATGTATTCTGAGGGAGAGTACAGGTCAGGTTAGAGGAAGACATCTTAGAGTCTCTTTCAGATCGAGAGTGTGATCCCCCTGTTAAGCTAGTTCTGTCCAATCATGTACACTGAGGATTCACGGTGCTTTGGACTTGGTGAACATCATGAGCTGTCTGTCTGTCGGCATGAGGCAGCGGTTGTAGTTATATCTGCTATATTAACATTGGATAATGTATTCACAAGCTGATGCTCTGACAGCAGGTGCTTGAATTTTAACCTGAGTGACTTCAAAATGCTTATTGTATGTGTAGGTGCACTTGATTGAGCTCACCCATCAAAGTTCTGGGGTGGGTGTTTGCACCTCAGGATCAATGGAATTGGTTTCCTACCGAAGATCATCAAGGGTTTGATTTGCTGACCTTCCGTTAAACAAGCTCACATCCTGGTTGATGCCAGTCTACTTAGATCATCCTACCTTCAAGAAATGTTATAGTTATAGTTAGTAACAGAAAGTCTTTCCATTCCAAAATAATGGAAGTTACCGTATACGCTAGATTCAACCGACATTACGGTCCTGATCTGATTGCTTTTAAGTTAATCAAAACTTTACAACACGACTAGTAAACAGAAAGGTCTACTCACTATACAGTCAATGCTTGAAGAAATAGAACAACATGAAACATCTAAGAAGCCAGGCATTCATAGCGGATTTTGAAAAGGCCTTTTATTTATAGACATGTCTCTTAAAGCTTCACCTATACAAAAGTTTAACTTGAAGTCAAAATGGTTCTCAAGTAGATTAATAAGAAAAAGCTCATCCCGTTTAAAAATTGCCTTTTTGCCTATGTGCAGATTGCCATGACTCATTTTCGATAAATTTAAAATTAAACAGTACAGTTGAAGTCGGAGGTTTACATACACTTAGGTTGAAGTCATTAAAACTCATTTTTCAACCACTCCACAGATTTCATGTTAATAAACTATAGTTTTGGCAAGTCGGTTAGGACATCTACTTTGTGCATGACACAAGTAATTCTTCCAACAATTGTTTAAAGACAGATTATTTCACTTATAATTCACTATATCACAATACCAGTGGGTCAGAAGTTTACATACACTAAGTTGACTGTGACTTTAAACAGCTTGGAAAATTCCAGAAAATGATGTCATGGCTTCAGAACCTTCTGATAGGCTAATTGACGTAATTTGAGTCAATTGGAGGTGTACCTGTGGATTTATTTCAAGGCCTACCTTCAAACTCAGTGCCTCTTTGCTTGACATCATGGGAAAATCAAATGAAATCAGCCAAGACCTCAGAAAAAAAATTGTAGACCTCCACAAGTCTGGTTCATCCTTGGGAGCAATTTCCAAACGCCTGAAGGTACCACGTTCATCTGTACAAACAATAGTACGCAAGTATAATCACCATGGCACCACGCAGCCGTCATACCGCTCAGGAAGGAGACGCGTTCTGTCTCCTAGAGATGAACATACTTTGGTGTGAAAAGTGCAAATCAATCCCAGAACTTCAGCAAAGGACCTTGTGAAGATGCTGGAGGAAACAGGTACAAAGGTATCTATATCCACAGTAAAAGGAGTTCTATATCGACATAACCTGAATGGCCGCTCAGCAAGGAAGAAGCCACTGCTCCAAAACCGCCATAAAAAAGCCAGACTACGGTTTGCAAATGCACATGGGGACAAAGATTGTACGTTTCGGAGAAATGTCCTCTGGTCTGATGAAACAAAAATAGAACTGTTTGGCAATAATGACCATCGTTATGTTTGGAGGAAAAAGTAGGATTCTTGAAAGCCGAAGAACACCATCCCAACCGTGAAGCACAGGGGTGGCAGCATCATGTTGTGGGGGTGCTTTGCAGGAGGGACTGGTGCACTTCACAAAATAGATGGTATCGTGAGGAAGGAAAATTATGTGGATATATTGAAGCAACTACCTCAAGAGATCAGTCAGGAAGTTAAAACGTGGTCGCAAATGGGTCTTCCAAATGGACAATGACCCCAAGCATACTTCCAGTTGTGCCAAAATGGCTTAAGGACAACAAAGTCAAGGTATTGGAGTGGCCATCACAAAGCCTTGACCTCAATCCTATAGAAAATATGTGGAGGTAGGAAACTGGTCTGTATGCCCATTACAAAGTATCAAAACTGGTCTGTCTGCCCATTATAAAGGATCAAAACTGTTCTATCTGCAAATTATAAAGGATCAAAACTGGCAGAGGAACAAAAATAGCATAAATTGTATACCATTTTCATTTGAGGACCAGGATGTTAACAGCTGTGCCATACTGATAGCAAAATCTACCGATTCTCAGGGTGTATGGAATTGATATATTTAGATATATTCAAGATTCAAGACTTCAGACTTTTCAGCTAAACAGGTTGTACAGAATTCTTGCCACCAACAAAATGTTGAATATCTGATGCATACAATCGTCACAGCTCTGCAGACTTTGTTGTGAGGATATAGAATCAACAGACCATTTGTTCTGGTTTTGCCCTCATGTAGACTGTTTCTGGTCTCAGGTTCCGGAATGGCTGAAAAAGCATAACATTCATGTATTATTGACCCTAGAAATAGCATTGTTGGGAGATTTGGAGAGACCTGGTCAGTCAATAATTCATATAATGCATTCAGAAAATATTCAGACCCCTTGACCTTTACCACAATCTGTTATGTTACAGCCTCATTCTAAAATGTATTAAATCGTTTTTTCCCCTCATCAATCTACACACAGTACTCCATAATGACAAAGCAAAAACAGGTTTAAATGTTTTTTTTGCAAATGTATTAAAAATAAAAAACTGAAATACATAAGTATTCAGACCCTTTACTCAGTACTTTGTTGAAGCACCTTTGGCAGCAATTACAGCCTCGACTCTTCTTGGGTATGACGCTACAAGCTTGGTACACCTGTATTTGGGGAGTTGGTCTTATTCTTCTTTGCAGATCCTCTCAAGCTCTGTCAGCTTGGATGGGGAGCGTTGCTGCACAGATATTTTCAGGTCTCTCCAGAGATGTTTGATCAGGTTCCAGTCCGGGCTCTGGCTGGGCCACTCAAGGACATTCAGAGACTTGTCCCGAAGCCACTCTTGCATTGTCTTGGCTGTGTGCTTAGGGTCGTTGTCCTGTTGGAAGGTGAACCTTCGCCCCAGTCTGAGGTCCTGAGCACTCTGGAGCAGGTTTTCATTAAGGATATCTGTGTACTTTTCTCTGTTCATCTTTCCCTCAATCCTGACTATTCTTCCAGTCCCTGCCACTGAAAAACATCCACCACCATGCTTCACCGTAGGGATGGTGGTTTCCTCCAGACGGGATGCTTTGCATTCAGGCCGAAAAGTATTGGTTTCATTCGACCAGAGAATCTGGTTTCTCATGGTCTGAGAGTCCTTTTGGTGCCTTTTGGCAAACTCCAAGCGGGCTGTCAAGTGCCTTTTACTGAGTAGTGGCTTTTGTCTGGCCACTACCATAAAGGCCTTATTGGTGGAGTGCTGCAGAGATGGTTGTCCTTCTAGGAAGGTTCTCCCATCTCTACAGAGGAACTCTGGACCTCCCTGACTAAGGCCCTTCTCCCCTGATTGCTCAGTTTGGACGGGTGGCCAGCTCTAGGAAGAGTATTCATGGTTCCAAACTTCTTCTATTTAAGAATGATGGAGGCCACTGTGTTCTGTGCCTCGACAAAATCAGTTCTGGAGTCAAGTGGGAGTGGAGTTGCTGAGCGGGGTGTAGAATGACGGTCAAAGATAAAAGTAAAAAGTCTAAATAAATAAAACAAAACTTGGATCTTGGATGGTTGCTGGCCTGGCGGTTGGGAGCTTGGACCGGTGTCTGATAGGTCGCTGTTTCGGGTCCCCGATTTGACTTGGAGGGAGAACTGTCGACGTGCCCTTGACCCTGGTTGCTCCTGTTGGTCTCTTTGGAGGGGAGCGTCTGCTAGATGACTGAATGTATTGTAAATGTTGAGCATCTTCACTGCAGGTAATGTAAAAAATATATATATTGTATATATATTCTTGAACCAATAGTTTCCTCATCCTCAGTCAGGACCCCTTGGGAATTCACCACTGCCATAGAGGGCCTGTTTGTATTGTAACACCCAGAGAACAATATGAAGCTCATCTCTCACGTTAATGTAAAGCTAGTGTTGCTGTGAGAAGGAACACAGTGTAGTGTTGTGGTCCTGCCTGGTCAACCTGGAGGAGTGGGCCGGTGGCCAGCACACAGATGGCAGGGTGGAAGACAAGCTGCTACTTCTGGATTAAATTCATTCAAATATGCTTACAGCCCTTTAACCATGTTTTGCTAGGCTCACATTTATTTTGGAAACTTGTTGACTGGACATTCTGGATTCAGGACTCACCCCCATTATAAGGAAAAATTGTTTCATCATCGACTGAAGAACTTTTGGGGAATGTAAGCTCCATGTTCTCATTACAGATTGGTGGTGGAGAGAGAGGTATGATTGAATAGGACATTACCACCACAGACATTACCAGGGTTATTATTTGGTCCCAGTCATATAAGGTATTCTTGTAATGGACTTGAGATGAGACCCTGCTGTTAATGCTCTCACTGAGGCATCCCAGTTCCGTTGCCTGAAGAACTGTTACTGTAGGTCTACCCACAAGTCTTATGTATTGTATTTTAGTATTTGCTCCCCCTCTAGTACTCTTCATCATCCTCTTCCCCCCGAGAGCCATCTAGACAAAGTGTAATAGATAGCTGAAGCCAGCAAGGAGGGCCTGAGTTACTACTGTCCCTCTCCAAGGAGCTCCCATAATGGCGCTATCATCAGTGTGAACACTGTTCATTTTTCAGGCCCACTGATTACCCAGCCATACAGAAACACATTTCACTTACTATTGACTGACAAATGTACAGCACTTTATACACTCTCTCTCTCTCTCTATATATATATATATATATATATATATTTATAGTAACAGTATATGTTTTATTGTCACATACACCGGATAGGTGCAGTGAAATGTGTTGTTTTACAGGGTCAGCCATAGAAGTACGGCACCCCTGGAAGGACAAAGCTCTGTGACCCAAAGCCCTTTAAATATCAAATGTATATGCTTTGTCTTTGCTCACTAAAAGACAGTGTAAGACAGTCAAATTAGAAAAAAGACAGGAGTGTGGGTTGTTATGTGCTAATGGGGGGGGGGGGGGGGGGTTCTCCAATGCATAGCAATGCAAGACGCTGTGAAATCCAAAATGATTGCTACCTAATGGGGTGACAACATGTAGAGAAATGTTAAAAGGTGGCAGGGCTGGGGGTCCCCACACCCCACTCACTACAGGCCATGGTCATAGTCCCAGAACAATAGACAGCACAATACAACTACCCAAAAACACAAAAAGGAGAGAATATGTTCATAGACAGTTTCATTCGAGGAATGCATGTGGAGATATGTAAACAGTATTGACAAGGGGTGGTCGTTACAGCATCTCATTTGTCAGATGTAATATAAGTCTTCCACTCTACCAAAGACATACAACTAGTGCTGAAACATTCTTTAGGAAAGTCACAGGTTTTACTAAACATCCAGAAAGAAGAAATAGTTTACAAAACAAGGTAAAAAGACATAATTCATGCTAAGCTAAAGCATTGGACAATAGCAATGATGCCGGTAAGGTAGACTGTGCAAATAGAATGCCTCTATCTTCCATTGAACATAGACATATGGTAATGTCATTTTGGGGGGAATGGGACAAAGCCATCACTGACAGGGAAATTCAGCTATACAGCTTGTAACATTAATAGCTCAGTTTTTCCCTTTGATGTATGCTATGTATGTTGTTCTTCAGAACACTGATTAGGTCAAAAGCGTGAACTCTGTGCTGGCATACAGCTGGGACCTGCAGACCATAAGCTCTGCGATGAAGCCACGCAGATGTGTCAGCAAAATACAAACCGTATTTTTTTTCCCCTTGTCTGATTAAAATGGCCCCCCAAGTAGCTATAGGCCTAGCTACTTGGTATTCCACTCATGGTTGTATGTAGAGATGACTAATTATCTTCAGCGTCAGCATTTTTATAGATTACCCGTCATATTTCTGATTTTCCACTTGTCAGAGCATCCTCACTGTGTTGCTGGGGTTTGAACGGCACATCATTAGTGCTGCTGACAGCCCGGAAATAATGCACTTTGTTTACCATCCTGTTCTGCATACTTACAGACGTTTATGCACTTGATAGTTCAATAATTCATCATCATCATCATTCTCCTTATATTCTTCACTCAGTTGTAATATAATAATATCCTTGTTTGTCTATTTCATTGCAATTATGAACTGACCAAATTAGTCTGATTTAACATAAAGCATGTGCATGCTAACCTAGTGTGGTAATTATCAAATAGACAGCAGCTATACATAAACACAACACTGGAGAAACTAACAAGCATATAACAACTAACTTTCTGTAATTTCCACAGAGTTTACTTATAATTATGGACATGCTCTGTGCCTTCATTTCAACCTCTAGTTTTAAAAAGCTATTGTAGATTCTTGTTAATTGGCAAATCATGCTTTTTTTCCCCATTGGGGTAGTTCCCTCAGGAAATTAAATCAGTTTAATAACCTAAATCTGTCGCTCCCGCTGTGTATGATAAATCATATTACTGACAGAATGGCATATTCAGATGAAGCATCATTAATACATTTTGAATAAATCACAAATAATATGGTATTTGCAGTTAAGTCCTGTATGTTGCTAAACGCCAGATTTCTCAAGTGTACCGTCTCTGGATGATTTTTATGCTTGGCATTTGACTGATGAACGTCCAATTCAGGTGAGCCAAATAAACAAGTGCATCTGGGTTGATATCGCTGCAGGAGTAGAATTATATTTGTAGACTCTAGGCTGGAGAGTAACGATGAACATTTTTCACTGTCTCAGAGGCCTGTCTTGAGAATCCACAGGAGACTGTGGGCTGCTTCAGATGATCCCACGTTCATGTCACTTCCCACAAGGCATCTTTACAACACTATTTTGTTTTTAATGTGGTCTGCAGATAGGATCCCTAGCTCCTACTGTATCTCTCTGCCTAGGTAGTTATAGAGGCGTACCTCAGCCTGCACCAGAGACCCATTATCCCTGTGTCACATGAAGAGGTGGAATTGATAGAGCTCTAGTGAGACTAAAATGTAAATGCGACAAAGGATTGAGAGGAGTCTGGGTTTCTCTGCTGGAGGAGTCTGGGTTTCTCTGCTGGAGGAGTCTGGGTTTCTCTGCTGGAGGAGTCTGGGTTTCTCTGCTGGAGTAGTCTGGGTTTCTCTGCTGGAGTAGTCTGGGTTTCTCTGCTGGAGGAGTCTGGGTTTCTCTTTTGTAGGAGTCTGGGTTTCTCTGCTGGAGGAGTCTGGGTTTCTCTGCTGGAGGAGTCTGGGTTTCTCTGCTGGAGGAGTCTGGGTTGCTCAGTGATGTCAGTGTTTGGCTGATGCAGTAGTGTTGGAACCTCGCAATGAGTTTCACACCCTAAACCCATTGCTTATCCTTGTCCCTCAGAGATGGGTATGATAGGCCTATATACGTATATACATATGTAAAGATATATAATTGAGGGGAGAGTGACACTGAGAGAGACACAGAGCGAAACAGAGAGAGATACTGAGAGACAGAGCTGAGCAATGGGATGGGTGGGTCTTTGGATGGGTCCCAAGTGGCCACTCTGTCCCTGGCCTCTACATGGCTCAGCGGCCCTGCCATGACGCACTCAGGGGATGAACGTTCTGCTCCATTTAGCACATATGCTGAGGATCCACTCTCCTGTAATTGGCATCTCTGACTGACATCTATCATCCCATCTAAAGCTCCCACACTTTCTGCTGCCTACAACCCTCAAGGAACTTAAGCCCATAGATGTACTCAAACGGGGACTGTTTTTGTATTTGCAACTTAAAATCTCACTATGTAAGAAGTTGTTTGTGGAACCAATGCAAAGATTTGTAAATACACAACTATAGACTGAGTCACATGGGAATGCATATTGATGAATTACCAATGTGATTCCTGTATGTTAAAACGTGGAGTTAAGTCGTGATGACAGGTGAATAGTTTAGGCCAATGAATGTACAAAAAGGCCTGTTCGGGAGAACGCCTCCTATAAATGTCTGTGAAATGAATGTGAGTACGTCCGCATTATAGCTGTGTGCTTACCCAGGAGATAGCACTTTCCATAGGCCAAATGTGTGGTGAATGGCGATAGCAACCAGCAGAAAGCAATGGAGGGCCGGCCATGTGGGGACACTGATAAAACGAGGACCTGATTAAACACAACAGGTGAATGTGATTCCAGCATCCTTCTGCTCCACACTCACATGGGAAGGGAAGGTATCTGGGGTGTATACATCCTCCTTCTGTCAGGAAGACTACTGGCCCGCAAAATCATACCGTCGGTATGTCGAAATACCCCTGCTCCCCCATTAAAAGCACTGCTGTGGCCATACAGTATAATAATAATAATAAAAAATGCAGTGAAATGGAAATGGTGTGGAAAACATGATAATGCACTTATCAAGAAATGCACCACAAAGAGACATTAATCATGTAAAATAATATGCCTCCTATTGCATAAGAAGCGGATCCTGGTTACTGTTTAACAACATGTATTCATTGAACTGCACACATGCATGCTGGGTACATTTTGAATTTCATCAGTTGATGAAAAGATGAAGTCCTTATTAATAGGCAAAACAACACTTGCTAAATGAGAGAATTGCTTATTAAAAGAAAAAAAAGTGCTAAAAGCCTTTTGGCCGCTAATCATTTCAAACGCAGTCAGTCGGTGATACTCTGTCAGGAAGTGGTCTGGCTCTCTGTCACCGGATGCGGGTCTCACTCCCCAGAACTACAGCTGTAAAGTAGGGAGAACATTTTAATGATGTTGAATTCCCAGAGGGGGTCATGAGGAAATCACTTAATGCAAAACTCTTACTGCATACATGACCTAGGTCTGGGAACTGTTAAAGAGGCATATTTTGATGGGATGGCGTATAGGGAGTGATATCTGAGTTAAAATAAAATAGTCTCTGCCAATGCACCCTATACATAACAAGAGAGCTGCCTCATGTGTTGCGTTTATCATGAAAGTTAAAACTGAAGTAGCCTATAAATACTTAACAATTATCAAAGGACATTTGCTCTCCTTGAACACTTCTGAGGTCCACACCTCACATCTCATCTCTACCACGAGAACATACTCGTGCACCACTTACGTTAAGCCAGGCATATTGAGTTAGTAGCGGTGACCTTCTGTCAGGTGAAACCCTTTCTTTATCCCCACTCCCAGTCCACAACCAATCATCCATCCACAGTGTCTTCTCTAGGAGGATTTCACAGGTACAGACTATTGTACCTACTCTGATGAATGGCTGGCTCAGTATCTGTTGGGGAGGCCAAAATAAAGTATAAATCTGATGGAGGCTGAAGAGCTAGAGGGGGTTATAATCCCACAGAGGAGATGGACATGGCAGACTGATTCTAGATACAGGTCCCATCCCATCACCACATCACAGCTCCTTGGAAGGATTAGTCTGCAAAGACATGTCAATGTGCGTTGGAGAGGGAGATGAAGTGTTTCTTCCATTCTATTGGTGGTGGTATGGTGTTGAGTCCCTGGTTCTTGATTGAGTTCTGCACTGCGTGTCTAATCATCAATCACTCTGGTCAATGCAGTCAGATCACGTAGCACAGTGAAGTGCATGGGTTGTTTGGTATTCCTCAATACAGACACGGGAGGGGATGAAACTGTCAGCTTTTCCACACTTTTTAAGTCTGAACATCCTAAGAGTCAAACTACAGACCGCTTCACACCCTGTAGGGCCCTGCAAGACTAACAGTGAAGTGCGATGTCAGGTATAGTTTCAGAGAGACTGCTGTCCAGGGTCCTGGAATCGTGCAGCGCGGTTGACCAGGGATTTCCTTGGGCTGTTTGTTCAGTAGTGGTAATTTTGAGGCTTAGGATATTTCAGTTTTAAGTCTGTACTGCATTAAACATTAATGTGAGGAGAATGCATGGTCAGTCTGATATGACCATTTTGTTTGTTTGATTGTTATTTATATTCTACATTCACATACTGTATTCATATAACTTCATAAAAGCTGTTGATACGATTCAGAGAAAGAAAGAAAACTAGTTTTTCACAGTAGAAAACTTTCAAACAACAGGTTATCTTTGATTAGATTGAAGTGAATTTGTGAAAGTAGTGGTTACGAAGGAGGCAAACCCTCTTCATGTGCTACTGCCTGTTAAAGAAACGGCAATAACGTTGCATCGTGAACGTCTCGGACAGGAGTGAAGGGTGAAGGGGAAAATGGCTATTTGGGGTTGCCGTGGTAACCCCAGCATCAGCGCTGCATGCAGTTAAGATGTTCTTTAAGATGGACTTTTAAAGAAGGTCAGATAAAATAGGGAGAGTTATGACTAACCGTACGAGACGTTAGATTTAATTCACTATGTTTATTTGATGATTAAAAAAAACCCCGATTGATTTAAAGACTTGGGTCAAAGGTGTAGTTCATGGTAGTCTATTGCAAAAAATATTAAGAAAATACATAACCCATTGTATATCCTCATCAATGTCTATGCTTATACAACAAATTCATACAAAATTCATGCATGCAAAATAACATCTTTAATTTCACATAGCTTTGGCTTCAGTCCTTGAATCCTCAGTATTCTCCACAAACATGTTATTTGTGTTTGGCTGTCACTCCTGCATAAACAAAGGGCTTGGCGGTTCAGTCGGGAAGCCGAGCCCGCGGAAAACATCACACAGTTACGCTGTAGCCAGTCAAGTGGATGGTTGTCAAACGTACGCAGCGGAAGAGGGAGCAATTGACATTCGGTTAACAAGACACCGACAGGGCCAAATCAGTGGCTGCCAAGCAGGTTCTGAATGCACCAAATCCCCATGCCAGTGGACAAAATACAGAGCCCAACACAGTGTGCCCAGCCCTGCACACCATCAAGCCATAGCAAGACACAGCAGCCTGGACCAGAATCTGTGGAGATCTGAACACATAGGGATTACTGCTGCTGCAGAGCACTTTAGAGAGAGAGAGAGAACCCTCCTATCGTCTCACACAGACAGAGGCTGGGGGAAATCAAAGAGGCTTGAGGCAGAGAAAAGAGGGTCTCGCTCTGGCTTTTGGATATGTAGATGGTTTGAGTGGTTTACGATCTGTGCGACTGCGATGATCTTCACAGTGGTATAATCAATGTAAAGTCGCTTTCTCAAAGGGGTCAAATCCCCACAGGAGTAGTCAGACAATCACTGGACTAGACCTGCTTCTGCTCTGTGAGAGTGGTTAGCACAAGTCGTTGTACTGTAAAACCCTGAATATTATATTTACAACATGCCTTGGTTTTGGTATCAATACCATTAAACTATATAGTGTGGGATGCACAGACAGATGCTGTGTAAGCCTGCTAGCTACTCTGTGAGCTCCACCATATCTATTCGGTCTGGTATCGATGATATTTGGACTATTTCAGTGGGTTTTGTTTCTTTGTGTCATGAAAGACCTTCACAGTCATGGCACAGAAAGGTAATTGTGCTGCAGATGAAATCAAGACTTCAGCTCTGTCGGTGCCATTTTCTCCTTACCCATGTGGCTTCTTGAAAATGCCGTTCACTGTCCAGTACAGTTAATTTTTCCCCTTCTGAAGCGCTCCCATTATGGGAATACTGGCTAACACAATAAGTTGAGGCATTGAATTGCCCTACCAATCTACCAGCCACACATTATGTCCCCATCTCCCCCAGCAGATTTTTATTCTGTCCAAATTTCTCCATTTGTAATACGTTTGACTTAATGTTTCATTTTAGCCCATGTTTTCTGACTATGGAGAGCAGGAAACAGAATTACAAATTTCTGGAAGAGGGAAAGAACCGTTAGAACCACAGGGACTCCCCTCCTCTAGCTTGAAGGTTCTCCGGCTGCCGGAAAAGATACATAAAGGATTATTTTTCTGTATGTCTTTTTCTCACGCTGTGTGTGTATAAGTGAAAAAAAGAATAACAGGGAGGGAGAGATGTAGAAAGAGAGAGAGAAGGAGGGATGGAGAGAGAGTGAAGGGTTTGTGTGTGTGTGTGTGGTGGGGGAGGGTAAGGGATTCAATGTCACTGTCTAAAAGTTTCCTGCTGTTCAGCATGCTGTATGAGGTGGTCCTACTTTTTAGGTCATTCCTCCTCACAGCGTGACAGCGGATGGCTCCTTCTCAGCTCCCTCTCCGCTGCTGCTGGCACAGGCAGCCTGGTTTGTAGAGCATGTAGCATTCACAGAACAGTGGCAAAGAAAATGGACCTGGACCCATCCCGCCAATCTTCATATGCCCTTGAAAGAAGGAGACTCGTTTGAAATCCCACTCTTGACTTTTTCCGTTTTGAGCTATGACTCAATTTAAATTAAATTTAGTGTTGTCGGGATACGAAGGCTGATTGTTTAATATGTCACTGGTGTTAGTTTGAATATTATTTCTGTGGTATCTGATGAGTGACCTATAATTGTGAATCAGAAATTTAGCATCGAATGAAGCCTGATAAACGGGAATTTCACAAAGCACTAGTTTAAATTTATCTGGTAGGTATCTAGGCTAGCAGCCTAGCCTACTGTACCAATTATATTTTCTGACTCTCTCCTCATATGGGGCTTTAGTTCCCACCACCAGCAGCCATCAGCAGACGTGATTAAGTTTCCAATTAGACTGTGTCTGACTGCCTGACTTCAGCACGCTACGAATGCATTCAGTTGTACAACTTTCCCTTTCCCAATGGAACAGGTCTCTCAGTCCCTCAGTCCTTCAGAGGCTGCAGGCTGGGGACATTGTGGGGGGAAAATGGCATATTTACCTGTCTTGTTTAAAAGTTAACAACATACAATTAACAATAGTAAGATATTACTATTGTACTAGTGCTGAGTTTTTATGGTCTCCACTCTAGCTTCCTGCAGATAGTCTGGGTGTCAAGGACATGGGTTACTAGAGGGTAATAAAAAACTCTATTTCCACATTCCATTTCCTAAAATCAGTAGTGCACTGTGGGAGATGTGTCCTTCTGGGAAACTAAGCCAGGGTGAGGTTAAGTTGACCATAGGATGAACCCAAGGTGGCTTAGTGATTACCTGATCTATATGCGAGGGGTTGGAGCCAGCCATGTGTGGGAAGTATTTTCTGTCTTCTATATAAGATGGCTGTTTTTCATTGTTGGTTAAGCACTCGGCAACACAACTTAGAGTGTGCAGTTGATGGCTTCATTACGGCAATAATTAAATCAATATTAAATAAAGATGATTGTTTGAATAATTGTCCAAGTCTCTCTCAGTGCTGACAGTTACCTGATTGGACCATTTCCACAGAGGAGTCCCTCTGTAGGGCTATTCAGCTGGTAAGAAATCCATTCTGACCAGCAGCAGTTAGGCTGTGCTAAACTGTCTTGTGTGTGTGTATTCAAGTGGGCACATGCTGATGGAGATATGATAGAATATTTCTGGTTTCATTACATAATAGTGATGGTGGGAAAAAATGTTTTTAAAATAAAAATAAAAATAATCTTGTACCTCTGCAGCAGACTTGGCAATATGTTTGGAACATCCAATCGCAACAAAATCGCAGTATCGAATCGCAATATATATATATATAATCATGAGAATCGCAATAAATAAATATAAGTACCGTGATGATATCGTATTGTGAGATCCCTGGCAATTTCCTGCCCTATTACATAACATAGACTAGAATATATTCACAAAAGTGAATATTAATAATACATAATACAATATCAACGCTCAAGCTTCAAGCTATTACAGTAGTGCGGATATTGAAATACTATAATTGTCACAGTTCCAGAGGTCACAAAAATTTAACAATGCCATAATTTCAATTAAAGATGGCTGTGAGATAGAAAAAGCTATTTTCTCCACCAAGCCGCTTCCATGATGGCGTGCAATACTTTGTGCTATGATCAGGGTCAGATTGAGAAATGTGGAACAGGTGTTTGAAGCAGACTCTGTGAACTGTGGTAGGCATATGGTGTGCACACGCTAATCAAGGAACGTGTCAGTACAAGGGGAGGTGGCCAGCTGGTGAAATACGACATCAACTGGGGGTTAATGACAGTCTCTAACTTAAATCAAAGTAAACTAGAAAGTCACCTTCCATGGCAACAACGGGAACCTGGTAGAATGACAACCAATAGTCAGGCTGACAAAAACATAATAATTCTAATGAATGTGGCTAAGAGAGCAGCTGAGACCCTTTACTGCCATCATGATTTTCTTAGAATGCAGCAGAGTTCCAGTAAATATGATCACAATATATATATTTCCTCCAGTCCCAAATGCTAATATCAACAATGGCAAACAGAAGCTAGGCCTATTTGACTATCGCTGAAGCAAAGCTGTGTTAATGCCCTTTCAAGGGCAGTTGACATAATAATACAAGTCAATTGTGAGACTACCATCATGTCAATTTTAGGCCATTTCAAATAGATGGAGGGGGAAAAATAAAGTGGATTTACAAAATTAATAAAATTGCAAGATTTCTATAAAACGGTAAAGCGATTTCATTTGACATTGACAAGAACAGACAACCTTTGCCCCACAAGTCAACAGCTACATGTAAATAACCAGTGAAGATTAGATTGCTAGGTTTGGAGAAACATGATAGATTATGACTAATTCCTACGTCTAAGCACTCAAGCTGTCTGTAGATCTGAACCACCATCACACCCCATCACCCTGTCTATGTTCCAATGCCTCTCTAATTATTTTATTTCTTTTTACAGTAATTGGCTTTTGTTTCTGTTCTACTGAATCTGTTAGAAAAGCATGATCAGCATTGCCAACACATTTATTTATCTTGTCTTAAATGGGGGAAATATGCATTTCTAATCCTGGTTGTGTAAACTACAGCCGGCCCAGAGGGTAAAACAGCTCTCCTTCCAAAATAAACCAATAGGAATATAATGAGACTTCTCAGCCAATATATTGCTGGCTTAAGAGCTGTACAAAATCTATTCATCCTGCTTTATTTCTGTTATTAACATGTTCATTTCTAGGGGAGTGCCTGTAGAATGACTGGCCATAATGACTCAAGAGGGAGACATACTGGTCTTTCTCACTCTACCCTTCTTTCACAGTTTCTTTCACTCCCTCTCCATCAGTGGCCCCTCACCTTTGCTTTGTCAGACTCTTAAATATGACCAGCGTTTGAATGGGGCTTCTCAACAATCAGCCCTGTTCCTGGATCTGGGACACACAGGCGCGCATCCAGACACACTCGCTTGCGCACACACACACTCCACACCAAAGTCACATCACCAGACGCTGACCTATATTAGACAAGTACAGATAGTTTTTTAGAACAGAGCTCCACAGGCTCACCTCTGGCCCAGTAAAACATTACCAAACTAGAGCATTCTCACCTCTGGCCCAGTAAAACATTACCAAACTAGAGCATTCTCACCTCTAGCCCAGTAAAACATTACCAAACTAGAGCATTCTCACCTCTGGCCCAGTAAAACACTACCAAACTAGAGCATTCTCACCTCTGGCCCAGTAAAACACTACCAACCTAGAGCATTCTGAAGGACATCAACATGGGAAGACAGTCTGACATCTACAGAAACATAATTTCAACTGGAAAACTGTGTGAAATATTCAAGGGGAATGCCACTGAGACATGGTGCTTTCCCACTGCCATCACAACCAATGTATTCTCTCCTATAGAAAATTGAATGACACAAGGACTGTGAGTAGGAAGTATGACTAATTGGATGATTTGAAAGCCTAATTAATGCCAATACAGTGTGTTTGCACTGTGAAGTTGCCCATACATTCTGTGTGGTGAAGTCTCAAGTGGTGTCATTATATTTCACATGGCCAGGGGTTGGAAGGAGAGGGGGCGGGGCAGTCATCATCCAGGACTGAGAAAACTATAACAAGTGATCTTACCATCTAATCCTTCAGTACCAGTAAAGTGATCTCTCTCATAACACTGTTGAGAAGTTGTTTTCAGCTGAATAATGTATACTAACGTACCTAATGATCATAGACATTCTAAGAGCATCAAAATACATCTTGAAATATATGATCTAAAATCTCAGAGAAGCCAAAGGGAAAGCCAGTAGTTTCCTGCTGCTGTTCATCACTGGTTCAATAAATGGGCTGTGAGAGGAGGTTACCAGGCAAGCCTGCTGCACACTGAGTCACTGTCAGCAGCAACCCAAGTCTCACCACAGTGAGCTACAGTAAACCACTCTCATTAGAGTTCCAATGAGAGACAGAGCACAGGGTCGCCCCAAAGCTGTTGGAGAATTCTGCCCAGAGAAATCAGATATAATGAAAGGGGCCTGCAACTCTCCAGAGGACAAGCAGAGCTGTTGCCCACTGAAATGCAGAGAGACAGACAGAGAGGGAGGGATGGGAGGTGGGGAGACACAGAGAGAGAGACAGCTACTGTAGGGCCCATGCAGCCTGATCTGCCATGACGATGAGGAGGACGATGAGTACTGTGGCAGCAGAAGTACTGTGGGCCTATTTCATCATTCATACCTCCTTTTCTACTGAGTGTGTGTGAGTGGTGTGTATGTGTGTGTGTGTGTGTGTGTGTGTGTGTGTGTGTGTGTGTGTGTGTGTGTGTGTGTGTGTGTGTGTGTGTGTGTGTGTGTGTGTGTGTGTGTGTGTGTGTGTGTGTGTGTGTGTGTGTGTGTGTGTGTGTGTGTGTGTGTGTGAAAATCACAAAACAAGTCCTCCAAACTCCTCCTGCCTGCATCTACACTAGTAATGATTTCTTCTGGATTTTCCCAGAGTCTGACTATGGCAGACCACAAACTGGGATGTAGTGATGAGGCGAGGTTCTCAATAAACTACTGCTGTGCACTGCATTCGTCCATCTTACAATGCAAACATTGTTTGTTTTGGCTTTAACAAGTCTTTCCTCCGTCTGGTACTGCAACAAACAGGCCCAGCCATAGGGAACAGAAACAGTGTGTGTTTGTGATGTGGGTTGAAGTCACTGATGCGTGCAACTGCTCACTAAGGCCCCTCCTAAAACGTCTCCTTTGGTTGGGGAGCTGGAGAACACATTTAGTCAGATCCCATTGAAGTGTCACAGATCTAAAACTTGAGATTGTAAAGATGGGCTGGATTCAATGTTCCATTTCATCCCAGTAAGGGGCCACTTTGTGAGGCTTTACTTCCTGCTTTCTGCTGCATCCTGGTACTTCAGATGAAGGAAGAGGAGGCACCTGCCTGAGCTCACCTACTTCCATATGGGCCTGAATAAAACTGTAAAAGGTGTAATAGCTACGTGATCCCTTTATCAGTCACCCTCCTATTGACATAAGGCAATATGTACTGTAGGTCACACACATTCCATAATGTCCAGCAAATTCGTAGAGGTGTAGAGGTACAGTCATTTATTAAAGAACATGTTCTATTCTAGTGAGAATATTGGTTAAATAATTAAAAGGTCCAGGTGATTCATATTTGAAATAGTCCAGTTCCTTCTGGATTTGAAAGAAGCTATTTCCCTCCCACAGGCACTACAGCATAATTTACCCAGTTCCTTCACCTACATATACCAATCAGTGTCACAGTTTACCTACCCGTTGGTGTTGGTAGTGGCACACTATATGTTGAATTACTATTAAACTATCTGTTAAAAAGAAGATTGTTGAAGCGTTGTATTTCTTTCTATACCATGACTCAAACTGGAAAAATAAAAGGTTGACAGGTAGCATGCCCAGTTTTCTCCACTCTGTCTTTACCTGTATATTGATATGCTGGTCAAAATTCTCTCTTTCCTCTGAGAGCTAGAGTGGGTGTTTTTGGGAACGCCTCGGAATTTCTGTTATACTCCCTTCCAGTCTTATTATAGGATGAAGGTATGCTTTCAGCTCACAAGGAGAGCAGCGGTAAATAGCAAACAAATTAGAAATACAGAAAGGTACGAACGTTTTATGAAGAGAAAAAAAGGGTATTTAAGGGAAGAACACAAGTATCCAGGGATTTGCTAAGGAATACCACACTGTATTTATGAAAAACATTCGTTTTTTTTGCTCAGCACAATATGAAAAGGAATGCTGTCTCTGGATTAAGGATAATCTTCATGTTTTCAATTCTGATCCCTGTTATTAGTCTGTATTAGCCCACATACTGTCCCAGAATGTACCCTACTCTTCTTAACACTCTATTGTCCTGAAAGAAAGGATCATTACACATGGCTTAATATATTAATCTCAGAGAGAGAGAGAGAGAGAGAGAGAGAGAGAGAGAGAGAGAGAGAGATGGAAAAGTCAGATAATGTATCATTTACTCCTCCTCCAATTGTGCTTTGGTCTTTCTCACCAATATTTGCCCTTACTTTTCAAATCCATGGGCTAAGCAGAGAAGCGAGCAGAACAAAATGATTGTTTCATTTGAAGAGATAAGTGTCTCCTCCTTCTTCATCTCTCTCCCTCTTCCTCTCGCTCCTATCATCACCACTCCACTACTGCTGGAGGAATATTGCAGTAGAGGAAACTGAAATAATTGGATGAAGAATTCCAGATGGAACATTGAAGGTATATGTGCAGTATAATTTCACGTACCACAGACACTGAAGCAGTGTTGTTGTTGTTTTGGTTTCCATCAGGATTCATCCCTTAACATAACTCCAGCTCTCCATATACAGTATATTAACTGTTAAGAAATACTTTTTCCAGTATGTCATGGTCTCAAAGCAGATTTACACAGTTGCCACAGCCATTACATATGTCATGGCACATGTAGATCTCCCATGGAAAACTTGTCTGACAAGCCACTTTAGACATTTCTACAAAGTATATTACACTGGTTATTGAGATATATTTTGTGAACTAATGATAGGCCTATTCTAATTCAAATGCTTTTCCTCATACAGTTAGACATATTGTGTAGAAATGACAATAGCAATTGTCCATTGGAAATGGCACCTTACGGCATTCTTCACCAAGGTGGCCGATGCAGCGAACGTGGAGAGTGACAGAGGGTGACACTCAGTTATTCCATACTAGTCGATCAGCCGTGACACTGAGGGCTTTGATCTCCAATCCACCAGAGAGGCACAAGGATTCACAACCCTCTCCCCATGACACCTCCATGATCTCCTGGCAACAGCCAAGCTTTCTCAATTACCAGCCGTGTCCCCTATGCCTGCCCACTGACCACTGCACTCCACTCTACTGTCTACTGCTAAGTGTAATAACATGAACAAAAGTTGTCCAATACTGGATATCTTATTATAGTATTATAATGTTGTGTATCCTCATTATTTGAATCAATTTAGAGTGTTCTTCCATGTTGAGAAAAACATTTGATTAAAATAAAGCATATTGGTTAAAAACTAAAAGGGCAAAAAGACAAAGAGAGAGAAACTAGAGTAAGTGGGAGGCTATCCAGGCATTTCCTCTGAAACCTACAATTATGAGCATGGCTCAATAGTTATCAGAAACAAGTAACAATCTGTGTCTGGCATTCTACAAAGTGGAACACCTATAAAATCATGTATAATTCAGAGAGTACCGTGGTTGAGTATACAGAGGTAGAACTAGGTCAGGAATGGAAACCAAAATAATATACTCTTGTATGAATCAAAATGAGTCTGATGTGACTGTGTGATGTCCCATAAAAATAGAAAAATTGACAATCTCTCCTCTTCTTTCAACTTTGCATAGAGCCTGGTGTTCTGATATAGAGCCATTATTATATTATAGGATCATTACTTTAACTCCTCTCTTTGGTAATGTAGTAACTCCAGTCACTTGTTCCTCTGCATATGCTTCATGGCACACATTCAAAAATAGCCCAACAAGGATTAGTTGAAGCAGAGCTAGAATGTGGTCTCCCTCTAGCGATATCTCATCTGGTATGGAGCAAGCATAGGTAGTAGTCATTTCCACAGTGCCAGCAGCTTGGTCCGATGTAATAGGGTTGACTTTAAACTCCGTGTGAGATTGAATTACCTTCCTTTACCTTCCTCATTGCTAGTAACAAGTCTATTTCACAGGCTGCAGCCCAGGCTCTGCTACTGACAAGCTTATTAACCTCTCTGGCACAGCGGAGCAATCTAATCCCCACTATAACCAGACTGCACACATGCAGGAGCATATAGCCAGAGACCCCACACACACACACACACACACACGCGCGCGCACACACACCCGCACGCACGCACGTACGCACGCACACACACACACACACACACACAAGACAACAAGTGCTACCGTATACTGTACTGTTAAGTCAAATAAAATATTACAAGCCAATAGCATCAAACAGTATGCTGTGGTGGCCCATGTGTCTCTTTGTGGCCCACAACACAAGACGATTGGGGAAAGTATTTACTTATCAACAGTTATGTAATATGTTTTGTGCCCATATGTTGGATACAGAGGACATTGTGTAAGCAGTGTGGCACAACATGCAGGAAAACCTTTATTATTCATTGTGTGCATGATGTTCCAAGTGTGTGGATTGGGACGGCAGTTTAGTTGAAACAGAGCTGGGATGAAATACCCAGGGGAACCTGCCATGTTTAATGTCTGTGGCTAAAGGACAGAAGACTGCTCTCTCACAGTGGAATATGTCTTCTTGTACATTACAGCTTTAAACCTCTAATTTTTTACTTTTTTACAGGGCCACTGCTTTGTACTCTGAAAAAGAATGCATGATTTGTAATGGCAGAGGCCCAGGCGGAGCCCGGCAGGGGTGTCCGTTTTCAGCTCCCAGTTCCAAGTACAGAGAGAGTACATCGATTAAACGGCTTTGAAAGGAAAACCTTTGGATGAGAGTTGTGATTGATGAAGTTATATGAGGAATAGAGGGTAAAACTCAAGAGTCCTTCAGCATGTCCATACAGAGAGCCCTGAGAGAGTAAAGTCCTTCAGCATGTCCATACAGAGAGCCCTGAGACAATAGAGCCCTTCAGCATGTCCATACAGAGATCCCTGAGACAGTAGAGTCCTTCAGCATGTCCATACAGAGATCCCTGAGACAGTAGAGTCCTTCAGCATGTCCATACAGAGAGCCCTGAGAGAGTAGAGTCCTTCAGTATGTCTATACAGAGAGCCCTGAGAGAGTAGAGTCCTTCAGCAGGTCCATACAGAGAGCCAAGAGAGTAGAGTCCTTCAGTATGTCCATACAGAGAGCCCTGAGAGAGGAGTCCTTCAGCATGTCCATACAGAGAGCCCTGAGAGAGTAGAGTCCTTCAGCAGGTCCATACAGAGAGCCAAGAGAGTAGAGTCTTTCAGTATGTCCATACAGAGAGCCCTGAGATAGTAGAGTCCTTCAGTATGTCTATACAGAGAGCCCTGAGAGAGTAGAATCCTTCAGTATGTCCATACAGAGAGCCCTGAGATAGTAGAGTCCTTCAGTATGTCTATACAGAGAGCCCTGAGAGAGTAGAGTCCTTCAGCATGTCCATACAGAGAACCCTGAGATAGTAGAGTCCTTCAGCATGTACATACAGAGAGGCCTGAGTGGAGAGAATTAATCTATTTTTCTATCTAGAAACTAAAAGGGTTTTTCGGCTGTGTTCATAGGGGAACCATTTGAAGAGCCCTTTTTGGTTCTATGTAGAGCTCTTTTTGCTTCCATGTAGAGCCCTTTTTGGTTCCATGTAGAGCCCGTTTTGGTTCCATGTAGAGCCCTTTTTGGTTTCAGGTAGAGCCCTTTTCTGACTGATGCTGTAAACTTGTCAAAGCCAAGCCCTGTTTGTGCATGTGCCAAAAACTCTGTACAGGAAAATAAAACTATTAACAAAGTTGTCTGTTCATCTCCGAGGCAGAACGTTATTTTCTTATTAACCTAGGCTTCTACCCACATTTATTCTGTGTCTCATACTCCCCGAAGTCTGGAGCAGATCAAGCGCTGGGCGATAGAGTAATAACACACCCACTTCCATCACCTCACTTACTACACACTTATCTGTTTATTCACTGCTAAAATGCACTTAAAACCCAATTAGCTATTTTGTATGGTTGGGGGAGGGGTAAGAAAAAGAGAAGCATTTCTCGCTTTCATACTTTTGTAGGTCAGCAATATGGATCACGAAAAGTTATTACAAATCATTTGTGTGGAAGAAAGGAAATGTGAGTCCTTTTCAATTCACTCGCAGGCTCAGTAATATACTTTGCACTGCCTGAAATTCCATTTCTGTTCGAGAATTTAGCCCTCAAAATTGAAGAGGAAAAAATTCACTATTGTGTACGTTGGTTGTTCCTCCCTCTGCTGGAAATCCTTGTAGACTAAATTATGATTAATTCTGAATACTCTATGAGGAAGAATAAGAGAAACAAATCATCTCAGCCCGCGAAGATGATAGCTCTGCTGAGGACAGAAAATAATATCTACTGTAAATGAAATGCTGGCTCAATGATGCTGCACTGCAAAACTAAACCCCCCTGCAGCTACTGGACTAGATAGGCCTTTTTCATCTGACAGATAGACAGCTCACGGTGCCCTCTGGATGAAATGGATAGGGGATAGAACTGACCTGGATAAAGTTGAGCAGGAAACAGACGGACTTCATTCATGGGGGGAAAAATAAAGGAGAATCCAGCCGTGGGTGACTGTGCTAATTAGACTGCAATGTGCAAAGTACTACAGTAATGTAGTGATTAGACTCAATCGCATAATGCAATCTAATAGCAACAGTATTATTCAATTCAATTAAATTATTCATGCCTAATTTCTGTACATGAGTGCAACTTTCAATTACTGCTTAAAAGAACAATACTAGTCTCTTGTGACAGAAGAAAACATGTGGTTCTGGTTGCCGAGGTTAACCCAATAACAACCACATTTTTATGATTTGAATGTCACTGCATTTACAGTTCTTTCATCAGATTTTAACAGACAAATGCCTGCCATCAACATACTGTGAAGACAGACACCATGCTGTCATCGACCAGTATGTCATCCTGTTGGTGCTCTCCCAGGCCCACAATGACTGGTATCAGACCAGGGCAGAGTGATCAACTGCGGCCATAGTGACGACCTGTCATCCACCCATCACCCTGACTAACTCCCGTCACCTCACACACAGCTCACATAATGCACTGCAGTCTCACACACCAGAAATCCCCCGGATTATCCTCCATACAGATCTAATCCTAGATTCTTCTTACATTTTATTTGTATTTTTTTTATTTCACCTTTATTTAACCAGGCAGGCCAGTTGAGAACAAGTTCTCATTTACAACTGCGACCTGGCCAAGACAAAGCAAAGCAGTGCAAAAAAAAATAACAACACAGAGTTACACATGAGAATAAATAAACGTACAGTCAATAACACAATAGAGAATCTATATACAGAGTATGCAAATGTAGTGCAAATAAACCCTGGCACTGAGTTCACAACGGTTTAACCCCCATTACTGTAACTTCACATATTTAAATGGCAAACATGACTATGCAATCTACTTAGCCAGCAGTGGAGTTCATTGGTCTTGGTACATTTTGTTTTTATCTCATTTTGCAAATCTGTTTAGAGAGGTCCCTTAACATCTGTTTCAAGCCGTAAACAGAGTATCCCATGCATTTTTTAAAAGACAAAGTCTAACATAAGGTGTGAGTGATGAGGACAGTTTGGATCCTCTCAGTAGACTTCTGTCCGAGCCAGGGAACCCGGCCCAGAACTCAGGTCACAGGTGGACGGACCTGGGAGGGAAGTGTAGAGAGAACTTAAAGGCTCCATGACCTGTGGTGGCGAACAGTAAAAATCCCAGTGCCACATATTCAACCTCCTGCCTGCAAAGACCTGTACTACAGTAAAGAGATGCAATGCTCAGTGATAAATATTTGATTCACAATCAGGATGTGTCTGGCCCAATGTTTTAAACAATCATGAATCGGGTCCTTGGTGTGCAATTGCGGCAGCTGTGGAATGTCAATGAGGTGAAGAGGGCAGGAATCAATGTGTTCCTGCCTAGGACACAGACAGACAGAGAGATAGACAAGCAGACAGACAGACAGACAGACAGTCTCAGCTAGCCATGGAACCGCTTGGACACTATGTGATTGATATGAGTGGTGATATGATAAACCACCCCCTGGGAGAAAAATAAATGACATGAAAAGGCTTTAACCCCAAAATAGAAACCTAATAACAGGGCTATGCACAGGACAGAAATAAATAATGAATCTAAAATGAAGGACATTTATATTTTAGTCATTTAGCAGACACCCTTATCCAGAGCGACTTACAGTGGTGAGTGCATACATTTTCTTCATTGCTTTCGTACTGTTCCCCCATGGGAATCGAACCCACAACCCTGGTGCTGCAAGGGCCATGCTCTACCAGCTGAGCTACACAGGACTGATATGACATGATAAATATCTAAACTAATTAATGTTTAAAGGTTGCCAATCTGTTGTACTGTATTTGTCTCGCATTAAACTAGACCACATTCTACTGACCATCAACAATCAGGTTTGGCATTTACAATAATAACATGTATTTACAATAACAACAAAAATGGTAACACACTCAAGAAAGTGGCATATTATGGAAATTCAGCTTGAGGGAGTTGAATATTGGCACAGAAACCCATGGATTAGCCATGACATTATTCTTAATATAGCATGGTCTTGAGAGCATTATCAGTTCTATAAAACAGACCCATCAAGAGATATAGAAGAGATATGGAGAAAAAACATGTAATTACTTATTAATCGTACCAATTTATTCAATTTCCTAATGGCATCAGTGCAACTAAAGTGTGTCTGAAAATTCAATTGACACACAATACCCCCTAATGACTAATTAAACTAAGTAAAGTTTTTTTTAGAAATGTTTTTAAATTGATTGAAAATGAAATACAAAAATATCTAATTTACATAAGTATTCACAACCCTTTGCTATGACACTCCAAATTGAGCTCAGGTGCATCCAATTTCCTTTGATCATCCTTGAGATGTCGTTACAACTTGATCGGAGTCCATCTGTGGCCAATTCAATTGTTTGGATATATATTCAGTGGGGAGAACAAGTATTTGATACACTGCCGATTTTGCAGGTTTTCCTACTTACAAAGCATGTAGAGGTCTGTAATTTTTATCATAGGTACACTTCAACTGTGAGAGACGGAATCTAAAACAAAAATCCAGAAAATCACATTGTATGATTTTTTAATAATTAATTTGCATTTTATTGCATGACATAAGTATTTGATCACCTACCAACCAGTAAGAATTCCGGCTCTCACAGACCTGTTTTTCTTTAAGAAGCCCTCCTGTTCTCCACTCATTACCTGTATTAACTGCACCTGATTGAACTCGTTACCTGTATAAAAGACACCTGTCGACACACTCAATCAAACAGACTCCAACCTCTCCACAATGGCCAAGACCAGAGAGCTGTGTAAGGACATCAGGGATAGAATTTGTGACCTGCAAAAGGCTGGGATGGGCTACAGGACAATAGGCAAGCAGCTTGGTGAGAAGGCAACAACTGTTGGCGAAATTATTAGAAAATGGAAGAAGTTCAAGATGACGGTCAATCTCCCTCGGTCTGGGGCACCATGCAAGATCTCAGCTCGTGGGGCATCAATGATCATGAGGAAGGTGAGGGATCAGCCCAGAACTACACGGCAGGACCCGGTCAATGACCTGAAGAGAGCTGGGACCACAGTCTCAAAGAAAACCATTAGTAACACACTACGCCGTCATGGATTAAAATCCTGCAGCGCACGCAAGGTCCCCCTGCTCAAGCCAGCGCATGTCCAGGCCTGTCTGAAGTTTGCCAATGACCATCTGGATGATCCAGAGGAGGAATGGGAGAAGGTCATGTGGTCTGATGAGACAAAAATAGAGCTTTTTGGTCTAAACTCCACTCGCCGTGTTTGGAGGAAGAAGAAGGATGAGTACAACCCCAAGAACACCATCCCAACCGTGAAGCATGGAGGTGGAAACATCATACTTTGGGGATGCTTTTCTGTAAAGGGGACAGGACGACTGCACCGTATTGAGGGGAGGATGGATGGGGCCATGTATTGCAAGATCTTGGCCAACAACCTCCTTCCCTCAGTAAGAGCATGAAGATGGGTCGTGGCTGGGTCTTCCAGCATGACAACGACCCGAAACACACAGCCAGGGCAACTAAGGAGTGGCTCCGTAAGAAGCATCTCAAGGTCCTGGAGTGGCCTAGCCAGTCTCCAGACCTGAACCCAATAGAAAATCTTTGGAGGGAGCTGAAAGTCCGTATTGCCCAGCGACAGCCCCGAAACCTGAAGGATCTGTATGGAGGAGTGGGCCAAAATCCCTGCTGCAGTGTGTGCAAACCTGGTCAAGAACTACAGGAAACGTATGATCTCTGTAATTGCAAACAAAGGTTTCTGTACCAAATATTAAGTTCTGCTTTTCTGATGTATCAAATACTTACTTATCTAAAATGCAAATTAATTACTTAAAAATCATGCAATGTGATTTTCTGGATTTTTGTTTTAGATTCCGTCACTTACAGTTGAAGAGTACCTATGATAAAAATTACAGACTTCTACATGCTTTGTAAGTAGGAAAACCTGCAAAATCGGCAGTGTATCAAATACTTGTTCTCCCCACTGTATAAGGTTCCACAGTTGACAGTTCATGTCAGAGCAGAAACTATACCATGAAGTCCAAGGAACTGTCCGTAGATCTCTGAGATTGTGATGAGGCATACACTGTATTTGGGGAAGGGTGTACATTTTATTTAGACCACAGGGGTCTCCATCATTGGGAAATGGGAAAAATATGGAACTGCCCAGACTCTACCTAGAGCGGACTGTCCGACCAAACTGAGCAACCTGGCAAGAAGGACCTTGGTCAAGGAGGTGATCAAGAACCCAATGACCACTCTTACAGAACTACAGAGTACCTATGCTGAGCCAGGAGAACCTGTCAGAAGGACAACAGTCTCTACAGCACTTTACCAATCTGGTCTCTATGGGAGAGTGGACAGATGGAAGCCACTCCTGAGAAAAAGGCACATGACAGCACACCTAGAGTTTGCAAAAAGGCACAATGAAAGACTCAGAGCATGAGGCAAAAGATGAGGTGATCTGATGAGACAACATTTTTACTCTTTGGGTCTGAATGCAAAGCCATATGTCTAGAGAACCAGCACAGCTCATCACCCGTCTAACACCATCCCTACCGTGAAGCATAGTGGTGGCAGCATCATATTATGGGGATGCTTTTCATCAAACCTCACCTGAGAGAGACAGAGAGAAACATGTCGGATACGTCTCCATAACATGGCAATCACAACCCTCTGGAAAAAAAGCAAAAATTGAGGGGAAAGATACGACTAGAATTAAAAGCGACATGACAGTTAGTCTCAAAGGACTGAGCGATTATCAGCAAAAGCCCTGTTGTTGACAGCCAGACTCAGACAGACAAAGCTAGTCCTACTCATTTGAGCTCACAGACATTTTCCCTTGTGCTTAGTGCTCAGTGCTCATGTCTCTTCATTGCCCTCAGGACTTTTGTGTTTGAAGCCATTGTGCATTGTCAAAGTCATTATCTTGTGCAATGTCTGTGCCCTGTACATTATGACTAGGCTCCAGGCTAATCTAGGTGGTTCTAAAATAACCCAGAATCCAACTAATCCCCACTGATGGGTAAAAAAAAGTCCTGATACAAATGTAACCTTGTTTCTCTGAAGGAATGGAAGAGAACCAACCTACCGTCATGCCAAAACAATGAAAGTAAACGTACGCCATGTAATCCACAGCTTGTTCCACAGGAAGGCCCTCCAGTCATTCAATATAATGTTCTTTATAAGCAGTGGGGATCTACTGTTCACAAACAAAGACACATTTGGAATGAAAGACGGAAGAGTTTGGACTGTATTGCACAGCTACATCGTGTGGGAATCAGAGATCTGAGTCATGAGCTAGTTAGCAACACAACACCCTGCCTGAATCTGTGAAGCCCAGCGCTTTATATAGGACACAGCTCACAGCTCACACACAACGCAATCCTACATGCTCCATGGTTTCTCCTGAGCTCAGCCCGCCAGGTGACATCTCAGCTTTTCAGTTAACATAGGTTGATTTCCTGCTGTATCCCAGAAAAAAAACAGTTTAGCCTAATTCTGTCATAGAGTATGCATGGACATTTAATGGTAAATAGGTGTGATGAATTAATCTCTCTGGGTTTAGCTAATAGGTTAATGAGTGTACCCTGTTTTTATGGTCAAGGTGAAGCTTCATTCAGTTTTAACTTCTAAGGAACAGAGTTGGCCTTTTAGAATAGGCTGACATTTCATAATCAACCTGCTCAGGATAACCCTCTGTAAAATCTGTGCAGGGGGTAATTTTCACATGAAAGAGTGCAGGGGGTAATTTTCACATGAAAGAGAATGATAAAGTGGACGGCGTACAACATCAAATCAAAGGTCAATCAAAAGGATGTCTGCCAGCGGCTGAATAGCTTTTGACAGGTCCAACTGACAGCAGCTTGGAATCATGGGATACCATAACAACTGGTCAGCATAGAAAGAGAGAGCACATAGGCTCACTGGAACTACTGTCCTGTTTTTGAGAAGAGTCAGAACTCAGTCAGAACTCAGACCTGACTGGATGTGGAGGTCAGGACTAGAATCAGGTGGTAGCTATCCCTCATGGTCTATTTAGGTCATGCATAAACATAGTAACTCATACCCACACAGACAGACAGGCACACACACACACACACACACCATATCACTTTCATGCTCTAAAAAACTGGCTTTGAAGGTTGAGGCGTTATACAGGTTTTTCCTCATGCATTTCAATATCCCTGATAGTAGAAATAGCCCGGGGCAAAGGACATTAGAGTCTTGAAAGGAGAAAGGATGAAGTGTGGGGAAGACATTAAATATTCAGTCCAGGGCAATAGGCAGGAGAAGATCAGAACCTGCTGCACACCTCTCTGCACCAAGTCTTCTCTTCGTATTGGTACGACAGTCATAATATGACCCTGTTGCTTTTTGGACCACATGAGACCCCTGATGTGAAATCAGTTGAACTGAGCATGGACAAGAGCATGGAAGGAGAGAAGCAACCTAGCTATCCAAAAGGAGACACCAGGGCATTGATATTGTTCAATTCAGGTCCAGATTGTAAAGTTTTTAAAAAGCTGCTTTTTTTCACTACCCCCTATCTCAGACAAAAAGAATGCAGGTGCGAAATGTAGCCTCATCCCAGCTACCTGAACCGCTGCTCCAAAAAAATACAGCCACTTCCTTCAGGGAGTAATTTTTATTTCTTTACTGCCCGTCTTCTCCTGACAAGTTCAAAATGGACAGGGTCACCTGGGAAAAAAAACACAGTGAATAACTGTTGCTTGTTAATAAAACCAGACGCAGTTGTGTCAAAGGCACATACGAAAATGAAATGAAATGAAATTCATGAAATTTCCCCCCCGGGGGATCAATAAAGTACCTATCTATCTATCTATCTATCTATCTATCTATCTAAACGACATAGTTCATTGTTCATAGTTCATAGATCATAGCACAGCTATTTCTGGAGCAACAGAAACGTGGAGCAGAAATGCTGCTGACAGCCATGGAACATAAACACAGAGGAGACATAAACACAGAGGAGACATAAACACAGAGGAGACATGTGTGTCCAGCTATAACAGACATATGTGTCCAGCTATAACAGACATGTGTGTCCAGCTATAACAGATGTGTGTCCAGCTATAACAGACATGTGTGTCCAGCTATAACAGATGTGTGTCCAGCTATAACAGATGTGTGTCCAGCTATAACAGACATGTGTGTCCAGCTATAACAGACAACGTGTGTCCAGCAATAACAGACGTGTGTCCAGCTATAACAGATGTGTGTGTCCAGCTATAACAGACATGTGTGTCCAGCTATAACAGACGTGTGTCCAGCTATAACATACGTGTGTGTCCAGCTATAACAGACGTGTGTCCAGCTATAACATGCATGTGTCCAGCTATAACAGACGTGTGTGTCCAGCTATAACAGATGTGTGTGTCCAGCTATAACAGACATGTGTCCAGCTATAACAGACATGTGTGTCCAGCTATAACAGATGTGTGTGTCCAGCTATAACAGACGTGTCCAGCTATAATAGACATGTGTGTCCAGCTATAACAGACATGTGTCCAGCTATAACAGACATGTGTGTCCAGCTATAACAGACATGTGTGTCCAGCTATAACAGACATGTGTGTCCAGCTATAACAGACATGTGTGTCCAGCTATAACAGACATGTGTGTCCGGCTATAACAGACTTGTGTCCAGCTATAACAGGTACTTTCTAGACCCCAGTGGCATCCTTCATTGCTGTGAACTGTAAGAAACATCATACTGTTATTGGAATACTGTTCGGGATTGTATGGTACTGTATGCCTATGCTATTTTAAAAAAAACTTTATTTAACTAGGCAAGTCAGTTAAGAACAAATTCTTATTTACAATGGCAGCCTACCTACAGGGTCAGCCCCTGGAGCAAATTAGGGTTAAGTGTCTTGCTCAAGGACACATCAATAGTTTTTCACCTTGTCGGCGCGGGTATTCGAACGAGCAACCTTTCGGTTACTGGCTCAACGCGCTAACCGCTAGGCTACCTGCCGCCCAACACCTTACCCTGAGCTATCAAAGCTCATAGGCTTAATGCTAATTTTGACATCCATGAACATCATCTTTGTAATCCAAGATGTACACAAGAGTATTCATCATAAACAGAAGTGTTACTTATGTTTATGATGTGTTTTGAAGATTGAGATTTTTTTTTTTGTATAAGGAGTGTCATATCAACATGACAAGACTGAACAACTTAATCAGATGCCTTGATGTAGAAATACAATATTATCCATAATAAATACAAATATATGAACAGCTGACCTGTGAAGCTCAAACAGCAGATGTAATGTGAAGCGAATGTGTAAGAGAAGGCCTCCTGCTATACCCTAAGATCCCTGATCCCATCTCTCAGTGTGTGTCCCACAGTGTGTCAAATAGCACTGTGTGAGTCTCTCTGACACCAGGCCTGACACTAGGCTTGACACCAGGCCTCCCAGGATGCTTTCAGGCAAGAATCAGAAGGCATGGAGCCTTTGAGGGGCTCCGGCTGGCTGGGCCGGCAGTTGTGCAGCCCATCGGCAGCCGTGAAGAGCTGGCCCCCTTTCTCTCGTTATCTGAGCCCCTGCTGTGCACCTGAAGGGAGGTCAAAAACCCAAAAGCATGGAGCCAAGCCTCTTTGCTGCACAGCTATACACTGCTTTAATACTTATAGCCAATGACAGCATAGACATTCACACAGCATACAGGCTTGGAAATAAATTATACCCTGGGAAACATTGGAGAAATTATAATATGAAGAGCTGGGAGCAGGTAGCAATTCAATCATGGAAGGAGCACAGAAGTATTCTTCCATTGTTCTCCCATTGCTGAGACACATTTGTTGCTCAGGGCACTCTAAGCAGTATGGACATGATCAGAATAAAATATAAAGTTCCTCAGGGCTCTCTAAGCAGTATGGACATGATCAGAATAAAATATAATGTTTCTCAGGGCTCTCTAAGCAGTATGGACATGATCAGAATAAAATATAATGTTCCTCAGGGCTCTCTAAGCAGTATGGACATGATCAGAATAAAATATAATGTTCCTCATGGCTCTCTAAGCAGTATGGCCATGATCAGAATAAAAGATAATGTAGCTTCAACAAATGCATAATCCTGAAAATGTATTTATTAAGACTTGTTGGAATAAAGATGGTTTGCAATGTTTTTATTCCCTCGACATCAACAAAAATTAACACCCAGTATGACACGGTGACAGTGTCAGTCTCGCTCACTGTCTCAGGTTGCTTGGCAAATGCTGTAGCCTGTAATGTAAGGTGTCTTTCACACATCCTACATGTTGTGAGACAGTGTGGAGAGACAGACTGTAAGAAACCCCTGAATTAGCACTCCATGTGTTAGTGAATCAGTTTCCATTTTTACTCCGGGTTACACCGTCAGAGCTCTCCTCCTCAACTCCTTGCTCCGGCCAAACGCCACTCCCTCCCCGACAATTTCTAGAACGCAAACCCATTCTAACCGTTCTGATTGGTCCCAGAAACCAATAGGTTAGGTCAGACAACACAAATGACTTCAACGATGGCAGTCTCAGACTGAAGTATGTAGTGGACATAGAACAGCGGAAGAATTCAGTTTGAGACGTCAGGCAACTACTCCACATCAGACAACGCAATCATCTTTCTTATTTCCTGTCCCTGAGCCCAAACACAAGTCCAAAACAACCACAAGCTAGTCTTTGAAGAGTCACATTAGTGCTTCTTAAAGTCCAGGGAATCCTTGTTTAATGCTCTTACACGTTGCTCTAGGCACGCTCACAAACTCAGGAAGTACTCACTAACTCCTTTGCAAAAGCCCTATGGCTGAAAAGCCTACTGTTATGTTTAAGAATACACTTTTAAGTTGGGGGGGGGGGGGTACTCAAACGGCATGAGTGTTTTGCACAGCCTACGGTGAAATAAATACTGTATCACAATGTCTCGTAATTATTCCAGTTTTCAAAGTGAGAAACAAATAGGTTTCCGTCAGCAGAACAGCAGCAGTGAAGCCCTGGACCAGTTAGCCTGGCTGGGTCTTGATCAAAGAGCCAGATGAAAAGGATAGAGGGGGTGGATGTGGGGTCCCCAGAGTTCTGTAACCATCTGAAAGCACATTCAAGTCCTATTCATTCATAATGAGCAGACAGAACCCAGAGAATCCCTCTGTGGAAATATGTGATACCAGCCTGACCTGTGATCCTTCTGGCTCTCGCAGATAATACCCATATCCTGTTGAGATGCACAACTAAACGTTACAGAACACACTTGAACCCACCCACTCACACACATGCATGCATGCACAAACACACGCACAATTAAAAATATCTTGTAAAAAGTAGTTTTGACAGTTGCATGTCTTGGATGATGGGGTAAAGGCTTTATGCCTAAACAGAGAGAAGCTTACCACGTGTCCATAGGAAGATTTGGTTATTTCTGGGGGACAGACGGCTGATTCTAAGACTGAATCCCACAGCATCTGTTCTGTTCCCCCTCAGAAACACTGTAGTACAACTTATTTAGTTACAATGCCAGTGCATTCGTCATCATTTATGTTTTAGGAATTCTTACCATTTTGAGTTTAATCATCTCTAAAACACAGACCTACCCTGCTAAACATTTTAAAAATGTTTCTTCAGTCTCTCCAACAAAGATGAACGGAAAGCTGTAAAGTCTCAAAGGACAGGTAGGTAGGTGTGTTGAGTCATTTGACATTATGCAGCCTAATTTAGGCAAAATATTTTGTACATCCTATGACAGAGTGAGACAGCCAGGTGCCTCTTACAACGCTCTGTTGACAGTCTTTCTTATTTTCCATTTTGCTTGTTAAGTTGGGCAGAGTCAAAACTCATGAGGTTTATAACACATTTAACACTCTTAAGAGCTACATTCACTCAGTCAATGCATTCACAGTTCAATGCGTTCACAGCTCTGAAGTTCTTACATCGACCACTTTCACACACCTACCTTGAGCGAAAATCCTTACATGCATTTTCCAACACACTCAACTGGGCAGGGAAAGTTTTGCGATTGATTTTGTCCCTGGATGTAAACAAATACCAAACAAAACAATGATATTGAACTTTATGATCTAAGTAGAAACACTTCTCTCTTCTTCCACTGGCAACTTACAGTAGCTATTACCCCATGAGATCACACCTGCCAGCCGGCGAGGCGCCTGCCTGATACACACAGATGACACCATAAGTTGTACCATGGGCGTCTCCCACCAGAAGCTGGGAGCATGACGCTCCTGGCTTCACGCCCATAATAACATACAGAACGTATATAATTAGGCCTATTCATAGGTTGCACCTCCGTCACTCCTTCGTGACGTTTTCAAGCCGCCCTCTATCGGCGGCGTAATAATGGTGCCCTAAAGTCATGATAACGGAGGCTAACTACTGTTTAGTCTAAATTACACTATAGTTCTTCGAAATACGATGACATTGATCAAATAACTTTGCCAGCATTATCATGTCGTCAAATTTACTTTAGACAGTGTTGTCATTACCTAGCAAAGTTCCTCAAAAATAGCTAGCAAGGCTAAAGGTAGCTAGCTAAAAATCTCAATCTTAGCTAACTAGCCAACGTTATACTGCATCTAACGTCAATCTGGCGACATCAAAATGATGACAAAAGGTTTTCCTACGAATTATTTGCCTCCTATTGAAGGGCATTGTATTTCCAAGCCACTGTAATGAACTTTTGATTAAGTCTTAATCAGCGCTCATCGACGATGCATTGAGTAGAATACCCAGTGGGTCATCAGTCCAAAACGAACGTTCAAAACAATATTGTGAGGAAGCATGCAACCCATGAATAGGATCTCCCTCTTGTCCCGGAACGCTCCGAAACTTTGTGGAACACCGAGCTCAAAGACACAACCCAGGATCTACAGGTTAAGGGCTCACACTAATATCGTTCGCTGGCCGAGAGTACTTAACACAACTGAACGTAATTTGCAAACCGAGTGTGCACGGATATTACATGTAGAATCACATTAAAAAGTTGTCAGTCAGACATCTACAGTGGGTGGTCCTTAAAACACAGCGTGCTGAACGATCGGCAGAGGAATGCTAGATCCACATTCTGTGCGATGTGTGCGAGTTAAGAGAATTTTGAGATTCACTTGGGGTCAAAACTGACATATTTAATCTTGTCGGGAATGACTAGATATCATCAAAACCCACTCTTCTCATGTCTCTCTCACAATTGGTATCCATGTCATATATCACCATTTTACAGTTGTAGGAGCTTCATTTGAGCCAGTTTGCTACAGCAGGAAAATAATCCTGCAGCAACAGGAAATGTGAATTATTTGTGGATTATAATTAATGGACATTTTTGTAGGGATAGATACATTTTGCGTAAGGGAAACTAAGTATGAAATGTCAAAGTTACAAACTTCAGAAGCCTTTTTAAACAGGAAAGTTATTCTGCAACAGGCTGATCAAATGAAAATCCTACATCTGTAATGAAGTTCAAAGCCAGCCGCCAGTAAAATATCTGCCTGGGTGCACAATTTTGAAATATGCAAATATGTTCCTAGAAATGTTCTCTACACCATCGGAAAGCCCCGAGCCTGCAATGTCCATCATGGTGGTGAGAGTTGGGGACTGTATGAAACTGTCTGACTGAATCTGTTCCCCACAGCATACGAGCCAGTCCTAACCATTGACTCTTGTGTAACATCACAGTATCTATCCATGAGGAATATCCACCAGTCGGTAGAGGGAACGATGGTGACCTTGACAAGTGGTCCCTTAGGTGTGTGATTGGCTAATATCCCCTGATAAGCACTTGTAGCCACGGGGGCTTAGTGGGTGCAAGTGGCTCCAGTGTTGCAGCCTGGCTGCAGATCCCCAGGTGGACTCTGATTGGAGAGTGGAGACCACAAGCTGTCAGCCCTGGGAAGAAAAGCCTCTGCTCATTAAATGGAATGAATAATGAGACTCACAGCTAGACAGTGACAGAGTAGCAGCTATCGCCTGCCACTCTCCATTTCTCTCTCTCTCTCTCTCTCTCTCTCTCTCTCTCTCTCTCTCTCTCGCTCTCGCCTCCTACTACTGGCAAGTAGTCTAAAGGTCCCCAACCTGTGAATTGTGTGTGTGTTTGTGTGTGTGTGCATGTCTCAACACACTCTACAACATTACTTTGATGATTGTTGGATTAAGTTAAATTGTGAGTCACACTGTTTTCGTACACTGGCACTGTGGTAAACTCCAATAAGACAAGGAACGTATTCATGACCTGTACTCTTCCCCCAAGTGGGAGAACACAGTTTTCCTGACAATGCCATCACGGTAACCAACATGTGTTATCGTCTAGCTCGACTGATGGGGCTTTTTGATTATCAGTAGCAAACTCACAGTGAGTGGACATCTGCTGTTGCCGGCTGCTCGGTGGGTGACATATCACGTCTCCTGCTCTTCCTGCACACGCCCTCCTTCACGGCACTACGACAACATCTGCTTACCTCATACTCACACACTGACGCATACACTGACACAACACTGAGACAACACTGACACAACACTGCCATCCTGCCCCCAGGCAAACCACATGCACTATATCCCCATAGGAGGGACCATGTTGGGGAGCAGGGATCCAACTTCTAGCTAGCCTACTAGTTCAACACAACAGCTTGTTTATAACCACAGCACTGGACCCGGTTTTATTTAAATAGGTCACATCAGGACACCAGATTTGCTCAATTAGGCAGAAAGACGGAATCCATTTGGAGAGTTGTATGATGATAAAAATGACTAGCATTAAGGAAAGGTGGAAATCTGCTATTAGGAAGTCCAATGGTTGCATCAATCATCAGGTTGACAGTCAGGATGAGATCCACAGCTGCAGGTTGACGGGGGGGACTGGGGTTTAGGGGGGTCGGGAGTCAGGATCAGATCCACAGCTGCAGGTTGACGGGGGACTGGGGTGTAGGGGGGTCGGGAGTCAGGATGAGATCCACAGCTGCAGGTTGACGGGGGGGACTGGGGTTTAGGGGGGTCAGGAGTCAGGAGTCAGGATCAGATCCACAGCTGCAGGTTGACCGGGGGGACTGGGGTTTAGGGGGGTCGGGAGTCAGGATCAGATCCACAGCTGGATGGAGTCACTCCTCTGACACTGTGGTCCCGGTGGTAAGGGATGAGAAGAGTTGGAAGGACAAAACTAACACATTTGTTTGTATATTTCTGTATGCTTCCCTGATTTACAACATCAGCAGTGGCAACAGCATTGTCAAATATATCTTCAGTTTAGACTAGCATTTTAGACAAACTTAGAAAATAAAATGCAGGCAGCTGTTTCCTCTAATGAATAATTAGAATCATTTATTTGATTTAAGTCAAAGACTGCTTTCATGTCTAGAGCTCATATTGTTCTCTTCTCTAATGTTCTGGATAACAACCAGATCCCCTGAGACGCTCCAAAATACCTTCTGACTGTCTGGATAGAACTAGATCAGGTTAAAACACCTGAAATCAAGAGGTAAACTCTAGTTTAAGTGCCAACGCAATACAGCTATAAAAATAAACTAATGCAAGTTGAGTAATACTAGAATTTTAACCTGTTAATAGATGTAACATTCACAAAATAATACCTGAAACCATACAACCATACAATGACTCCTCCTCCCTCTGCTTAGAGAGACACAGCTCATGTGAGCTCTCACATTTTTCAACATGTTTTTTACAAAAAGATTGTTTTGGAGTTAGATAAACTTGGATATTTTGGCAGGGACATATACAGGATGGTACCCTCCACAACTTAACCTTCACTCAAGATCAAAACTTCAAACCTACAACCTACTTTTTGGAAAATATTTACCAGGAAAAATCTATTAAGGCTTGAATTTTCCCAAGCTATTCAGGGGGTGCTCTGGCAATTAAAAGTCCTGAGATCCTGGAATCGGATACAACTTCAACTAGCACTGAGGTGTGAAGAGAGGTGTCGAATCCTTTAGAACTGTTCAGAGACCATCCACTGCAATTTTCTTCAAGCGAGTACACCCAACCACACTTCCCACGTGTGAAGCGATAGATCCAGAGGCATGGAAGCCCCCTCCTGCTGTTCAGAGCCCATTCACTGGCATTTTTCCTCCAGCACACAGGCACTGTTACAATGGCTAGCCCCAAGTGGTTATATATTTTATTTTTTGTCTCATACATGCTTTGTTGACTACGAACTTTCTTTACCCAACTGTGGGACAGACTATGTCTGTTCCCACACTTGGGACTCTGACTCTCTATTGGTTACACAGACTTTTGGCCTACCATCCCATTCTAACCACCTCCCGCCGGCTTTGTATTCATGTTACCTGATGAAATTGCTGTACAATATGATCTTGTTGCCATCTGATGTACATTCAGATGTCATACATCAGCACTGCAGAGCTCTCCCTGTCCTACGCCGTGCCTTGATTGTATTACTGTTGATGATCTGGTACTGTGCATGTACACCCTGGCCCATCTACTATTGCCACTGTTGCTAGCCCCAATTCTGACTTGTGCTCTGATATCTCCTTCACTGATTTCTGCTCTCGTAAAGGCCTGGGTTTTCTGCACGTGAACACTAGAAGCTTATTAACTAAAATGTATCAATTGAAAGTGTGGGTTCAGAGCTCCAATCCAGATGTATTGGTCATTATTGAGACGTGGTTGAGGAAGAGTGTTTTGAATACTGATGTTAACCTTTCTGGTTATAACCTTTTTCGGCAAGACAGATCTTCCAAAGGTGGGGGAGTGGCAATTTTTACCAAGGATCCCTTTCAGTGCTCGGTTGTCTCCACCAAGTCTGTCCCCAAACAATTTGATTTGCTGGTTTTAAGTATTAAACTTTCAAATAACTCTTTGTTGACTGTTGCTGGGTGCTATCGTCCTCCATCAGCACCGGCCTGTACCCTACCTGCCATAAGCTCTCTCCTGGCCACTTACACTGAGTCTGAATTTGTCCTGCTAGGTGACCTAAACTGGGACATGCTTAAACCACCTGACCAAGTCCTAAAGCAATGGGACTCCCTAAATCTTTCTCAGATTATTAGCAATCCCACAAGGTATGACTCCAAACACCCAGAAAAGGCTACTCTTCTTGATGTTATCCTCACAAATAATCCTGATAGGTATGAGTCTGGTGTTTTCTGTAATGACCTTAGTGATCACTGCTTTACAGCCTGTGTTCGTAATGGCTACTCAGTCAAACGACCTGTCCTGATTTGTCATAGATGCTTGCTAAGAAACTTTAATGAGCAAGCCTTCCTTCATGAACTGGCTACTGTAAAATGGAATAGAATCAGCTTGATCCCCTCTGTTGAAGATGCTCGGACCTTCTTATATTGATATTTTCAGTGGTATTGTTAACAAAAACACCCCATTAAGAAAATTAGAATTAAAAACAGGTTCAGCCCCTTGTTCGACCGTGATCTTGCAGAGTTACTCCACCTCAAGAATTGCATTTGGTGAAAGGCCTGGCACACGCTTACTCAGGCTGACTGGCTCTCGTTCAGGCAAATGAGAAATAAGTGCACTCAGGCTATCAGGAAGGCCAAAGTTAGTTATTTTAAGGAAAAGTTCTCTCTCTTTGATTCTAACACCAAGAAATTCTGGAAAACGGTTAAAGACCTGAAGAATAAACCCTCCTCCTCACAGCTGCCCATGTCCCTTAAAGTTGATGATGTGGTTGTTACTGACAATAAGCACATGGCTGAGCTCTTTAATCAACACTTCATTAAGTCAGGATTCCTATTTGACTCAGCCATGCCTTCTTGCCAATCCAATCCAAAATTAAATCCAGAATTGTCTTCCTATTTCGCAACAAAGCCTCCTTCACTCATGCTGCCAAACATGCCCTTGTAAAACTGACTATCCTACCGATCCTTGATTTCGGCGATGTCATTTACAAACTAGCCTCCAACACTCTACTTAGCAAATTGGATGTAGTCTATCACTGTGCCATCCGTTTTGTCACCAAAGCCCCATACACTACCCACCACTGCGACCTGTATGCTCTCGTTGGCTGGCCTTCATTATATATTCGTCGCCAAACCCACTGGCTCCAGGTCATCTATAAGTCTTTATTAGGTAAATCCCCGCCCTATCTCAGCTCACTGGTCACGATAGCAACACCCACCCGTAGCATGCGCTCCAGCAGGTATATCTCACTGGTCACCCCCAAAGCCAACACCTCCTTTGGCCGCCATTCCTTCCAGTTCGCTGCTGCCAATGACTGGAACGAATTGCAAAAATCATTGAAGCTAGAGGTTCCTATCTCCCTCAATAACTTTAAGCATCAGTTGTCAAAGCTGCTTATCGATCACTGCACCTGTATATAGCCCTTCTGTAAATAGCCCACACTACTACCTCATCCCCATATTTATATTTATTTTTGTTATTTTCACAAATCTTGCACTCCAGTATATCTATTTGCACATCATAATTTGCACATCCTTCATTCCTGTGTTAATGATGATAATCTGTAATTTATTTCACCACTATGGTCTATTTATTGTCCTACCTCCTACATTTTGCACTACATTTTGCACTCTGTATATAGATTTTCTATTGTGTTTTTGACTATGTTTGTTTACTGTGTAACTCTGTGTTGTTTTTGTCGCACTGCTTTGCTTTGTCTTGGCCAGGTCGCAGTTGCAAATGAGAACTTGTTCTCAACTGACCTACCTGGTTAAATAAAGGTGAAATAAAAAACGTTTCCTCATCTGCCACCCCTTCTAATGCAACTATCCCGATGCTTCTCCCTCTTTTTCCCCTGCCCCGCTACAAAGTTTTCCCTGCAGGCAGTTACTGAGTCCGAGGTACTAAAGGAGCTCCTGAAACTTGACCCCAAAAAACTATCTGGGTCAGATGGTTTAGACCCTTTCTTCTTTAAGGTTGCTGCCCCTATCATCACCAAGCCTATGCCCGACCTTTTTAACCTGTTTCTCCGTTCTGCGGAGGTTCCCATTGCTTGGAAGGCAGCCACGGTTAGTCCTTTATTTAAAAGGGGAGATCAAGCTGATCCTATCTGTTATAGGCCTATTTCTATTTTGCCCTGTTTATTAAAAGTGTTGGAAAAACTTGTCAATAATCAACTGACTGGCTTTCTTGATGTCTATAGTATTCTCTCTGGTATGCAATCTGGTTTCCGCTCAGGTTATGGATGTGCCACTGAAACCTTAAAGGTCCTCAATGATGTCACCACTGCCCTTGATTCTAAGCAATGTTGTGCTGCTATTTTTATTGACTTGGCCAAAGCTTTTGATACGGTAGACCATTCCATTCTTGTGGGCCGGCTAAGGAGTATTGGTGTCTCTGAGGGGTCTTTGGTCTGGTTTGCTAACTACCTCTCTCAAAGAGTGCAGTGTATAAAGTCAGAAAATATTTGTCTCACTGCCTGTCACCAAGGGAGTACCCCAAGGCTCAATCCTAGGCCCCACGCTTTTCTCAATTGACATCAACAACATAGCTCAGGCAGCAGGAAGCTCTCTCATCCATTTATATGCAGATGATACAGTCTTATACTCAGCTGGCCCCTCCCCGGATTTTGTGTTAAATGCTCTACAACAAAGCTTTCTTAGTGTCCAACAAGCTTTCTCTACCCTTAACTTGGTTTCCTCTATTGTAATCGCTCCTCTTTCACACCAGCTGCCAAACTAACCCTGATTCAGATGACCATCCTACCCATGCTGGATTACGGAGACATAATTTATAGATCGGCAGGTAAGGGTGTTCTCGAGCGGCTAGATATTCTTTACCATTTGGCCATCAGATTTGCCACATCACTGCACTCTATACTCCTCTGTAAACTGGTCATGATTATTTATAAAACCCTCTTAGACCTCACTCCCCCCTATCTGAGATATCTACTGCAGCCCTGATATTCCACATACAACACCCGTTTTGCCAGTCACATTCTGTTAAAGGTCCCCAAAGCACACACATCCCCGGGTCGCTGGTCTTTTCAGTTCGCTGCTGCCAGCGACTGGAACGAGCTACAACAAACACTCAAACTGGACAGTTTTATCTCAATCTCTTAATTCAAAGACTCAATCATGGACACTCTTACTGACAGTTGTGGCTGCTTTGCGTGATGTATTGTCATCTCTACCATGTTGTGTTGCTACCATGTCGTTGTCATGTTACGTTGCTACCGTGCTGTGTTGTCATATGTTGCTGCCTTGCTATGTTGTTGTCTTAGGTCTCTCTTTTGGTAGTGTTGTTTTGTCTCTCTTGTAGTGATGTGTGTTTGGTCCTATATTTATATTTTATTTATTTGTATTTTTTTTATTTTTTTTATCCCAGCCCCCGTCCCCACAGGAGGTATTTTGCCTTTTGGTAGGCCGTCGTTGTAAATAAGAATTTGTTCTTAACTGACTTGCCTAGTTAAATAAAGGTTAAATAAAAAAATAATAAAAAAAAACATGTATATGTACTGTTATCCCATTATACAAGGCCATTACAGTTGTAATAAGGAACCTAACATTAATGCCCTGCAGGGTGAATAACACCTTGGGGAAAAGGGATCTCTTAGATGTAAAATCACATGGGTCAACACCTCAGGATGGCTAGATAAGATGTTGGTGGAGGGCAAGGTGAATATATAAATGGTTCATTTGAGATTCTAATAGGATACAAATGTTCACGGCGACTAAAATCAACCTGCAAGGAATTACTTACGGCCACAGCCATCTCACCTCACCACCACTCTCATTCAGCAGACATTAAATTGTAGGCACACTCACTCCATTTGTGCCTCTACCAGCACGTTCCCAAATATAACAAGCACCATCTCAACCCTGATTACTGCAACACACTCAACCCCCGCTGAGTCGTGGTAACTGTGTCTCCAGGAACGTCTGCTTCTACTACATTTTCAGATGGTGACCTCTTTACACATGCACACATTCCGACATGACAGGCGAAGGATGCCGTCTGAAGGTAAGGGTACACAACGATCCCCTTGACGATTCTCCCCTACTAACTAGCTAAGAGAGGACGGAGAAAGAGAGGAAACAAACCCAGAAAGAAAAGCAACATCATTAGCCCTGGGAATGAAACAGTGGGAAGAAGTGTTTACAGGGATTTACCTGGACAAGAGGCACTTGGCTCAGCTTCTTCCACAGATCAAATGGAATTGATTGGTTTGGGGAAATTATCAATATCGTACAAGATACTGGGGATTAGGTGTTGAGGTGATTGGCTCTTTCTCTAACCACGAGGGGGAGAGAACAGGAAATAAGAACAAACTCTCTGTATTTACCCTTTCATCAAATACATGCACATGATTTGTGCTTTTTATAGACAGAGGAGGGGGAGAGAAGCACATCATAGCCTATATTGGAAATATACCCATCAATCTGTGCTTTACATACACTGATGCTCTGTTCTAACTAAAGAGTCCCTTAGAAAGCAGTTGCTGATGAATATTCTGAAGCCACTACCTGCTCAGTTCCGATTGTGATATGATTGGCCATTGATGACTGCCGTCCATGAATATTTATAGAATCAGACGCAATAAAGGATGAAGTCTTCAGCTAAGCTCCTTTGTACTAAGAGACAGGAAATAATTGCAAAGAAAGTAAGATCAATCAGACTTCATATTGTCTACAGACGTAAAACACAGACAAAAGTACAAAAGGCTAGAATTGTCTGAGAGTGACTTGATGCAGAACCAGTGCATGCATCATACCATGATAATAGAAATGAGAGTTAAGCTTTGATTTTAATCTGTTACTCTTTAGTGAAGTTCCGAAAGCACACACATTTTAACATCTACAAATATGTGCAATTCCAACTTGGCACATTTTCCTCAAACTTATTTCCCAGCAATTCGACTTCAACAAAATCTTAACCCCAAAAAATAGACTTTTTCTATCAGCCTCGTCTCTAGCCTCCTCACTCAAGAATTCATGAATATGTGATTCACCTCTGAAAAGCTGCAACCAACGAGGTCAGATACCATGCAACAGAATACACAAGACAGGTACACACCACCATTCAATACTCAGACTGAACGGCTCTTGTACCAGAGTCTACTACAGGGACTATCCCCAGCACATCACATATCTGATACATTGGGAGTACATGAAAATACAGTGTTCAATAGAAAGTCACCCATTGAGCCTATTTATGGTGTGACTTTGAAATAAGACCAAAGAAAAAATGGGGAATTAATTATAAGCATGAAGGGAGCTAATTAAACGGAGGACCAGAGAGCTAATCAGTTTGTTACTCCTGCTCGCGTTGTATCTACAGGAAGTCTTTAGGCCACAGGCCACTGCTACTCTGTGTCTCTAAGAATGGAAAAGGCCGTCGTTCATTCATCCTCTGTTATATTCCTTCATAATGCCTTATCTATTAGATTTACTTTCAACAAATTAGCCTTGCAGCAATGTGTGCTTATCATTTGCAACCACAAAGTGCAACAACATTGGTGATTTCCCTCCAAATGCAGTCTGTTGTTTCCTTTTGAAATGATGTTATGTTAGGTATTGTGTAGCACGGGAGTATGAATCATGCTTACAATACTATTCATAAAAAATGAACCATTCTGTCATAACAAATGTTACTTTTGTGACCTTCTTTTACACACACAACCCAAAACTATACAGACATTTCTAAAGAATACTGTCTAACTGCGGACAGTCGGTGATGTTGTAGAGGAAGGTTACTTCTCTTTTGTCAGTAGCTACTGTTCTTCACACAGAGAAAAGGCACTTACATTTAGAGGGGGAGGTCATGTTCCTTTTGAACAGACACAGCTGAGCTAAATTTGGAAATGAAGAAAGCTGTAATTATTGTCAGTCTCTAATGTAGCTCCCCCTTAGCTATACCTCCCGACCCACACAGCAGTAGGGAACACTCATATAGACAAATAACGACGCACTACAACAGTCTATCAGCTAAACACATGAAGAAGCGGCTCCAGTGAGCACGCAATCACAAACACTGGACAAATGAGGAGTGGAAAAACATTGCATGGTCCGACGAATCCGGGTTCCTGTTGCGTAATGCCGATGGCAGATTCAGGATTTGGCGTAAGCAGCATGAATCCATTGCCCCATCCTTCCTGGTGTAAATGGTACAGGCTGGTGGCGGTGGTGTAATGGTTTGGGAGATGTTTTCCTGACACACGTTAGGTCCCTTGATACAAATTGAGCAACATTTCCATGCCCAAGAATTCAGGTTGTTCTGTAGGCAAAGGGGGGTCCGACCCGGTATTAGATGGGTGTACCTAATAAACTGAGTAACCATTTGGAAGAATTAACACCATATACCCATAATTCTAATACATTGACTAACAAATGAGGGGATTGCATCAACAGCTAATTTGCTGTACTTTCAGTTTCATGTCCCCTGCTACTTGTACTGTCAGACTCCCTCTTTGATCCATCTCAGTGAAACTGTCTTTCCTTCCCGACTTGTGCTGAGGTGGCTTCCTGGGAATGAAAACCGTCTTCTAAGCAGAAATGGCAGCACGCAGGGTGACTGGCGTTATGATCGACATCATTGGGAGCGTGGGGAGACGGTTGTAGTGAAAGTAGTGAGGACAGGCGGGATGGGTGATATTGTAGGGATGGTTTTAAATGGGCAAGCTGCATTCTAGAGTATCACATTATTGTTGTGAGGGCCTTGAAGGGAGAAAACAACAATAGTAGCAAAGAGGGAGCAATGTTGCTCTATTAATTAGACCTGTGATGGGGCTGACGTGATCATTACTACGGTGATAAGCTCATTATTACCTCATGCTTTAGTTTTGGGCACGCCAGCCAAATGACTGATACTGTAATCACATTAACACAATGATGACTAAAGGAGCTACTGTATAATAGTGCGGAGGGGGAAGGGGACGAGGAGGTTATGGTTGATTTTTGGATAAATATATGAGTGGATAGTGTGAATGAATGACAAAGTGACATACTGTAAGTACTTCAAAAAGAAAAATCTCCATTACACAAGCCCTGTGATTTCTAGCATGATTAGGTCTTCTTTATATGTTAAAGCTGCGATATGTAACTTTTTGGGCAACCCAACCAAATTCACATAGAAATGTGAGTAATAGATCTGTCATTCAAATTTTGAGAACAAGTCTAAGAAGCAGTAGACATGTTCTATGTGCACTTTTTCTATGTATCCCTTGCTTACGTTTAATTTTTGCTTCTTTTACTTTTGGTTTTGTACACCAGCTTCAAACAGCTGAAAATACGTTTTGGATTATGGAAAATATATTGGGTTACGGAATCACAACAATGGTCTGTGTTTTATGTCATCCAGGAGGGGGTCGTCTCAGTAAAAACATAATATAATGTTATTCATCACCCTGGGCAACAAGCTGTAGGAGGGATGTAGGGAGGGGAGTGCTGTGTTTGATAAACAGGCTAAGAAAGTAAATCATTTTCCAGCTCACTATGGCATTAATTATAACCCTTCCAGCTCATTCAAGTGCATCCCTCTCCATACACAGCGGTGGCCCTAAATATTCATTCTGTTCAGAAAACAGCCAGCCTGATCGTTGTGTTGGGCTGCCAAAAACAACACACCACATCAGGTCTGGTGGTAGGATGTTAGGATGCAGTCCAGCCAGGGCAGACACTGGGCACTGCCACTTTCTGGGGCCTAAAGGCCTCTACCACAACTCTCACTACTGCCTTCTCCTAACTTACACCCAAACTTGACTATGTTTCATCTGAGGATCTGCCAATTACCACATTACAAACGAAGATTTAAAACACAAAAGTGAACACTAAAGAAGGCATTTCATTATTCCATTGCACATGTGTAGTCTGTGTAGCGTCAGATATGTATATAATGATGAAGATTTCTATAATTACTGTACCTTCCTCTTCTACACATTAATGTGCCTGCCTGCCTGTCTGCCTGCCTGAAGCACCCCAATAGACCTGCCAGGACAAGAGGAGTAACGCAGTTAGTATGTAGGGAGAGCATATGTTCAAATAAGCCAAGCCCCGGTACCACACGGCCCTGCCGTAGCCACAAGGGATGCAGGGATATTCATTATCATGGTTGGAGGTTTCGGAGTCGCTAGCTGGGATGCTAATAAGTCAAGGGATCAAAGAGAAGATGCTAAGTGAGAGCGGCTCCCGCAGGACTCTGTGGCCCATATTGCTGCTCTGTTCTGGGCTCCCACCTGCTCCGCTCTCCCTCTCCCTCTCCCTCCACCTGGTCCCCCCAGCCCACTACACACACAGGCTACCAGCCAGGATAGAGACAGCCATGCCAGAGCCACCCATCCACAGCCAATCAGGGTAACCTGCACTGGAAACACAACACATTTCCACATGAATAATAGCACATTTGAGGTGGTTTCAGCTCTTGTTTGAGGAATTAATATTGACCCATAAAGTACTATGTTTAATACCCTGAAATGTGCCTGGTGTACCGTAACTTTTATAATCTCATTGAGTCCATTTGTGACATTTTCACCATTTTTTCACACTTGTGTTCTGAAGAGCTGCAGCACTTGCCTAATGGCAGCAAGAGGTCTACACATTCCCAGATAGCCTATAAACACATTCCCAGATATTCCCAGATAGCCTATAAACATATTCCCAGATAGCCAATAAACACATTCCCAGATATTCCCAGATAGCCTATAAACATATTCCCAGAAATTCACAGATAGTATATAAACACATTCCCAGATATTCCCAGATAGCCTATAAACACATTCCTATACACCAAAGCTTTCATCAAACACTTTAGACTTTTCCTGACAACAAAACAACATTAATATAAATAGCATGAGAAAGTGAACACATGCGACTGGAAAGTGCCAGAAATCAACTGGAAAGAAACTTTAATAAGTAAGAAATTTGTTGAAAATGTAATCTGGATCAAAACCACTGAGTTACTGCATTTAAGCCAGACAGAACCAATTTTCTGGGATGTGGTCTTTGGATAAGTCTTTGTCAGATCAATGCGCCTTTAAACATATCAATGCTCTGCCGACTTAGACATGAAAGATGTTAAATAAAAGCCTGTGAGTGCGTGTGAGTGCGTGTGTGCATATTGATGGGTGTTAAAGATAGAAATGTTCAGCTGGTTGCACTTCACTTCAACTTTGTTATCAGCAACATCAATGGCAACTTTCCCTTTCACATGGTCATCCATCTATCGCTTCGAAATTACTTTGCATTTTCAAACAGACTGGTCCCTCTGTCATCATAATGAGGGTCTGGGACAAGGGGTGACCCTGGCTTTCCTCTGACATCATCATTCAACTGGTGTACAGCAGGGATTCTGTGCTGCCTGGTTCAACAGAACAGGCATTTGCAATAGGCCAATTTTTTGAACTATTCCTTGTCTGTGATTTGACCTATTCAGACATGACTCCCTAGTGTCTCTAGTTCTCTAACACATTAGTGAGTGTGTCTCTCTGTGACTCCTCAGAGGTTCCCGTCACACTGACAGGACAAGCGTATTAAGTGATTCGACAGCATATCAGATGAACTTCAGTACATGGGGCTAAAAGAGGCTAAAATGGTCTTACTGGTGAGCTAAATGAGTTTCCATTGCACTGTGTGTCAGTCAATCTTCTGGGGTTAGCGAATAACTGTTAGCGTTAAAAAGTAAGTGTTAATTTAATTTGTATTTCCTCATGTCCTGACTGAACTGGAAATGGTTCAGAGCAGTCCGACCCTTACTGGCCATAGGAACATGTTACGTTTACCTGTTTGGCTGCTTCCCTTGGCTGGGTGCCAATCATATAGGGATGCCACATGTAAACTAAGTGTTTGTGACATGAATCAGATAACCCTGTCACACAGACACCCTTGTCATTTTACAACTCACGCCAGCTTGGGTTGCAAGCCAAAGGGATACTCACTCCAACTGTCAAAATCTATTATCGGCATGTAGGAACAAGATCGATTCTGACGTAAGTTATGACACTGGTAACAAGCAATGGCTTGAAGTGGCTTAAGCTGAAGGACAGGAGACAAGCAAATGCAAGGACTGGTATGAAATTACTGTGTGACGTGTGTCACACCAGATTGAGGGAAATTCAGATTCACCCACGGTCACCGTACGATTTTAAATTTATCCTGAATGGTAAGTAATCTTCCCCATTGAGAATATTCCAAATGGCATCTAGCAGTGGTTCTTTATTGAGATAAGAGAGGAAATAATGTTAACCATATCATCACGCATACTCATTTACTCATTAACTGAATAAACAGCTGGCCTTAATAATGGCCATACGTCCGGGTACACCCATCAGATAAAGAAGGATGAGTGATTTCTGTAATTGCTCTACACAGCTTGGGATGCTTGAAATAGGCCTACCCATAATGCAAATGTCCTTCCAGAACTCTCGGAGATACCTCATCTGAATAAATGTATGATTGAACTGGGAAATTGGGAAATTCAAGACGTTCAGGTCACTCATATGCAATTTCATGAAACACTTTTTCTAAATATCACACATCTTTGAAGTGAAGTTACCTTAACCCTGTGTAATTTCAAAGTCTAAAGTAATTTCAAAACCTTCTTCATCATCTTTACCGGTAATTAATTTCCCTCTTTGATGTGAAAAAATGACATATTTTCAGTGACTCACTCCTATAACAAAAATGTGTGAAGAGATTAAAGTGCACAAAAAATATAGACACACATTGAACATTCAAACCGTAGCCTAGTACCGTAACTATTATTAGAATAGTCTTTCAAATGGGAGGTGTTCCATTTATTCATTGACAGGAGAACACATTTTATTCAGATACTAACATAAACACTATATAGATGTAGGATCTTAATGAGACAGTTTTCTACAGCAAAAACCATCAAATAAATACAAGTAAAAGAATCCTCCAGGGGGAGCTGAGAGGTATTTTGTCCGGTCTGCTGACCAGTATTTGTCTCCGCTCATACATGAGTTATAAAGGCCTAGTTCACACTTTTTGTGGAAATGTTTCCACACATAAAACCCCAGTAAAACATTGTCATAAGGCCCATGCTTGAGTGTTCATTAACTAATAGTAACAGGTAAAGCATCAATATCTACATAAAGCCGCAGTCAACTGTAACCTTAAATCAGTTTCGCATTGACTTGTAGGGTATAGGCTAATCATTGCTGATGTAAACCTTATCACTTGGCCATAACAACAACATCTGTATAATGGCTAAGTATCTGCCCACTGCACTGAAATAGTCCTCTACTGTAAAATTGAAGGAAACTACTGGCCCTGTTAGGTATGGAAGCCCCCTCCTGCAAAGCAGATACTCCAGTGGGGATAGACTACAGCACAGTACATTACAGCCCTACCCAGACCAGCCTGAGGGTGGAACAGGGGGAAGAGAGCTATTTTCTCTATGTATCAGTCTCATCTCAAGGGTGTTACACCAGAAAGTAGCACCACAGGAAACAGTGAACCACTGTCTGTCAAGTCAGATGTGGAGAGGGGAACAAAGTTCCACCACTGAATGGACCATGATGAGGCTTGGAGCCTCTGGGCAGGTACAACGTTATATCTTGCTGCTGCAGAAGCGAGCGCTGAAATAGTTTATGCTTGACACAAGTCAGATCAGAGTCTGTGCCTTCTTTGACAGCTTTTCTTTAAGGATGTACAGGTGTTGATATAATTCCAAGGTACTTCCAGATCAGAAATGGAGCTGCAAATAAGATGCTCTATTCTAGGTGGTGCCCATACTGGTTTATTTGATATTAACCCGTTTTACATTTTGTCCTGGTCAATTGCATTATGTAGGCTAAGCTTTGAAACATAACACAGAAGTCAGAATCATTTAATCAGGCGTTTCTTCTTTCCCATGCTGCAAATTAAATCCATCCCTGTACTGCCTGTCTCCTGGGGTCTGAGAGCAGGAAGAGATGTCAGGGATGCATCCTCTCCCACACAGCTAATTGGCCAATTCGAGGGGCCTAATTGGGTCATCAGCTGCGTTGATTTGCTGTGGTTACAATGATCAGCGCCAATAAGGACACAACGATCCGAAGGGCTGAGTTCCGGTGCCTTCCAGATGTCAAGACAAAGCCAACGCACATCACTCATCTCCTGGAGCTCCTCTCTCCAGAGCTGGCTAGGGGCTGAGAGGGGGTATTTATAGCTGGGTGACATCGCTGCAGGGCAGCGGGAGAGACGGGAGGGGGGTCTTTAACTGTCAGCAGGACTGAGGTGGTACTGTATGCCAGGGTTTAGACCAGCTCCACCTAGATGGTATTCTAGATGGTATTCTAATATAAAATAAGAAAGCCAAAGATGCCCCCTATACTTCCTAACTTGAGCAATACTTTAGCACTGTTGTCCTGGTGGTGGTGTTGCATGACAAAAGAGAGAGAAATGGATGAATGGGCTATAAGGGGCTATGAGGGCATTCAAAATCAACACTGACAGAAGGAGAGGACTCTCAGAGCAAGAGAAGTTCTCCCCATGGTTTTACATTGGTCTTTCTATAGGACTACTCCTTTCTCCGAGCACTGTGTATGCTGTAACTGTTTGCCATTTCCTATTAGTCATTCTTTGAAGTTATTTATAGCAAAATTGGCACAGGGGAGATTGGGGTAAATTGAGCCATTTTTTACAATTAGCCTCCCTCAGTCAAGGGAAATATAGTATTCTTTCTAACAAAGATATCTACATTTATTTCAGGATGTTGTGTATACCTGGAAATAATACAAATTCCTGTAAACAGTTTTAAAAACAAAAAAAGTGGTCTCTTGGTAAAACGTTCGCCGGGGATGCGGTAAGTTGAGCCTCGGGACAGGGTTAAACCATCTACAAATTTCTGTACTGAATGAAATAATACCTTTTTAAAACCATGTATATCTTTATGTCCCAAGCACAATTCAACACAATGTAATGTAATGATGTAATGATGACCTCTTCCTAAATAATTTGCCAAATTATTCATTTTGTGTATCGTTTCCTAGAAACAAGGGCGGCTCAACTTATCCCACTCTCCGCTACTTTAACTTTGGACCCAATGTCTTACTATCCTTTATGAGGTAAAGAGACGACAAGACAGCGTTAGAACAAAGCAGAATCAACGAGCAAGCACTAAACTCAAAAGAGTGCAAAATCATACATAGGCCTATTTATGTCCTGAGCTATTCCTTGTTCTATGCCATGACTTGACTCTTCCGATTCTTCTGTGTCTTCCACAAAGGTTTAATTCTACTGGTGAAACTACACTGTTTTCTTCACAATTTATGACAGCGCATGGACAGAAGAAAACAATTACATTAAATCCAACTGTGGCAATAACAGTTGCAAGAAAAGAAAAAACAGGCCCTCTTTGTATCTTCGGGGGAGGGATGCTTTCTATGTGGTGGGCATCCTTTAAGTCACTGATGTGGAAGAGAGAGTATCCCTAGGGTTCTCTCCTAGCTGTGACTGTCCCCAGGGCTGGGGACAACTGCTGTGCTGCGTCCCCCATGCGCATAACACATCATGCAACAAATGAGTCCAACAGGAGGGTCTGACAGCATGTATGTCCCAAAGGCCCACTGCACCAAATACAGAAGGTGGGAAACTATATAGTCTGTGGTGTTATTGCTCTGTCAGGCTGTTATCAGCCTATAAAACACTCCATTCCAAGGTTCTTTTTTAACACATGCAGCTGTTAGGTTTTATGTGGATGCTTACTGTTTACAGGGGACAGTGGTACAGCCCTGGAATCTGGTAATGGGGAAGGGCTGACTAGGGTTATCAGACTGAGTAAAATCTCTAGACATGCTCTTAATGGATCCTCCAAGCACTGGCTGCTTATCACATGGTGATTTAAAGGCTGACAATAGGGGTAGTGGCTGTCATGGGTCCTACAGAAGAATATTAGTTAATTACATATGGAAATACACACAATCCAGGGTTTGACCTGCCAACAGCAACAGTGTCCATGGTGGCTCTGTCTCTGCTCCATCAGTCTCTTAGAAACTCTGAGCTTTAAGGGGCTGCTGTTAGTTTGGAAATGTGAATGCCCCCTCCTTTGTTATTATAGGCAGTATGTAAATTCATACCGTATGCTACTATGTGCACTCATATGGCCTCATATGAAAAACCTACTGGGCACTCAATATTGCTGTGACAAATTCATCTCATCAAGAAGCAAAATACTGTAATACAAAAGGATCTGAAAACAGAGAGAGACTGAAAGGGAAGTGTAACTCTCCATGTTGCAGTTCAATCTGTAACACCAGGGGCTTGTGTTGAGAACACTGAAGTCTATCATATGTTGTAAGCAGAGGCCGGATGCCGATCAACTAAATGGAGAATGGTTGTATCTATGAGCGTGCACCTCAAGCATGTCTATTTAATAAAGTGTGAAAGTATGTAAATTAGTCTAAAATGGGAAAATGTCTGTCTATATGAAGTTTGGCAAATTCACTCTGGAATATATTACATTTTCCTGATAATTATCTCTCACTGTCCTGTGCAGCATACTGATCAAGTAAATATGTGCTATGTATCAGATCCTCTATAGCTCAGTTGGTAGAGCATGGTGCTTGCAATGTTAGAATTTTGGGTTTGATTCCCGGGACCACCTATATGTAAAATGTCTGTATGCATTACTGTAAGTCACTTGGATAAAAGTGCCTGCTAAATGACATATATTATGATATTATTTATATTATTTACAGTAGTAGTATATTATTATTATTATTATTATTATGTTAAATGGGAGATGGCTCTTGTGGACAATAGAACAAAAAGGTGCTAAAAGGTCATTCCAGATTAGAACGTTGTTATTAGAGGCTATTAAAGGCTGGATTCTCGCAAAACAAATGACTCTCTAAAGGACTATTATCAAAGGCCTAAGAGGGGCTGCTTATACTGTATTTGGCCTGTTTCACTACATGTACAAGTGGGTAACCTGTATGAGTGTGAAATGTGTTTTTTGCATATCCCAACTCCCTCTGAGACAAACACCTTGCTTGCCAACCCATGTACCATACCCAGCAGCGCTATAAAATATGTCCACTCAACATAGAACACAGCTTGTCCACAATTATGTCATGGCCTATGAGCATAGGACACTGTTGAATAAAATGACATAAATTGGTCTTGCAATTTCCCAGTCTAATTGGTCTGCTTATCTAAGCATAACATCTTGTGTTTTATGTACCCAACAGACACAGAGCAACGAAGCCTCCTGTATTCAACAGACATTCTGGGTTTTGAAGAGTGGAGGTACAGTGTGAGTAATCGTGGGCATATCCTGACTAGTGGGTCTGGGGGATTCAGATACGAGGCTTAAAGATCAAATCAGCTGCTAATGTGCTAATGAACATTTCAATCAGTCTAGCCTACTTATAAAAAACCACATTTTAATATCAACCCTCAATGCTTTGTAGAGATAGGCCTATCTCTCATCATCCATTGGTTGAGTTTGCATTGTGTGGACTCCAGAGGTTTTTTGTCAAGGGTGAATGAATGCCTACGAAACTGTTAGAGGGTTTGAAACCTTATAAGAAAGGCAGATTTATTTTTTTCTCTAATAATCAGACAGACCACACACCAGTCAGCATCAATGTAAAATATCACAACTCAGATTTGGGTTCTTTGTGGCTCTCTGAATCATGCCTCTATCAACGCTGGATTGATTGCCTAATGGTCAAATCAAATCACATTGTATTTGTCACCTGCACCGAATAGTTGTAGACCTTACAGTGAAATGCTTACTTAAAACCAACAGTGCAGACTCAACAGCCTTGGTTTCTCAAGTGACTGCCTTGCCTGGTTCTCTAACTACTTTGCAGACAGAGTTCAGTGTGTCAAATCGGAGGGCCTATTGTCCGATCCTCTGGCAGTCTCTATGGGGGTGCCACAGGGTTCAATTCTTGGGCCAACCCTTTTCTCTATATACATCAACGATGTCGCTCTCGCTGCTGGTGACTCTCTGATCCATCTCTACGCAGATGACACCATTCTGTATACATCTGGCCCCTCTTTGGACACTGTGTTTACTAACCTTCAAACAAGCTTCAATGCCATACAACACTCCTTCCGTGGCCTCCAACTGCTCTTAAACGCTAGTAAAACTAAGTGCATGCTTTTCTATCGAACGCTGCCAGCACCCGCCCACCGGACTATCATAACTACTCTCGACGGGTCCGAATTAGAATACGTGGACACCTACAAATACCTAGGCATCTGGTTAGACTGTAAACTCAACTTCCAGACTCACATCAACCATCTCCAATCCTAAATTAAATCCAGAATTGGCTTCCTATTTCGCAACAAAGCCTCCTTCACTCATGCTGCCAAACATGCCCTTGTAAAACTGACTATCCTACCGATCCTTGATTTCGGCGATGTCATTTACAAACTAGCCTCCAACACTCTACTTAGCAAATTGGATGTAGTTTATCACAGTGCCATCCGTTTTGTCACCAAAGCCCCATACACTACCCACCACTGCGACCTGTATGCTCTCGTTGGCAGGCCTTCATTGTATATTCGTCGCCAAACCCACTGGCTCCAGGTCATCTATAAGTCTTTATTAGGTAAATCCCCACCCTATCTCAGCTCACTGGTCACGATAGCAACTCCCACCCGTAGCATGCGCTCCAGCAGGTATATCTCACTGGTCACCCCCAAAGCCAACACCTCCTTTGGCCGCCATTCCTTCCAGTTCGCTGCTGCCAATGACTGGAACGAATTGCAAAAATCATTGAAGCTAGAGGTTCCTATCTCCCTCAATAACTTTAAGCATCAGTTGTCAAAGCTGCTTATCGATCACTGCACCTGTATATAGCCCTTCTGTAAATAGCCCACACTACTACATCATCCCCATATTCTATTTATTTTTGTTATTTTCACAAATCTTGCACTCCAGTATATCTATTTGCACATCATAATTTGCACATCCTTCATTCCTGTGTTAATGATGATAATCTGTAATTTATTTCACCACTATGGTCTATTTATTGTCCTACCTCCTAACCTTACTACATTTTGCACTACATTTTGCACTCTGTATATAGATTTTCTATTGTGTTTTTGACTATGTTTGTTTACTGTGTAACTCTGTGTTGTTTTTGTCGCACTGCCTTGCTTTGTCTTGGCCAGGTCGCAGTTGCAAATGAGAACTTGTTCTCAACTGACCTACCTGGTTAAATAAAGGTGAAATAAAATAAAATAAAAATAAAAAGTGCAGTTTAAATAAAAATAAGTATAATGTAAACAATAGATAAGTAAAGAAATACAATTTTTTTAAAAACTGTAGAATGACAGTAAAAATATATATATATATACAGGTAGTATACAGGTGTTATATACAGGTGGTACCGGTTAGGGTTGCACATTTTGGGGAATATTCAGAGGTGGAAATATTTGCAAATTAATATTAATACCATTTAAATGTAGATGTTTTTTGCATGGGATATATTTACCATATCATATGGAGACAGAAACATAAACATTTTGCCTTATCATGAGTAGACATAATTACAAATGATTAAATCCTTCAAATATATATATTTTTTAACTATTTAGTTACTTTAATTAAATGAGTTGACTCTTCACATGAGATGATCTCACTGAACAACAAGGGAATATTGAATTATCCCCAATGATCTCCCAAAAACGTTTTCAACATACATCTGTAAAATGATTAAGCTTTGGTTGTCTTCCTCTCAGGCTTCCATGTCTTCTCCCTGGACCTCCTCATTGTCCACCTCTTGAACATCAGACTCTGAGGCCTCATCTTCACTGTCACTTTCCAACCTTGTTGAGGATGTTGAGAATCTGCCCGGATGGCCACCGATTTTTCAACCCTTGTATTGGTCAGCCTGTTGCGTGCTTTGGTGTGTGTGTTCCCAAACAAGGACCAGTTGTGCTCTGAGGCGGCTGATGTTGGTGGAATTTGGAGTATGATGGAGGCAACAGAGGAAAGAGCCTCAGATCCACAAAGTCCCTTGCACCAGATGAGATATGTTGGCATGACTGCCATATTGCATCTCCATCCCAAAGCCCTTGCTTGGAAGTGTACTTCGCCAGACTTCCCTAATCCAGGCCAAGATGGTGAGACACGGTAGTGATGACAACATAGGCCTTGTTGATCTCTGCACCAGACAGGATGCTCTTGCTAGTATACTTGGGGTCCAACATATACGCTGCAGCGTGTATGGGATTCAGGCAGAAGTCTTCACGCTTTTTGATGTATTTCAGAACTGCAGTTTCCTCTGCTTGGAGCAACAGTGAAGTGGGCAGGGCAGTACGGATTTCTTCTCTTAAATCTGCAAGCAGAGTCTGAACATCAGACAGGATGGCATTGTCTCCCTCAATCCGTGCAATGGCTACTGCTATAGGTTTCAGGAGTATCAGGCTGCTTACCACTCTCTCCCAAAATACATCATCCAGGAGGATCCTCTTGATGGGGCTGTCCATAACAGCACACTGTGATATGGCCATTTCTTGGAGAGACTCCTTCCCCTACAGGAGACTGTCAAACATGATGACAACACCACTCCAACGGGTGTTGCTGGGCAGCTTAAACTTTGCTTGGTGAGGTAGATTGCTGCTATAACTTGATGACCCTTCACATACCTAACCATTTCCTTGGCTCTCTTGTAGAGTGTATCCATTGTTGTCAGTGCCATGATGTCCTTGAGGAGCAGATGCAATGCATGAGCAGCACAGCCAGTGGGTGTGATGTGAGGTAGGACTCCTCCACTTTAGACCAAGCAGCCATGTTCGCAGCATTGTCTGTCACCAGTGCAAATACCTTCTGTAGTCCAAGGTCATTGATGAATGCCTTCAGCTCATCTGAAATGTAGAGACCGGTGTGTCTGCTGTCCCTTGTGTCTGTGCTCTTGTAGAATACTGGTTGATGGGTGGAGATGATGTAGTTAATTATTCCTTGCCCACGAACATTCGACCACCCATCAGAGATGAAAGTAATACAGTCTGCTTTATCTATTATTTGCTTGATCTTCACTTGAACTCTGTTGAACTCTGCATCCAGCAAATTAGTAGATATCGATAAGGTGTCTGATTCATCATTTTCACCTCAAATAGAAGTAGAGGGACTTTTGTCAGAGGTTGCTTGTTGTGAGCGCTGAGGGAACTTTATGCACTTGGCCAGATGATTCTGCATCTTTGTTGCATTCTTCACATATGATATGGCACAGTATTTGTAAATGTACACAGCTTTTCCTTTTACATTAGCTGCAGTGAAATGTCTCCACACATCAGATAGTGCCCGTGGCATTTTCCGGTAAAGATTTAAAAAAAATAATAATAATACAATTCCATGTACAGATAAATAGTTAAGCAGTTAGATTAAACAACTCCTTTGTAAGATAAATGTTTTAAAATGAAACATATGGAAACAGGTGAATTAACACTCCTCAGTTAGCATGCTCAAGCAAGCTACAACCCACATGGTAGCAAAAACTAACTAGCAGAAATTGTTAACAAGTTAAGTTTTTTGATGAATTTAAGCTAAATTAAAAAAATTCCCAGGCTTAACTTCCCATGGGAAATGTCCGGAAAAATTCAGAAATATAGTTAAAGTGACTATGCATAGATGGTAAACAGAGAGTAGCAGCAGCGTAAAAGCGCCAAATAGACTTGGCGCTCTGGTACCGCTTGCCATGCGGTAGCAGAGAGAACAGTCCTTGACTGGGGGGGCTGGAGTCTTTGACAATTTTTAGGGCCTTCCTCTGGTATAAAGTTCCTGGATGGCAGGAAGCTTGGCCCCAGTGATGTACTGGGCCATATGCACTACCCTCTGTAGTGCCTTGCGGTCGGAGGTTGAGCAGTTGCCATACCAGGCAGTGATGCAGCCAGTCAGGATGCTCTCGATGTTGCAGCTGTTGAACCTTTTGAGGATCTAAGGACCCATGCCAAATATTTTCAGTCTCCTGAGATGGAATAGGCATTGTCGTGCTCTCTTCACGACTGTCTAGGTGTGTTTGGACCATTCTAGTTTGTTGGTGATGTGGACACCAAGGAAATTGAAGCTCTCAACCTGCTCTACTGCAGCCTCGTCAATGAGAATGGGGTCATGCTCGGTCCTCCTCCTTTTTCTGTAGTCCACAATCATCTCCTTCGTTTTGATTACGTTGAGGGAGAGGTTGTTGTCCTGGCACCACACGGCCAGGTCTCTGACCTCCTCCCTATAGGCTGTCTCGACGTTGTCCGTGATCAGGCCTACCACTGTTGTGTCATCTGCAAATTTAATGATGGTGTTGGAGTCGTGCCTGGCCATGCAGTCGTGGGTGAACAGGGAGTACAGGAGGGGACTGAGCACGCACCCCTGAGGAGCACGCACCCCTGAGGAGCCCAATGATCTACCTTCCAAGCAGAGTATGAGGCTGAATGGCATTATTTCAGACACTAATGTTTCAAATGGTTCAAATGGCTTTGGCTCACACAGCTGGACATTTCAGAGCTCTTGAGTGGATAGGTCTCTGTCAGACGTTTTCATACAGCAAACCGGGAGTCAATTTGATTGTGTATCACGAAGGAAGGCCTCTGTTCTTATTAACTGTGAAAATGTGCCTCCATCCAGTTAGATTGAATTACATGGTGCCAATCAACGCTCACCTCCTCCAGGACTGCCGTGCAGAACAAATGCCAGGCCGCGCAGAGACGCAAGAGATTGAACTTTACTGAGTTCGCCCCATTAGTTTGCACTATATAGATCAACGTTTTTTTATGTGATCGATTCAACATTATATCAGCCAATTTTCAATGCAAAAAAACAAAACAAATCTAACTTTGCAAGATTGAGTCTTTGATTTTGTTGTAGGCAGAGCCAGAGCGCAAAGGATTAGATTTATATTGGTGGGGGTAGCCCACGAGCGGTCTTTCAATCACCCATGAGTGAATGAGCTTTTCGGAACAGTGGGCACATTTGTTGATATTCTTTGCTAGTTAGCAAGTTATTAGCCCAGTTATAGATAAGTATAGGTCAGCCATGAGGAGTTACTGCTTCCTACAAGAGCACAAAACGTGTAGACTACATTTCAAGTAGTCTTTTAAAAGCCAATAAGATAAAAAGCTTGTGTCTTAATTAAAGGGAGAGTGTTGTATTTTGAGGCAGGATTGAATTGTAAACAAGCCAATAGTCAGAGTAGCCTACATTGTCTAATTATCTGTATGGTAATAATAATTACTGTTATTTTGTAAAGTGGTTTCTTGCATCATACAACACAATACAATGCAATTTACAGTTTGGCCCATGGTGTTACAGACCCTAGTGAAAAATCATTAATTAATGTCAAGTCCTTCATAAGTCTCATACAATGTATGCCTGCATTGAACAGGTGACTGTATCATAGTATATCATAGAAATCAAAAGCTATTTCCGTGTAAAAATGTTTTGTGATTTGCTTCATTGGTTTTGTTGGTAGGCCTAGATTATGCTCAAATAGCCACAATAGCTTATTGGTTGCTGTCTAAAACTATAAGGGTACAGCCTCACAAGGTTAAAGTTTCCACTCACAAGACCTAACATTTGCTCAATGCCCCAAAACATTAGAGGGAACATTGGTGCCAATAAGTCCATTTGTTTGAAACTGTGGCCTGCAGGTCTCATCCAATGCGTATAGGCCTAGTGGGATGTACCCAACAGATGGTGTGTGATATGGACTCATCTCAACAGCAGACCAGTGGGTCAAAGTAATGTTTACTGATTCATGCGTTTAGAATCATACAGGTTAGTTCATTCCTACAAAGTATTTTCTGTGCTACAGCTTCATAATGCTTTACCCTTGCTTCAGATGGGGATCATGGCCCTTTCTGACAGTTTCATTTTGAGACAGGTTGGGGCATCATTTTCAATATTACAGGAACATCCTTTTCAAGTGAATAATCTTACATCTTCAGGGAAGATTACTCTTATCTTGAGGGCAGAAGAATCTTGTCTTTCGAGAATAATATTTAATCTCTCAAGGGGATTATTTCATGTTCGGAGTCGATTTAAATGCTTTTTTGTAACAAGATAATACAATTAATCCCTGAAATAATGAAAAAGTTCCATGGTTATTTCATATTCCCTTGAGATGAACTCTTCTTAGCCTATGTCTCCCATGGCTCCACACAAAGCAGCTAGCCTAACTTTTATTCAATACTGTTCTATCACTGTGCAATAGAAATAAGCTTGTTCCACTTGACAACCAACGTTTTACGACACATTCCATGACTTTAGCCCCTCTACATACATAGACTGTATTAAGAGAAAGGAAATCACTTTTTTAAGCTTCCATGCCCCCTCTCACTAGTCAGTGGATTGGGTTTGATGTAATCTCTTGCAATATTCATGCAAAAGTACCCGGAGGAATGGCAATGTTCTTTTATGAATTTATACCTATTATCTGCTTCCTACATCTGGAGAATCCAATATGCCAGCAGCATATGTAATCCCAGGGAAGACGACATGCTAGATGTCATACAATATGGCTATCGCATGTGATCTTAAGGGACTTGTGCCATTAGGCTACCTTAGACAGCCCTGCACTATAGAAACCCCCCCACATATAATGCATTTAGCCTACAATCGGCATAAGAAGGCAGCTGTGAAAAAGAAGTCAGTGCAACTGGCAAAAATATTATTTTCCCTACTATCGTGCAATATAACATAGCTTTGCACCATAACCAGCAGTTAGCCTAATGGAGGTAGGCAGTATTCTCTACTGTTGGGATAGGATTTGGATGGCGTGTAGAGTGTACTTGCCCCTCTGGGCATTCATTCTCTGATAGACGGTCGTGAGCAGGAGACAGGAGCAGCAGAAGGAATCACAAAAAGAGAAGGAAGATGAGCTATTGTAGTGACCAGCATGGATCCTCCAACACACACTGTGCTCTTCATCACTGCTGAGGAAGCTCAAAACTTTTCCACTGCTAGTTATGGGACTGGGGAGTTGATCTATTCCTCCTGTATATAAACATTGACTCCCGGCAGAGCCCAAGACACTGCTCTACGTTCGCTGCCACTGCATCTGGTGCTCTGTCACTCACTATGAAGCCTCCTTTTCTCCTAGTGCTGACAGACCTGGGAAGGGAGCCTTTGTGTCTGGTTGAGTGCAAGGGAGTGAGCCAATTAGAGGTGTTTGTCTGGGGAGCAGTAATTGTTAAAGACACACTATGGCAGATGTCCCGCCGGCACAGGGATCTACACTCCTTCATGAGACCTATTCCCTTCAGTTCTTAAAAAGAGAATAAGTCAATAAGATGGTATATATTTTTGCCAAGGCTCAACAATGTTCTTCCACATTATTCTATTTGGGCCCCCTCCGCTAAAGCAGAAATGGAAGCTCTGAATTACATTTACATTTAGCAGACACTCTTATCCAGAGCGACTTACAGTTAGTTAGTGAATACTTTTTTCGTACTGGTCGAAACTTGAATGAAATATTGCCATGACAGAGTGTATGTGGTAAGGTGGCTAACTTTTATGCCTAATTCAAAAGGAAAATAATATCTCAAAACACGTAAACATCTGCAAACACATTGGGATAACTGGATTGTATGCTGAAGGGTATTTTCTTTCAGAGAAAGTTATTTTTTGGATTACTTCAATGTCTCATATGCCTAAAATAAAAGAGCAGCAGTGTCCTCTAGTGGTGAAAGAAGTGAATAGCACCACCAATTATAAACGTTAAACACGCTTATATATTAGGGATGCTTTATCTTTCTAACACCTTTCAGGCAAGTCTCATGTTGTTCACTATCATGGAACAGTGACAAAATGTAAATGAGAAACTTGTTGAGCTAAACACAGAAATAAGCCTAAGGTGACAGTTCCGTGTCAACATTATGACATTGTGTCTTAAAACCCTGATATACCTACTTAAGTCAAGGTTTAGGATATAATTTAACAACTAAAACGTTCAGTGTGACAAAACAATATCATTTAATGCCTGCCAACATACCCATGTCTTTTCTTAACCGCCAGTCTGTCAAAGTCCAGGATTGTCCAGCCAGTGGTCACGTTTTCAGTTAGGCACACGTCCGGTTCTGGGTAGTCCAGTAAGTTCACGAAACCCAGCTACAGAGAAAGATAATAAAGTGAAAGTCAACCCACGTCAATTGGTCAGATACCAAAACAAATCCCCAGATTTGAGCCCAGTATGTGCTGTGAGATAAGAAACAGCTACGTTTCCCTACACCTGGGATAATGATTGGCTAAAATTCGGACAAAAAAAGATCTAACAACTCTAATAATAAGCTTTTACTGACACTTCTCTTTTTGTAATACATTTTAAAATACCATTGCTACTTTTCAGCCAGCACAGGTTCATTGCACCAGGTTTGTCTTATCTATCAGCCATGCTGTCTGTATCAGTCAGAATTTATCAGTAAATGTACTCAGAGACAGGACCCTGGCTTTAGTAAACATCAAAGGCTACTTGACCATATATACAGTAGACATTAATTTAATATAATTTTTTAGGGTTAATGATGTTATGTACTATGACAAATCTGAGTTTAAAACTAAGAACCAAAAGAGAGATAAGATAAATGTTGTCCATTTTTGGTCTGTTTTTTTTTCCCTTTATTATGTAAGAAGTAACTGAGGTTATGGGGAAAAAATACATTTTGATTATTAAATTCTTGAACATCAAATAGTTAAGAATGTTCACTGAAAATTATAATGGTTAATATACATATACAATCATTGACAGACTGATGATGATGCTGGTCATAGGGTATGAACAGGTTAATTCTGAGAGTTCAATGGGTCTGACTTTTTTCTAGAAAGACTAGGCAGGTTTGCCTTTCCAAACACAAATACACACGTCCTTCATTTAGTGGGTGGCTGTCTGTCGGTCTACATCAGTCAAAACTGCTGAAATCTAAGGTAGGGCAAACTATTCTGATTCATATTTAAAAACTAAATATAATAGAAATGAATGTACACTTAATAGTAGCTTTGCATATTTTAGTAAAAAAAAATATATATTTAAAATATTGGAAATAGGCCTAGGCATTGCCTATACTCTTGATATTCAGTTGGTTCATGTAACATCTGAGTAAGTTTCAATCTAAAAGAGTTCATAGGTTCATTGATTGGCTTTCAGGGAGGACTTAAAATGTGAGAAAATACATGTTTATTACAAAGAGAGTTTTAGAGTTTGTTTTAGATAAGGAGCACCAACATTGAGCTTACTTTCTCTGCTCTCTACCCCCAGCTGTTATGCACACAGTTGTGCTACTGGTGTTGTGGGTACTGGGGACATCACCGGTGTTGCCAGACCCTGACACAGGGGGAGTGAAACCTACTGAGGAGCCCATTCCCTGTTCCAAGGGCTGCACCTGTCTGCATGACGACTACAGTCTAGAGCTCAATGTCTACTGCAGCGCACGCAACTACACCCAGGCCCCCTCTGACGTGCCTGTCTCCACTCGCTCCCTCTGGCTGGATGGAAACCTGTTCACCACCCTGCCTGCCACCGCCTTCAAGGATCTCAGCAACTTGGATTTTCTGAATCTACAGAGCGGTCAGCTGGTGTCCCTTGACTCCCAGGTGTTCAGAGGGCTTAAGTCGCTAGCACACATCCACCTGGAGCGCAACCGCATCCGTTCGTTGCCGGGCACTATCTTCCAGAATACGCCTAACCTTGCCTCACTTAGTCTTCATAACAACCAACTGTCCCGCATTGAGGAAAAGCTGTTTGCTGGCCTCTCACATATGTGGCTTCTCAACTTGGGGTGGAACTCATTAGCAGTGTTGCCTGAGACTGGGTTCCATGACCTGCATGGCCTGAGGGAGCTGGTGCTGGCTGGGAATAGGTTAGCTTACTTACTGCCACAACTCTTCCAAGGTCTTACCGAGCTCAAGGAGTTGGACCTGACTGGAAATGACCTGAAAGTCATTAAGGCTAATGTGTTTATGAAGCTCCCCAAACTGCAAAAGCTTTACCTGGCACAGAACCAGATAGTCACGGTGGCAGCCAGAGCCTTTGTGGGTATGAAGTCCCTCAGATGGCTGGATCTCACAAACAATAAACTATCAGCGCTCCACGATGAGACTTTCCTTGGTCTTCACAGCCTCCATGTGCTGCGGCTCTCCAACAACTCCATCAGTGGACTAAGGCCCAGGACTTTCCGTGACTTGCAGTACCTCGAGGAACTGCGTCTGAGCTACAACCGGATCCAGGCCTTGGGAGATAGAATCTTTGAGGGGCTTGGGCAACTGGAGGTTCTGGAGCTGGAGCACAACCAGGTGCAGGAGGCCCGGATGGGCACCTTCATGGGCCTATCTCACCTGGCTGTCATTAACCTGTCTGGCAGCTGTTTCCGCAGTCTTCCAGACCAAGTATTCAAAGGTCTCTCCAAGCTCCACAGTCTTCACCTGGATAAGGGCTGTCTGACCAGGGTCACGACCCAAGCTTTCATTGGACTATCAGGTCTGCGACGGCTCTTCCTCCAAAACAACAACATCTCTGTGGTGGAGCGCCAGAGCTTCGTGGAACTCTTGGGCCTACAACAGCTAGACCTGAGGTTCAACAAGCTCGAGGCCCTAACCTCCCACACCTTCTACGGCCTGAAGAACCTGGACTATCTGTTGCTGTCCAGCAACCTGTTCCGTCAGCTCCCCTCTGAGGCCCTCATGCCCTTGAAGCATCTCTCGTGGCTTGACCTCTCCGCTAACAGGCTAGAGATGCTGCACAATGGTACCATGCAGCTGCTGCCCAGGCTACGCTATCTAAACCTGAAAGATAACTCTCTTAGCAGCATCCCACCAGATATCCCAGACACCCTACATCAAATGTGGCTGACAGGGAACCGTTGGAAGTGTGACTGCAGTGCCCTTCCCCTCAGAGACTACAGCTTGAGGAGACCACAGACGGTGCCCCGGCAAGTGGAAACCCTGGCTGAGGGAGAGGAATCCCACACTGTTGTCACCATCTACAACAATATAACATGCAACAGCCCTCCAGGCTTGGTTGGCCATGACCTGAGGGATATCAGCAATGAACATTTCAACAACTGCTGAGGGAAGGATCTATGGAGTCAAAGACTCTAGACATTTGGAAGACAATTATTTCAAAATAATTGTTATTAGCCTACAATTTTCCCTGTACTTTCAATGATTTAGCCTATATTCATTATTTCTCAAAATATGTAATGTACCAAATTATTTTTGCTCCTGTGGTAATTAGGCCCTACATGTTGCATGTCAAAATAGGAAACTAACTAAAAGTGTATGATGCAAAAGCTACAGTTGGAAGTTTACATACACCTTAGCCAAATACATTTAAACTCGGTTTTTCACAATTCCTTGTCTTAGGTCAGTTAGGATCACCACTTTATTTTAAGAATGTGAAATGTCAGAATAATAGTGGAAAGAATTAATTATTTCAGCTTTTATTTCTTTCATCACAATCTCAGTGGGTCAGAAGTTTACATACACTCAATTAGTATTTGGTAGCATTGCCTTTAAATTGTTTAACTTGGGTCAAACGTTTTGGGTAGCCTTCCACAAGCTTCCCACAATAAGTTGGGTGAATTTTGGCCCATTCCTCCTGACAGAACTGGTGTAACTGAGTCAGGTTTGTAGGCCTCATTGCTCGCACATGCTTTTTCAGTTGGCCACTCCAATACCTTGACTTTGTTGTCCTTAAGCCATTTTGCCACAACTTTGAAAGTATGCTTGGGGTCATTGTCCATTTGGAAGACCCATTTGCGACCAAGCTTTAACTTCCACTAATTTTAATATCCACATAATTTTCCTTCCTATTTTGTGAAGTGCACCAGTCCCTCCTGCAGCAAAGTACCCCCACAACATGATGCTGCCACCCCCGTGCTTCACGGTTGGGATAGTGTTCTTCGGCTTGCAAGCCTCCCCCTTTTTCCTCCAAACATAACAGTGGTCATTATTTTAGTTTAATCAGACCAGAGGACATTTCTCCAAAAAGTACAATCTTTGTCCCCATGTGCAGTTGCAAACTGTTTATGGCGGTTTTGGAGCAGTGGCTTCTTCCTTGCTGAGCGGCCTGCACTTTTCGCACCAAAGTACGTTCATTTCTAGGAGACAGAACGCATCTCCTTCCTGAGCGGTATGGCGGCTGCGTGGTCCCATGGTGTTTATACTTGCATACTATTGTTTGTACAGATGAACGTGGAACCTTCAGACGTTTGGAAATTAATCCCAAGGATGAACCAGACTTGTGGAGGTCTACAATTTATTTTCAGAGGTCTTGGCTGATATCTTTATATTTTCCCATGACATCGAGCAAAGAGGCACTGAGTTTGAAGGTAGGCCTTGAAATACATCCACAGGTACACCTCCAATTGACTCAAATTATGTCAATTAGCCTATCAGAAGCTTCTAAAGCCATGACATCATTTTCTGGAATATTCCAAGCTGTTTAAAGGCACAGTCAACTTAGTGTATGTAAACTTCTGACCCACTGGAATTGTGATATAGTGAATTATAAGTGAAATAGTCTGTCTGTAAACAATTGTAGGAAGAATTACTTGTGTCATGCACAAAGTAGATGTCCTAACCGACTTGCCAAAACTATAGTTTGTTAACATGAAATCTGTGGAGTGGTTGAAAAATGAGTTTTAATGACTTCAACCTAAGTGTATGTAAACTTCCGACTTCAACTGTAGTTAGTTTCATATTTCATGAAATGTTCATTAAATCATTGCAAGAAAAAAATAGCAAGTAAACCTTCTAGAATAGACAGTGTACAGTACATTTAGCTTTTAGGAAATGTTTCGAAGCAGTCCACATTTGAATGGGTGACTATTAAACTCATCCATTGAATAAACAAAAGTAATGTTTGTTGTTGTCATCTGAATAAATATTTAAGAGACAGATTTGCTCAACAAGGAATTGGTCACACAACCAAATATAGATATAGGCCCAAGGTAAACAATATCAGCCTTTACCAATTAAAGGTGCAGAGGCCCAGCTATTGAGAGACCAGAGGGACCATGTGTTTACACATTGCAAACACTTCCTCCTGTACCTCAATGGTTCAGACCTCTAAGCAGAGGGAGAGATAAACATTTGGGCCTACATATAATGACACTATAAAGTTTCCCTTTACAAGAAGTGGGCAGGAGCAATCTTACAAGCAGCACACTTCCAACAGCTCTGACTGCAAGATTCATAGACCGCAGAACTTGAACGGTTCATACATTATTTAGCTCGCAGTCGCATCAAAGATGTTGACGTGTTGACACATTCATGTTGACCATGTTTCCCCAGGTCACATACCTCTCTGCTCTGCAACACGTGCTCCTCCATATTGTATACTCGCTCCTCGCGCTCGTGCTTCAGTTGTCATGGTAACCAACAGTTTGCTAGTTGTTATTAGCCGCTATCTAACGTTAGCTATCGGTGTAGCTGACTGCTACTGCTTTCGCATGATAGTGGTATATCTTGATGATTATAGATGCATTAGTTTATATATGTCAATATGGACACTGATCCTTCAACGCACTGGAATGCTCTTTTTGACACCTTCAAACCCCATATTCCGTCCATTGATTCAGATTCTTCATCAGTGAGTTTGAGTTTGATTATACTGCACTTAGCTAACAACAAGTGCAGCAGTAAGACAACGTTAGCTAGCTAGACGAAAATACCTTAATTTGGATTAACTTTGCTACTTAAGTAATTTACTATTCTACTAGCGTTATGTTTATAGGTTTTTTGTTTACCAGAGTAAATCTAGCAAAAGTTGTCAAACGTTAAATGAATTGAGTCTAATCTTACTCTCCAGTCTGAAAACGAAGAGGACATATCAATCTTTCGCCGACCAGTAGCTCTTCTTCCTAAACACACAGAGGGCCTAGAGTGCTTGTCAATTGAGGACTCTGAAATAGAGGTAAGTATCTCGCTAGCTAAGCATGTTTACACCTACTGGTGACGAGTCCTTGACAATGTTATTGTGTGTGTATCCCAAACAGGAGCTGCTAATATCTGTGGCACAGCCACAACTGTGTTGGACAGAGGAGACCCTTTGCCCTCATAGAGAGGCTACAACTGAAACCCATGGAGCTAATCAAGCCACTGATTTAGCCCAGCAGGGCACACACCAGGAGCCCATCCCCATAGGTAATAAGGTAAATGAGATATGCAGCCATGACTCTGTTATAAATGCAGCACGGGCTGGAGGCCATCCATGCAGCAGTATTCCTGTGGAGATGAAAGGGGACACCTCAGCGGAGACCCTTTGCCCTCACAGAGAGCCTACAACTGAACACCACAGCCATGGCACACTAAACAGACAAAAAACATTGCCACACCCTTCACATAACACAGCTTGTGAAGAAAACACATTGGAGTCACTCAATGCTTTGAGAAAGACACAGAGAACTGAACCAACTAGCTCTATGAAAAAGCCACTACAAAATGGTCAAACTGTTTTGTCTTTTGAGGTGAGTTTAAGTTTTCCTGTTATAAATAGGCTATTTTACCATTAAGGTACTACATGATAATTAATGAATTAATAATTTTCATTCTGCAGTTAGATACTGATGGTACTGAGGGAATGTGTTTTTACCAGCCACTGGAGCACTGGGATCTGGACCAGATTCTTCTGACTCTTCAAACAGACAGACTCTTTTTAGGAGGCAGTGTGTCAGATGAACCTACGGAAGTACAACCAGGTAGACAATAGGGTAACTCTAAGGTATCTCTGATATAGCTACTGCTGAACAACTAGTAGATGTAGAGTAACCAGTGTGAACCTAGCATGTCATTCACACTCAGTTATAATCATAATGATATAATCAATTCATTCTCAATTTGGTCACAGATGGAGACAATGTAAGGTCACAGGATACTATATTGGAGAGGCTGGCTGCTTTCTGCCAGACACAGTCATGTGGAGATGCTGATGAGAAAATAGAAACTGCACCTGGTGTGCCTCAGAAAGCACCTGTCCGACAACCTACCGATTTCAGGTAAAATATATGATAAAGTTGTGTGGGTTTCACATGAGTATGAATAATGTCATGAATTAACATTAATGTTTTGTTAACCGTCCAGACAAAATGGGGGATGGAGAAAGTCTTTCAAAAGGACAGCATTTGAGTTGCAGCCGAGCCGTCAGGAAGCACCCACTGTTTATATTGATTTGCGTAACCCTGAGCCTCCCACGAAAACATCCAGACCCTGCAACAGCACTTCATCACAATCCATGAAACTTACCAACCCCAACCTACACAACGAAAACCCATCTGATGAGAAAGCAGAGAGTAATATACGGTCTGGATTAGTGAATGGAAAAGGGTGAGCATTGCCTTGAATAATAGACACACTGTAAAGGTCAAAACATTATTACATAGGTTTGTAAATATACTATAATGGCTCTGTGGCTGGGAACTATGAATTCATTTGAACTCCTTCCTGAGTTCATGTTGTTATATTTTTCTTCACCCAGGGAAGTAACTGGAAAGAGCATGTTACTCAGAATGTTACGCGAGGCAAACAGAAACAGGACTGAGCCAGACAGGAAAGATCCAGTTCCAGCAGATTCTACATGTAGAACCCCCAGAAGAGTGGCCTTGAAGGACAAGCTGCCTGAGGCTAACAATGAGAAAACATCTCTGCTTCCAGAGGTGGACAAACAAACCACATCTCCCACAATGCAGCGTGACCAAAACAAGCCGCCAGTTGAGAGAACACCTGCTATTCAGCAGAGTGCTACTACCGGGCAGCCAAAGAAACAGAGGTAGATAAGAGATTTATTTTAGGGGACTTTGTCTCAAATACTGTATCTTCAATCTTAGTCACAGTGGCTGACACAGGAGGTTGGTGGCACCTTAATTGGGAAGGACGGGCTCATACTAATGGCTGGAGTGGAATGGTACCAAATACAGTACATCAAACATGGTTTGATGCCATTCCACGCGCTCCATTCCAGCCATTATTATGAGCCGTCTTCCCCTCAGCAGCCTCCACTGGTGGCTGAACACCTGTTTTTGTGACCTGTCAGTGACAGAGAGCAGAGAGAGCAACAGAAACAGAGAGCACAGCGCCAGCAGCGCCAGAAGCAGCGCCAGAAGCAGCTGGAAAGCTTTAGACCAACCAGGTCTGCCGGAGACCGGGAGTCTGCCGCTGAGAAGACTGATGTTCTTTATGACACTGTAAGTTCATCTGGAACAGACAGACTCAGTGCTCACAGTTCAATAGATCTCCACTGAATCTTCTTTGTCATTGTCATTCCCTCAGTACCATTTGATAAATTGAGAGTACCCCTACATATTTCATATTTTTCGTTATTTTCTTTCAGGAGGCCTCTCACATACAGTCAGTTAACATTCTGCCTGTTGATATTGAGGATAAGGAGTGCTTGCTGCTGACTGTATACCTCTCCAGTCCAGGCCTGGTAGCCAGCAGCGGTCATCATTGGAAAGCAACAACAGTGGAGTCAGCAACAATCAAATCCCATATATACAATGCTCTGGTTTCTTGGTTTCTGTCTTTGGTGAATATTTATTTGACTAGCTCTTGACAAGATCATTCAACTGAGAATATCTGATCATTTTTACTCAGTTTGTGATGGTCCATGTTTTACTGAGGCCTCTAACTTGTGTGGTAGGTTGGAGCACCATGCCCTCAAGGTGGTAATGACAGGGCTGCTGTACCCTTCTGGGTGGCAGGCCTACAGCAGTTGTGGACAGAGGATGGACTGGCTCTACACATCTGTGCTGTGTCCTATGGAGAGAGCCTACAATTTGGCCGAAAACACCAGGTGAGCTGAATGCACATAGAGATCCTTTTCAATTACTTATTATTAGTAATAGTAGTATTCTAATTCCTAATTCTATGTGAATGCACCCAAACAGTTCCTCCACCACCTTTTCTGCAGTTATTTACATTTTTCTTCTTCATAGAAACGGGGTGTGGATAAGGGTCATAGTGTGTTCCAGCAGCGTGTCTGCAGGTTCCTCTCTCAGACCTCCCTCAACGCCATCACCCATTGGCTGCCACAGCTCAGGAGCCTATTAGACCAACAGGTCTATCCACCAACCGTCCACATACCTGCCTCCTGCCTGGATAGCTTTATCTCTGTCAACTCAGACAAAATGGTAGGTAGTAGGTACAGGTGAATGCTTAGAATCTGAGATTGACTTGATGATGTGGATGTGTTCACTGTAATGTGCTGTATTTTTGCTCTGTGTCTCAGGCTGTGAAGAGGACCTTCGGTCTGAACCCAGGCTTCTACTGGCAGACTCTGGAGACTCAGGAACTCCGCTGTCAGAGGTCTGAGACCATGTGCACTCAGCAGCTACACACAGAGGTAAGAACATCTCATGTCGTGGTATGTCTCAGCTGTTCCAAAGCTCCTTGGTATCATCTGATGATATAGGATGAGGAAATCAACCATATTTTTTTTTCTTCTTCTCCTCACAGATAGCTGTTGCCCTGGGATACACATCTCTGTTCCTGTATCCCCTGGTGGTTCACCACACCCTCCAGCTTCTCCTCAACTCAGGCCTGGATGTGTGTGGTCTCCGCCTCCTTTACCCTCCTCCTGGCCTTCTGACCAACAGCACCGGTAAAACGTCTATCAACTAATAAACTATTCTGTTATATTCTTATCTAGACTGGAATGATTCAGTAAGTCTGTCTCTGATTCAGGCAGGGTATCCTACGGGCAGGGAGATGATCATCCCGTCCTTGCCCTGGCTCTCCGAGGGCCTCACGCCCACACCGTGTGGCAGGATGTAACAGGCCCTTCAGACCCCCTGCTGGCTAGGAAGACAGACCCGGCATCCATCAACGCTTTGCACTGCTGCAGCAAGAACTTGCCCCTCCTCTACTCCCCTCGCCTGGCCAGCAGAGTGCACAGGGAACTGGTCACGTGGTTCGCAGGGAGAGTTCCAGGGGACAATTCCCAGAACCCTGACCAGGCTCCAAATGACAGGTGTGCTTGTAGTCCAGAGCCATCATGATGTCCCACAACCATCACTCAAACATTTTAAAATAGAAAAACAAACATATCACTACTAATAATTATTATTGTAACTTTTATAGCGCTATACCTTACATAAAGATCAAGATCATGAGTAGATGGACGGTCAAGAGACTGAAGGTTTACTAAGTAAACATTGATTGATACATTTGTATCTGTTGTAAAAGTTGTTTTAATCTTTTTTGACTATATACATACATACATACACACACACACACACACACAGTCTTGTACAGCTAACCTTGTGGGGACACACAATTCAGTCCCATTCAAAATCCTATTTTCCCAAACCCGTAACCCATACTCTTACCCTAACCCTAACCTTAACTCAAAAACCTAACCTTAACCTTATCCCAAGCTCCTAACCCTAAAACTAACCCTAGCTCCTAACCATAACCCTAAACCTGATTCTAACCCTAACACTAATTCTATCCTTAACCCTAAACCCTTTAGAAATAGCATTTTCACCACAAGAATAGTTAAACACGTCCACACACACACAAACAGTCAAAAAAAAAACATGAGTTTCTTCCAACACTCTCAGCTCTGCCCCTGGTGATGGAGAGGGAAGCAGCCCTGTGTATGTAACCAGGTCCTCTACCACCCTGTGTGCTACTGTTAAAGGTAACTCAGAAACAAGTACACACTTGAGGTCAACAATGTCAGACTTATGGCTTAATGCTTTACTCGTAAGTCTAGATCCCAAGTACAGTAGTTGGAAGTTTCAAAATGTCTTACTGTGGATCTGATTCTTCCCTCCCCACCTCATAGTGGACGTGTTTCTGGTAGTGTCTCCAGCGGTGGCGCCATGCTGCTACAGCCAGGTTCTGTCTGTGTGTGAGGGCAGAGGGTTCAGTCTGAGGGGGGTCCAGAGGCTGCAGCTCCCCACCAAACGAACCCAGGCACTGGGACTCACCAGTCAGCAGGTAACAACCCCACCTCCACCACACTGTCTCCAGATCAGACACACCACACTGAAATGACAGCAGATCACCTGATATGAACTGGCGAGATCAATGTTGACTTTGCCCTGTCTTTAAGCTTGTCTTTCTGTTCGACAAGGTGTCAGTGTTCTGCAATCCGCCCACTGTTACTGTGGATGAGGAGACGGTTGAGCTCTCCTCCCACTGCCTGGTCTTACTTCTGAGGCGAGAGAATGGCCTGCGTCACTGTGCCAGCCTGCCTGCAGGTACAGCACTTAACCCTGGAATACCTAATATCTCTCTGATTCTATCACCTCTAAAGTACACTGAGTGTACAAAACATTAGGAATATTGAGTTGCACCCCCGTTTTCCCTCAGAACAGCCTCAATTCGTTGGGGCACGGTGTTGAAAGCGTTCCACAGGGATGCTGGCCGATGTTTACGCCAATGCTTCCCACAGTTCTGTCAAGTTGGCTGGATGTCGTTTGGGTGGTGGACCATTCTTGATACACACAGGAAACTGTTGAGTGTGAAAAACCCTGCAGCGTTGCAGTTCTTGACACCCTCAAACCGGTGCGCCTGGCACCTACTACCATACTCCGTTCAAAGGCTCTTAAATCTTTTGTCTTGCCCATTCACCCTCTGAATGGCACACATACACAATCCATGTATCAGTTGTCTCAAGGCTTAAAAATACTTCTTTAACCTGTCTCCTCCCCTTCATCTACACTTATTGAAGTAGATTTAACAAGGTGACATCAGTAAGGGATCATAGCTTTCAGCTGGATTCACCTGGTCAGTCTGTCATGGAAAGAGTTCCTAATGTTTTGTACACTGTATAAAATGTATAAAGAACAATTTGAAGCCGATAGACATTGTAGAGGCATTTGAGCTTGTGACATCAATGTTAAGTCTATTGACACTGATTCCTCTTTTTGTCAGCCCTTGTGAAAGAGTTGGAGGAGCAGAGGTTGTTGGGATGTATCTACACCAGACTGTCAGATGAAGGAAATCTGGACCCGAGCAGCTGCTTTCACATGTTGCCCTACAGTGAGAGCCTGCTCCATAGCTTTGGTAAGGGAAGAGTTAACATAGTCTGTCAATGATGACCCCCTCCTTGGCTTCCTGGTCTAATTGAGTTTCTGTTCACCCTTGGTTCTCAGGTGGGCGTATGTGGGCGGTACCAGACCCCTGCAATGTGGTGCTGTCCAATCACAGGTGTCCTTCCAACCCAGAGCTGGAGCAGGTGGTGGTGCTTACCCTGGCTGGCAGGAACATTGGTCAGGGCCTTAGCCTGCTACACAGGCTCCTTACAGGGGACACAACAGGTACTTTACTCACATGAACCATTCCCACAACACAACCCATGTAATTAAATATATTTAAAATGCATAATATTATTCATAATACCAATATTGTACTTGCAAAATTCTGACCTTTCTACCCTGTTTCTCCATCAGGCGATGTCAGGGTGTATAGATTTGAGCTGCTGGCCCTGAAGTGGCTGCACACATTGTCCCGGGAGCAGGCGCGGGAGGTGAGCCCCTATGAGGTAGGTGACCGGCTGTGGCAGAGCAGCCTGGTGGGCCTGGCCTCCTCCCCTGCCCTGGTGTGTGCCCTGAGGAGGGTGGATGCCTTCGCCACCCTACGGCAGCTCCTGCCACGGGACTACCCCGGGAACCTGAACATACTGATGTCTCCCACTCCTGAACTGGCCTTCAGACAGGCATCCCTCTTCTTCTCCCAGAGAGAGATGATCCCAGGTAAAAACGAGTCAGTGCAAGCTAGGTACTATTTCACCACTACCCTATATCTGGGCTGATTATGTCAAGGATAGCTGGATCTATGTGGATTTTCTCTCATCTTCAGATCACAGTGTGCGCCCATTACTGACGTTCCTACCCCCACGTTGCATTAATGTAACTGGTATGTATCACCGGGTCTTCATCACATTCAAACGACTCTCTCGCCCACCTCCATTCTGACTGTCAAATGTTCCTTACAGGTTCCCAGTGTGATTCATTGTTGAACTGCATGGTGCAGGGTGAGTTTGGAAACAGGTTTATTTTTATAAACTTTAAATAACATGATGTAATGTAGGACGTTTTATTAAACATTGGTTACTTGCAAAGTCGATTACTTCAACAATGGTGACAAAAATGTTAAAAAGTTGAAAGTATGTAAGCACCCTATTTGCCACTCTTGCCTGTTTCCATCAGGCCCCCAGCCGCTGGTCACACTGTGTCTGTTCAAGCCTGGAGTGTGGAGCCATGCTCTGGGGAAAATCCTCAGCAAAGTCCAGCGGAGTGGCTTCACTGTGGTGGGCCTGCGTGTGCTGGTTCTGGACACAAGCACAGCTGTGTCACTGGTGTCTGCTGCAGAGCATCAGGCAACTCACGTACTTCTACCTAGCTAAACCAGACCAGTGGACAGATTCTTACATTGTTTTAAATGTATTGGCTCAGCTCATTTTTTCCTCTTATGTTTTCCTCTAGGACCCCTCTGCTGTAGAAGCGCATGTCCAGTACTTGAGCTCTGGGTCTTCCCTGGCTCTTTGCCTGCAGAGGGAGAACGCTGTGAAGAAGCTACTGGACGTGCTGGGGCCTGAGGACCCTGCCCAGGCCCGCGCTCAGGACCAATTCCTCTGGAGGGCCTGTTACAGCTCGGAACAGCTACACAGTGGCATCTATGGTCAGTGCTCCTTGCCCCTGCACGATACTGGGCCACCTTCCAGGCTCTGCCAGTCAACATAGATCAATCAGTTACAGAGTGGCTGAGACTGGCTTTGGAATAAGGCTTTCATGTTTTCGTATAGAATGTTAATAGCTCATAATGAATGATATACTATGTTGTAGGATCGAGGAGCTATCAGAGAGCTGTTCAGGATGTGAGGAGGCTGTTCCCTGAGGGCCTATGCTGCACAGAGACCAACACCATGAGACAGGAGCAGGTACATCACACAGTGCTTCAACAGACATGATTTACTATTCCTAGACGTATAGCTGTCTCATATGCCCTGTGTTTAATAAGGAACACATTGTCTTTTGTGTCACTCACTGTTCTGTATCACAGATACCCAGTGTACACTCAGACCATTTGGCTTGTCTGGCCCGTGAACAGAGCCACACTCTTGCTACTGTGAACAAGCCATCTTTATCACGCCTTATGGCATCTGGACTGAATAGAGGTGAGGTCTAGTTTTGACTGTTTTAGCCTCGCTGAATCTTTGTTGTTGAATCGCATATTTACTGTGGATACAAAACAGGTCCCTTAATTATTGACTTTTTTAATTGGGACGTTGCCTATGATTGGTCTGGTGCAACTGTTGTTGTGTTTAGTTGATGTGGTATCAACAGCAGTTGAACTTTGTAAACGTGGCTGTTTGTGTATGGGTGGCAGCAGGGCCCTTGGTCCGCAGCGCTCTCTGCCAAACCACCTGCCTGCTGCTGCCCTCCAGTGTGCTGCGTCTGGGCCCAGCCCCCATCCACCTAGACCTGCTTGAGCAGCTGCTGAGGACAGGCTGCCACCTGGTGGCCGGGAGGATGAGTGTCCTGGACGAGACCCAGAGATGTCACATCGCTGAGACACTGATGCTACCCTCTGAGAGTGATGGGAAGGTGAGGAGTGGGGGTCTGCTATGTAGAAGGAGTTTGATAGTTACTCAATGGCAGCATGCTGTGGCCACAACACTGCCTATGGCCTTGACTATCTCCTCTCTAGAGTTCTTCTCTACCCGAGGGCCCTTGTCTTATTGTTGTTCTACAGAAAGATAACGCTGTGACCTGCTTTGACTCCATGCTTGAAAGGTAAGGAAACCGGCTACTCAAAAAACATGTACCGGAGTGTTTTGCATCATATTGGAATGCATAGATTAATATGCTATGGTTTTATTTCTTTTGCACTATAGTATTTACAGAGAGAGGTCTAACCTTGCCAAAGTGGGGAAAATGCTGATTTATCCCAGCACTGAAAAAAAAGTAAGCTTGTTCTGACTGCGAAAACATTGTTGTAGTACCAAATAATGGCAAAATGGTCCCTTATGTTTAGTTAACAGGCTCAAGTGACCTTGATTAAACACAGATTGTGAGTGTATGTCTATGAAGAAAGCACCATTGATAACAAGCACATCTGAGAATGTCTCTTCTGTTTTGGCTCTAGGCAGTGCAGCTGCTGTGCTATTTATTTGATGTCCTGTCTTCTGATAGTCATCATGCCATTGTACCACAGTAATCAGAGGGAACCATGATGCTATAGAGCATTACCAAGAGGGCCAACCTATTTTCTGGAGTTCTGTACCACTCTTTGTTAATCCATTCCAATACTGTATAAAGAGTTTATTTCCATCTTTAATTGGTTGTGGTAAGAAACATTTATGTAACCCCTCCCCCCCCCCAAAAAAGGGCATTCATGTGAAGAAAATAAATACTTAAATGCTGGTTCATGTTTTAGTTATTACAACATTCTACTTGTCAAGGGACATTTAATGGTTGGATTGTAGTGAACTAGAAGGACATACCTTTATTACTAATTGCATGAAACAAATACTCAACACGTTTAAAGATCAAAAATGGTTTTAATTCCCAAGATGATAAATTGTGAATTCTGTAAACCGTTGCAGTACAATTTAACAAGTTAATGATACACAAGCAAAACAATTCATTAATACCTTCTACTTAATGAGTAAAAAGCCAAAATCAGGCCTCTGATTCCATAAAGAGGATCAACTTTAACACAGGGGAACTCCCATTGCTATAATGATTTCTATGGGGTAGTTGAATACTAATTCAATATACGTCCTATTTGTCAATACTTTAACAAAATAAAAGGGACATATTGCTCATTCGTAATACAAATGTCTACGTCCATCGACATCAGCGTAAATACATCTACGAACTACAGTTTACAATTAATGAACCTTGCTTTATCCTACAGTCATAACTGTAAAACCCTGAGAAAATAAATCCCCCCCCATCATTACACTGAAATACAGAGTCTGGAAAACTACGTGTTTAAGTCTTACATTTATTTCATTGTATAGCAATTCACAAAACTAGATGCTACATCATAGCTAATGGATGAACTGCTCTCCATATTAGAATCTATTGTGAATATCTAATTTAGAATGTTACATTCAATATTTGAGTTTCCATGTTAAATTAACATATTGAAATGAACTTGGTAACAATTTGTTTTTACAAAAGTTCAATGCTGCAATAGGCATTTCTCCATACTAAATTTGAACAGCGTCATACATTATATTTATGTACGTACAAGATTGCATAAAATCTTCAGGTTCCATGATTTTAACAAAACAAACACTTCACAAGAATGCAAAATAGATTATGCTAATCCAATGCAGAGCATTATGTTACATCTCAATTACATTTTAATTTACAAAACAACGAGTCCTACTTGGTGCTTTTCTTAAACAGTAATTATCTGTTTTTTCTTGTGCCAATAAAGTGGAGTACAGACGGAATCATATTAATTGGTGGTAGGTATTGTGGCATGTTATGAAGACTATGGCAAATACAGACTGAGATGAAGCAGTATTCATTCTAAGGTTGCCCTAAGATTTCCCTCACAAAACAAAGGTTAAATTAAAAAAAATAGAACTAGGCTAGTCAGTTAAGAACAAATTCTTATTTACAATGACTGCCTACCCTGGCCAAACTTGGACAACGCTGGGCCAATTGTGTGCCGACCTATGGGACTCCCAATCATCGCCAGATGTGATACAGCCTGGATTCGAACCAGGGACTGTAGTGACGCCGCTCACACTGAGATGCAGTGCCTTAGACTGCTGCGCCACTTGGGAACATGCAGTTTGATTAAAAAAAAAAATATTGCTCTTTACACTGCATTCTTACCTTTTCCGAGCAACAAAGCTCATTTGACATCCACCACATTTTAATTGGGGAGATTATGGTCCATAAAATTACCTAAAGGCACTAGAATTTCAATTATTGTTTTACTGTAATAACAATTTACCCTCAAATGAAGTCACCCCTCATTAATAGAGAAATACTTTCCAAATGCCAGTTAAAATATGACAACATTTTAACAAAGGCACAGATTTATTCTAACTAAATTAGTCCATAGTAAAGAATATTAGTTTAATATGGCCATAACATTGAAAGATTTAGAGCCATATTTATAAAATGAGTGTAAAGGGGAGATTTAGTAACAAGTTGCCCCTTAAGCCCACTCACGTCTGTATCTGCCATTGATGCTGGTTTAAATAAATCGTTTCCCCTGTCATTTCACCCGTCAATAATTACTCACTTAAATATCTAACCAATAAACAGATACACTAATGTCCTCTTTCCAACGACTGCAGTAAATTGTGAATTATAACGTGAAAACACCAGTCAAATGAAAACAAAAGCAAGCACATTAGTCAAAGTGTACTCTATACTCCTGACAGCATACAAGTAGTGCATAACCATCAATATTTAAAACTGATTTAAGGAGGTTTTAGCTGTAAGTGAAAAGAAAAAAAAGAAAAATAGTACTCATCACAGGAGGTTGGTGGCACCTTAATTGAGGAGGACGGGCTTGTGATAATGGCTGGAGCGGAATAGGTGGAATGGTATCAAATCATTCCAGTCGTGCCGTTCCAGACATTTATGAGCGGTCCTCCCCTCAGTAGCCTCCACTGGTACTCATCTATATGGCCACTTAAGAATATTAACATTTCACTCACTTCCGAAATTCCTTCACTGTAGACAACTGCCAATTTAAAATAGTCAAGTTTGAGAATTCTGTGTATGCTGCTAACCACAATCATTTGTTTTACAAAAAAGGACAGGGATGCCATTAGTTTCTGTAAATGCACACACAATCTACATAAGGTGCTAGGTTTGGTTTGTTTCAAATTAGGTTTCTAATGATTTGCTTAGGATTACTAAAATGATAGTTATAAAAAGGAGACATAATAGCAGTAAAGGTCTTTGGTAAAACTACAAAATGGCCTTTAATTCCATTACTATTGTTGGCATAGTTCTCTCTTTCTGTCATTGAACCATTGAAGACAATGTTCTACTAATTGTAACTTTTAATACATACTTTGAAAAGTAACTACAACACCACTTTGGTTCATTTAAGTCAAGTCCACATTAACTTAGTTGGCTTCACAGGAAAAATGTCAAACAATCTGTGATATTAAAAATAGGGATGAGTGAATTATTAGAATGCTCAATTTAATCAAAGTTTTAAACCAATGAGTCTTTGTTTAAGTGTTACTTTACTTGAACTATAGAAGTTATAAACTTGGTATAGCAAATGTTAAATGCCACACTTCTCTGAATGTTTATATATATATATATATATAGTAAAATGTGTTCTTGCATAACTTGCGAGTGAGAATTTAGGCTACTGATGTCTTAAATCTGAACTGCGTATGCACAATAACATTCAAGAATCTAAATGCATTACAACTATGTATATTTCTTTCTCAGCAGCAGCAAAGCATTCAGAAGTGAAGTGCTAGACTGACAATACAAATATCTGGCAGTGAGATCTAGATTTGTAGCTGGTAACGCATGATGCTAATAAGACATGCAATAAAATAGTTTAGCCTGTCATTTTAACTTGATAAACATGAGGGAACACCTTCTTCTTGTATTCAATTGCCATCCACGTAAATGTAAACTATTTAATTTCTCAATTTTTCTAACTAAGTTACAAATCATCTACCTGGGAATATATAAGGTTATTTCTACTGAACATACTAATTGCTGTAAATATTAAAGGACCAAGATTATATATATATATATATATATATATATATATATATATATATATATATATCAAGGAAAAATACCTATTTTGAACACAGTAGAAGGTCATTTCAATTAGATTAACCTAGCTAAGCACATTACACTGTCGTATTTGAAAACACAATTTACAGGTTCAAGACCACTGTCTTCTGTAAACACTACAGAATGATGCATTTCTTAAAACAAATACAAGTCTAAAATGTATAGCAGAGCCTGTTTTTATCTTGTTTACAAACAAGACCAGAGTTGTTTCCTTGCTTGCATACGCCCAAACTTTAAATCAAAGATGGTCATTTGAAATTATACTGAAGCCGCACCAAAAAGAAAAGCACCATTGCCTGTTAAGACAAGGAAAATATAGATATATTTTTAGCTTTGTTGTAAGCGTGAAGTCAGGACACAGGCACTGACAAGAGTTATCTTCATACAATTATAATCTGAGGAAATTCTTTGACATAGGATTTGGGGCGATACAACTATGGCATATACATATAATGCAAAGTAAAAAATAAAGTAGATATGTGTTCAGAAGCTTTGACTACCTGTGTCGGCTTTTACAACAATCCTCTAAACATCGATGCTCGTGGTTATCATCTGAGGCAAGGCACTTGAGACTAGAGTAGAGGCCAAGTATCAGATATGTTCTAGACATGTTTGAGAAGCTAGTAGGAATCCTATGAAATTCACCATGTCAGACTTCTGTACAGCAAGACATGCTCCTCTAACAACTACATAACGAACAATTCAGTAATCACTAAAAGACAGACTAATTGATTTCCTAACTGCTTTAGCAAAAATGTGCCTTACTGATATTACAGCTGCTGGTTATGCCTAAAATGCATTCAAAAGTGTGAACTTACTTGATGGAAAATGTTTAATTAAACAATGAAAAGTAGAAACTATTGTTTAGTACTTCTATGAAAACTAACAAGATATATAGAACTATACCATGATTTAATAGGAAACATGAAATATTCTAGTATGTTTAACAGTACACAAAAAAGCGCGATACATTAGCATATTAAGAAAAAATATATAAATCTAACAAACAAACAAACAAACCAAAAAAACTACAAAAACAGCTCAATGCTAAATTCTAAAATAACCTTGAACAAATTCCCAGGTCAACAAAGTGCTTTACAAGAAATCAATCTTCACAAAGATGGTCACAATAAAAAATGTTGGACTGATGTGTTTTAGTGATAAAGTAAAAAAATGAGGCCCACTTGAACTATGGATGCCCAAACTTTTAGGAAAATGTAATATTACAATTTAAAATAACATACTACATTTAAGTACTTGATTTATCAAACACCATTTTTGTAGTTCAAAATAAACTAATTCAATTACTACATGAAATACTGAAACAAAAAAATGCTATTTAGAAAATGTAAGCATACTATATGTACTAGTAGTTCTTCAAAGGGCAAATTCCTAAGGAGTACCTTGAATAATTGTACATCACCACTTCAATATTTTTGTCTTACAGTATGGACATTCTGATTTACTAGGTGCACAGTTCTTACAAAGTACATAATGTTGGCAAGGCTGCAGGACTATGCAACGATCATGCGTTTGGCAAACTATACATTTCTTTGACTGAAGCTGATATATTACCTGTGTTGGGAAGAGAGAAGGTCATATCAGAAACAACTACAGAATAACTCAATACAATGAATCCATGCAAGATCTGTAATATAAAAAAAAAAAACATGCTTCACTAGGCTAAATAGTCTGCCATAATTGATCACTATAAATAAGAATGTGTTTAGTATCTGGCCCTTCTTACCCCGTCTATAAGGTCTAGGTCAGTGCGCAGCTGGCTCTGGATGGAGTGGAGCTTTGGTAGAGGGAGCTGGTCCAGGTCACCATAGCTTCTAAGCAGGGGTGTGCCAGGGGAGCGACACAGCACGTCAAAGTCCCCCTGGAGCTCCTTCAGCTTATGCTCTGTGTCCTTTCGCTTCTGCTCCGCCAGCTGCCGCTCCGCCTCGGCCGACTTTGCTTGTTCTTTTGCATCATGGGAGTCTTTCTGCCAGGCCTCACATGCCTGGAAGACATGTGAAATATATATAATTGATTTAACAAGAGTCAGGATGTATTGCTTACTGAGGCAATGCCTTTTAGTTAATGTATGGGACTAGGGTCTACCTGCTTGACCTGGTGCCAAGCATCTTCCCACTGCTTGATCTTCCTCTTGGCCTCGTCCAGCTCCCTGAAGAGCCGGTTCAGGTCAGCGCTGCTGCTCACGGTGGTTGAGCCCAGGCTGCTGAATACTGGTGACGGGCTGGGAGAGAAGTTGCCACTCACAAAGTCCCATATGCTGCTAGCTCCCCCATTCAAACCTACAAGGTGGGATCAGGACAACTGGTTAATGTCAAAGCGCAAAAAACAAAACCGGTAGAGTGATGTATTAATTAATTGTTGATGATGCCTCTAAAAAGGTAAAATAATAATGCTCACTCTTGCACGTTTGTCAAGATTGCTTGTAAATATATTGTTGTTAACTTAACTTACCCAGAGAGTTCTGAGAGGAGGTAGGTGTTCCTAGAAGGCCATGCTCAGGTTTAGTTAGCAGGCCCAGAGGCTGACTCTGCTGGGGAGCCATTCCTGACAGCAGGCACTGGGACAGGGACTGGGAGAGGGAGCTCAGAGGGGAGGCAGAGAGCGATGAGTTGGAATTCAATGAAGAGGACCGTGCAAGGGAGCCAGGAATGTTGACCGGAGCGGATCCCCCCAACATCCTTTGACCTAGAGGGCAACAGGAAGCAACAATCAATTTCACTATTTAAATACGCGGAACACACTTAAGTCAATTGTGTTCAATGTTACAAACAAGGTTTGCTTACTTAAACCAATACTTTTGTTTTCTTGCTCCTCAAACTCTTTATCAAGAGAGGCAACATTGATGTCACAAAAATTCATGTCAAGAGCGGAACCTGAAAGAAAAGGCAAGTTGTTTTTTTTAATTAAAAAAAATAAGTATTCCTTGTATAAAGAAGTACATTCACCCCTCAAACAGAGCACAATACAAGTACACCTACCTATAACTGACTCCACAGTATTGCTGCCAGGATAGAATGGGGTTGCTTTTGCATTCATTGTTGATAAGGTGGTGGGTGAGGAACTATCCGAGCCAATACTGGAGGCCAGGCTAGATGTTATACTGGAGGTTATGCTGGATGCCAGAGGGTTCATCCCAGAGAATACACTATTGTGTGTCTGTAAAAGATGTGTTCATAGTAAGGCATTGTTTCATCAAGTGTCAATGTTGAGCAATACTTAACTGACCACCAATGTAGTAAAGCTAAGTAAGACAAGGCACAGATACCATGCCTGGCCATATGCTTTAGATGGGAGATCATGAATAGGCCTTTTATCAATAGTCAATTGGACGGGTCACAAAGACTTTGAAATTATAACAGCAAAACCCTTTTGCCTCTACATTAAATATACAATGTTCTACATATCACTAGCAGTGTTTCCCCTATAAGTTTTTTACAGCAGAGGCGGCATACTCAAACATAACAAAATCAACGGGGCCCCACGCCATGACATTTTAGATTCTCCCTGACTGTCTAGTTTTTATTTTGGGGATTGTTAGTTCTCAAAGATGATCTTGTTTAAAAATATATACATCTCCATTATCTGTTCTACATACTTTCTGGTTTTAGTCAAGTTTACACTTAAACTGAAAATCATATTTTGGACTGGCATTGAATGAATATAGGAGAAACACGGTCACTAGCCTCTAGCAATACAAAGGCAGTGGCAAATGCTTTAGTTATTCACCTGCTTGTCTTGGTCGCCATGTCCCTTATGGTTCTTTATCTGAAAACAGACAGCACATTCACATGACCCAACACTTAAACCCAGCAATTGGCGTGCCTTAGAAAGCCAACACCTTTCTCAAAAGTGAAGAACATTATGTTAATAATCAGTCACCTGCAGCCCTATCAAATAGAGAAAAGGTCTAATGTTATGACCACAAGACATTAAGACAGTCTGAAACTAAATAAGCATTTGTTTTGCAACTAATAGAGAACATGAATACAAGTTGCATAAATGTTAAGCACAACACTGAATTTAACATGGAATGACCTAGAAGCTATTCTCAATTTTTGCCTCAGTTGTTAATTTCAGTATTCACCAAGTCACCACAAATTATAGAAAATGATCGAAATTCTGAATCAAATTAATGGAAATGATGACCAAAGTGTGTGTAGCAGCGGGTCAGGCCCTACACGAAGCTGAGTACAGGGGTCTTCCCATAAGGATGGGGAAAGAGAGAGAGGGAGAGCAGTCTTATTGTAGTACCTGATCCTCGCGTTCAAAGCCCGGAGCTTTGGGATAGTTAGACAGAGATGACACACTTGACGTGGTGGACTCTGAACATAAGCTACCATTAGTTAAGCATTTGGACCTGCCGATGGGTCCGATTGGGGACAATGAACTGTTGCTTGGCGTTACAGTCGGACTATTAGAATATGAAACCTGAGGGAGAGAAGTACACATGGTCTTATCAATAGGGTTTTTAGAGCCAGTCAAACAAGCCCAGCTTTCCTAATGAGGCCAGAGAGCAGATGATAGCTGAAGATGTTTAGATGGAATATTGGCTTCAGAGAGAAAAGTTTGGTTTCTTCTATTCATTTGAATTACGCTGTTTATTTCTTGGTGCACTAGTACTACCAGAAACAAAATGGATGTTACAGACTAGTGAAATACAAAGCAAGTACAGAAAACAGAAGAACGGAAACAGAAAATGACAAGAATATACAAAACAAAAGGTGCAACAAATAGGTTAACAGCATGTTTTTCATACAAACTGAGATGCCTTTTGTAAAAGACAGCGGAGAGAAGCAGAGAGGGAGTAGTAATCAAATCACATACAATCCCCACTTGGCCGTTGTTGCTGCTGATGGAGTTGGCACTGCTGCCCCACTCGCTGACTGGACACTCTGAATACTGCTGAGAGCCCAGCTTGGCTTGGGAGCCCGACTGCATCGCTGTTAGCAATGAGTTCATGGTCTCTTCTGTGGAGGGAATTCCTGAAAGTACACAAATCACAGACAGGAGGTTAACTTTGAAATGTTGTCAACAAGCAAGACAGCGTTGACTTATTGAGGAGCTTCACTTACTTTCTACATGCGCAAACGCACAGAATGGCCCCCTAGGACAATAACCAGTTTGCCTCATGTCATTGCATTTTGTGGATTTGTAGATCTGAAAGAGAAAAGATTCTAAGTAAGAAAGACAGGTTCTGCTCATAACCGTGTGGCATTTTCCAAAACAAGGTTTGACAGATTCCCCATTGCAAGAGACGAAATGTGCTAAGTGTTTATAAAAACGTCCAACGTCCCACTTACCTCTGGGTGGAACTGCTGTTCAGTGCGCGAGTGACAGTATTGACAGCTGTCTCCACTGTCACACTTCGAAGGCTCTCCCCACTCATCTCCATGTTTAACATTGGGACACGGAGTTGACCTGACACATCATTCAATGGGTTTAAATTAAACACATACAAATGCTCAGGCTAAAACAGAACTATTACACAGTTGTCAAATCGTTTGACAGTCCCAATCTCCTACCTGTATTTGAACTTGCGTGGATTTCGTCTTCGGTCTCTACTATTGTGGTAGTGGGGGCAGGCATAGCCCTGTCTGCATAGTCGTGGAGGCTTGGTGCACTGCTCTGTTTTGTAGTTCGCCAAAACAAAATTGGTATCTGGAAGGAAAGCACACAATGAGTACGGTTACATGCACACAGTAAAAATGATTATTGTGAATAGTCAGATTAATATAATAGTTTGATTTGATTTACATGCTTTTCAAGAAGAACGATTTCTCTAATAATCCTGTTTACATGGACACATTTGAAATCAGGCTACCTGACGGGACTTTGATACATTTTACCACAGCGACCATGTTATTTTTGTTAAAACTATTTGATTCTGAATTTGGACATAAAGTTTGTATGTGAAAACTATTTCTAAGATTACGTTTTCCCCGAACTCACTAAACTCAAACAAAAGGACGCTTGCACTGCTCGTGCAGCGTGATCAAATACACCGCTGTAACTGATTAAGGCATTTACATGTCCTAATAATTTGAAAGATTGCTCAGAAAACCAGGTGTTTTAATTGGCGTATGCCTACTACCATTATGAACTTACGCTGATTAAGATAAGCAGAGTAAGGTGTTTACATGACTGATGCCATACACTGCTTTCTGACATAATCAGTTTAATATTGCATTATTAGTGTACATATGAATGTACTCATTTGTAAGACATTCTGTTCTTGACCAAATGCAACAGGGTCAAGGAAATCCAATCCAATCAATAGAAAAGTTGTGGCACTAGGTGACACCACCAGAATCAATGTGTCTGCTGCTCACCATGCCACCGGGGGTCCTCTGTAAGAGTCTTCTCTATCATGGCTTGGCTGGCCAGTACACCAGGCTGTAGATCAGGGATACCCTCTCCAGATCCCAACTGGCCATTCTGGAGGGCTTCCTGTGCCTGGATCTCTCTGAGCACATGAAGAAGATCAGTCAGAGAGCTACTAAACAAAAAAAAACGAGGAAGAGACGAATGTAGAGTATTCAGGCAATGCCTTGCTCTTAGACTTTTTCTGCTCAACAGTTGCTAGGCAACACTTGAACGTGCCTCTGATACCACATTTAATGTTGATTTTGTCAAATTATTTCAAGCTCCCATTCCTTAAATGGGAGGTTAGACGGTTATTACTATCTTCTAGTGATTGGTATTTAAAAAATGTAAAATATGAACATATGGTTCATAGTAAAAGAGCAAACGTATGGTATTGTTAAGCTTAAGTCCATTTGCTTACATCATACAGATGTTGGCCTACTTTTTGTATCCATCTCATTTGACATGTGGGGATATTACGTAAAATATACCACCACTGAATCTAACATCTCATTAAAGAAATCACCATAATGTAGCACTTTCATTGTTTGCACCTATTGATACTTAAGAACCAACATCAACCCTGGCAATAGGTAGACCATAACTGATGTCTGAAGAACCAACATCAACCCTGGCAATAGGTAGACCATAACTGATGTCTGAAGAACCAACATCAACCCTGGCAATAGGTATACCATAACTGATGTCTGAAGAACCAACATCAACCCTGGCAATAGGTATACCATAACTGATGTCTGAAGAACCAACATCAACCCTGGCAATAGGTATACCATAACTGATGTCTGAAGAACCAACATCAACCCTGGCAATAGGTAGACCATAACTGATGTCTGAAGAACCAACATCAACCCTGGCAATAGGTATACCATAACTGATGTCTGAAGAACCAACATCAACCCTGGCAATAGGTAGACCATAACTGATGTCTGAAGAACCAACATCAACCCTGGCAATAGGTAGATCATAACTGATGTCTGAAGAACCAACATCAACCCTGGCAATAGGTAGACCATAACTGATGTCTGAAGAGAAAAAAGTTACTTTCATCTGCTTTTAGCCCCAGCTTATGTGAGGCATTAGGGAGGCTAATTGAGCTAAGAAAATAGATTAACACGCTTCATTCTCCCACTGCCATGTACTGCAGACTATCTTGAGCCTATCATCACTTCAGCCGAGACAGCTAGACCTACTATGTCGAATCAAAGTAACACTAGCAATGGTAGAGAAGGGGTTGACGGCCATCTTAGAAAATATAGTATACTGGTAAATTTAAGAATTTCCCCAATGCTATGATGCATGAATGGAATCAGTTGGTACATTTTGTCAGTGCATGGTCAGACCATGCACAATTTATCCTTGTGTACTCAGCTAACTGGCTTAACAAGCCTGTTCACACGCGTGTGTTGAAGGTATGATACCTTGTGAACAGTGGCATGAAGGCATGATAGATCACCTGATATCGTATACAGGGGGGCGGAGATCATGTGGGCCATGGGCAAAGGCGCAGTGTAGACCGTTCTTCACGCAGTGCCCGCGGGCATCGGTTTCATGGATACAGGTACCAGTCTTGTAATAACGAAGATGGTACTTGCGCTCTGTGTCACCAGTGGTCCGGTGCAAGTAAGGACAGCTAGAAGGAAACAATGATTAGACAAATGCAGACTTCCTCATTAAAATGATAAGGATTTGATATGACAGTGATACAAATCTGCATAAAATAGTTTACTCTGTTTCTAAAATTTCTAGGCTGTGCTTATCCGAACAAGTCATTCCACAGATTTTAATTGAAAGGAAACAAGCTGAGGCTAAAGGAATGAGTTACAGAACATAATTAGAGAGATTTGTCTGCCTCCCTGTGTTAGTGGAAACCGTTCTTCTTGGTGCTTAATATGCTCAGACAAACAAAAATGTAGCCAATGCAGAAAGTGGGAGTAAGAGGAATGCACCGCCTTTTATAGCTACGACAGGCTTTGATGTATGGTGAGGAATTGAACAGAAATAATACCAGTGTCGCTGTTAATGTGCTCAGATTCACATTGAAAAACGCTAGATAACCAATAATATCCTCAAAAGCTTCTTACTCTGATAGCAACAGTAACCATGGCAATGGATGTGATGTCACGTCAAGAGAGCAGCTACTGGTAGAATGAGGAATAGAGTGTGCAAATGCTCGCTCTCAGGCAGAGTTGAAATATTGTATAGAACGTTCAATATGACAGCTGGTTGAATTGAAAAACATTTTACTTACTGCTGTGAAATTCCAAATACGCTTATATAAGAAACTGGAACTCAGGCTCTCAATGATAAACCTCTCAATAAAGTATTCAGTATGCTACACATTTGCCACAAATACTTGTAACATCGCAGCTAGTCTCTAAACTGTGGAACTGACCCAAGCACTTTAACCAGACCTCTGCCATTGAATTAGTGAGTGAGACATTTCAAGTTACTCAATTTTAGTAGGGCTGCGAAATGCCAGAGACCTCACAATACTATCACGATACTTACAGTGGGGAGAACAAGTATTTGATACACTGCCAATTTTGCAGGTTTTCCTACTTACAAAGCATGTAGAGGTCTGTAATTTTTATCATAGGTACACTTCAACTGTGAGAGACGGAATCTAAAACAAAAATCCAGAAAATCCCATTGTATGATTTTTAAATAATTAATTTGCATTTTATTGCATGACATAAGTATTTGATCACCTACCAACCAGTAAGAATTCCGGCTCTCACAGACCTGTTCGTTTTTCTTTAAGAAGCCCTCCTGTTCTCCACTCATTACCTGTATTAACTGCACCTGTTTGAACTCGTTACCTGTATAAAATACACCTGTCCACACACTCAGACTCCAACCTCTCCACAATGGCCAAGACCAGAGAGCTGTGTAAGGACATCAGGGATAAAATTGTAGACCTGCACAAGGCTGGGATGGGCTACAGGACAATAGGTAAGCAGCTTGGTGAGAAGGCAACAACTGTTGGCGCAATTATTAGAAAATGGAAGAAGTTCAAGATGACGGTCAATCTCCCTCGGTCTGGGGCACCATGCAAGATCTCACCTAGTGGGGCATCAATGATCATGAGGAAGGTGAGGGATCAGCCCAGAACTACACGGCAGGACCACAGTCTCAAAGAAAACCATTAGTAACACACTACGCCGTCATGGATTAAAATCCTGCAGCGCACGCAAGGTCCCCCTGCTCAAGCCAGCGCATGTCCAGGCCTGTCTGAAGTTTGCCAATGACCATCTGGATGATCCAGAGGAGGAATGGGAGAAGGTCATGTGGTCTGATGAGACAAAAATAGAGCTTTTTGGTCTAAACTCCACTCGCCGTGTTTGGAGGAAGAAGAAGGATGAGTACAACCCCAAGAACACCATCCCAACCGTGAAGCATGGAGGTGGAAACATCATTCTTTGGGGATGCTTTTCTGCAAAGGGGACAGGACGACTGCACCGTATTGAGGGGAGGATGGATGGGGCCATGTATCGCGAGATCTTGGCCAACAACCTCCTTCCCTCAGTAAGAGCATTGAAGATGCGTCGTGGCTGGGTCTTCCAGCATGACAACGACCCGAAACACACAGCCAGGGCAACTAAGGAGTCTCAAGGTCCTGGAGGGGCCTAGCCAGTCTCCAGACCTGAACCCAATAGAAAATCTTTGGAGGGAGCTGAAAGTCCGTATTGCCCAGCGACAGCCCCGAAACCTGAAGGATCTGTATGGAGGAGTGGGCCAAAATCCCTGCTGCAGTGTGTGCAAACCTGGTCAAGAACTACAGGAAACGTATGTTCTCTGTAATTGCAAACAAAGGTTTCTGTACCAAATATTAAGTTCTGCTTTTCTGATGTATCAAATACTTATGTCATGCAATAAAATGCAAATGAATTACTTAAAAATCATACAATGTGATTTTCTGGATTTTTGTTTTAGATTCCGTCACTCACAGTTGAAGAGTACCTATGATTAAAAATTACAGACTTCTACATGCTTTGTAAGTGGGAAAACCTGCAAATATATCAAATACTTGTTCTCCCCACTGTAGGTGCCGATACGATATGTATTGCTATCCTGATATGTAACTGTAGATTCAAACTGTATCCGCTCAACTTGAACTGCTTGCTATATCACGTAAAAAACATGTTAGCATAAACAAATGGTAATAGATGTAGCCTATCATTAGCATGATTTTGTCTTTACAAATGTGTTGGCAAAGATAGGCCTATTCTTTGTTTAATTTTTAAGTAGATTGATGTCCACCAGTATTGAAAACTACAGTTCTGAGAATGTGCTGAAGTGGTATAGCCCAAACATTCAAAATATGTTCCTCTGATTTTGTCACAAAAATAAAGTGAAATTAACTGATGCTTTGGGGGTTGGGCCTAAAAATAATGCAGTAGCCATTAAATAATATAGCAAGAACAGTACAAACACTTACATACTCCATTTCTACCCTTCAGAGAAGTTATGCTTAGGCTGAGCTGATACTTGAATTAAGAAGTCCCTCTTGTATTGTATGTGCATGAAAGCACACTGAAACGTATCAATTCATTCTACTTAGGTTTCACTTTTTCCCCCCACCTTTATTTAACCAGGTAAGCCAGTTGAGAACAAGTTCTCATTTACAACTGTGAACTGGCCAAGACAAAGCAGTGCGACAAAAACAACACAGAGTTACACATGGGATAAACAAACATACAGTCAACACAATAGAAAATATATGTACAGTGTGTGTAAATGTAGTAAGATTAGGAAGGTAGGACAATAAATAGGCCATAGTGGCGAAATAATTACAAATGAGCATTAACATTGGAATTATATATGTGCAAATAGAAGATACTGGCGTGCAAATGAAAATGTTAAATATACACAATGATACAGTTCAAGTAGTAAAAACCACACTTCCATGTATAACAACTTGTGACAACATTAAGGATACAAATACAAAGCAGGAACTCGTTCAAAGCGACCTCATTTTCAAAGGACTCCGGAATGATAAACATTGCTTGCTCGACCAATGGGAGAAAGCGATGGTGAAAAGCCGGTCCAATCACGAGCAAGAAAACAGGGGGTGTGTTCATAGTTTCCTGCAAGCTGGATAAAGAAGCTCAACCCCACTCGGCAGCTCAAAACAGACGTGTCCAGCGACAATTACAAAATAACATTAATTAAAATGACAATGAACGTGGCTAAATCATTCAGTTGGTTCCGCATTATTAAGAACTGCTGTCGTCCCACTCAAGGGGCATACGATGCAATGCGGATCATTAGTTCGAACAATAAACAAGTCAACAACACCATGTGAAAGCTAGGTCATCACCAAGCTCGTGATGCGAGCTGAATTCGCAAGAATCTGACTTCCTAATGAAGCAATGCAGCGTCCATAAAATATTTGCAAAACTTAACTAAAACTAAACTAAACTAAACTGCACAAATTGTGAGTGACTTGAGTGAAGTCTCAACCGGAATGAACAGCCACAATATTGATATTTATATAAACATGATACAGTAGCAACAATCTAACCAGATTATTATAATAATTCACTGGAGAAAAATTGAAAATTCACACTTACTCCTCTCCGTCAGGGCAAATGCCTGTAGTCTCGTCATATTTTGTGCAATAAACATCAGGGCTGTAGTTAAAAGTTCCATCTCTTCTTCTAATCGGTCGTCTTCGCCTCTGGTTGAGGAAATGCCAATGAAAACATGTAAAGGGTCTATGTTGTGTGCACTTGTGCTGCAAGAATAGAGGGCACTGTTCGGTTCTGAACTCCTTCAAATATCTGCAAAATGGAAAGACAAAGGCCGTGTTAATGAAAGACAGCACCAGACATCGGGTGAAAAAGTATCAGAGTACAAAACTCAAGGGGGGAATATCACATATAAAACTAGTAGATAGTTACAGCTTCGCTATTTAAAAAAATGTCAAGTAGACAATATCTAAGGTCAAGTTAATTAGATATAAAAGTTTACACCATCTACAACTAATATTTGATTGTAATATTCAGCTACATAGCTAACTAGTGTCAATCACTCATTAACTGCTAAAACTACTTGGTAGTGATAGCTAGCGGCTATCGAATTTGACTATTCACATACAATCCACGCAAGACTTTCGACGTTGCACTCGATCAAACAACCAGAACGTACGTCAAAACACACGCGTAGACAGACTGCAAATAAGGCCGAGGTGGAAAGAGGAAAAGGATAACACTCCTGGCTGGCAAGCCATTCAACTTCGCTAACGTTACCCAGTCCACGCTAGCAAGCTGACTGGCTAGCTAACGTTAACCACCAACCAAGTTCCTGCGAATTACGCTTTTTAAATGTTACGACTCTTTATGTGGGAACATTTACGGTCATGCAATACAATTATATAAATAATTTGTTCAAGTTACTGTATCATTTTGAATATGTATGTAGTGGAGTGGAGAGCTAACAAGTTAGCGCTAGGCTGGCTGCGTGCATTGGGACGAATTTACAAAAGGAAAAGCACCATGTTTTACTGCACTACGAGTGAAGAAATACCAAGCAGTCCAACTATTAAACAATATTCTGTACATAAAAGAAGCCCGGTATTTTAACGAAGGCGTGTTTTTGTTCCTTTAACGTTTGCTTTACTTACGTATAGTGGGTTGGTTTCTCGGTTTGAGGAGAAGCGTTCGCCGCCGTTTTCGAAACCGACGGCATTTTCAGTCAAAACAATGAAACACGCATGCGCGAACTGTCTGTTTCGTTCAATTTGCGTATGGAGTGACATTTGTTTCTTTATCCTGTAAATATGTCTGCCACGATCTGTGCGTATATTCAACATAACACATACAACTATGATGTTCGAATATATTAAAATATTTCATAAAACAAAACTATAGTCCGGACATATGTAAATGTAAATGTAACCATAACCCATGAATATGTTTAAATATGTCACAAATATTCACCATAAATCAAAAATGAATATATGATCTGTAAAATATATTCAACATAGCTCACAAATAAAAAAACATTTGAACAAATGTAGAACGATGTGTGCAAACGTTCAGAAATCCATAACATTTACAACTGTGAAATGTGCACTCAAAAAGTGCTTGTGGATCTGAATTCTGTGCTTACAGCATTCTTTTTTTTCGGTCGATGTATTACAATACATATATATGGATTCAGATGAGTCAGCTATCTCCATTCATTTATTTTTTATTTTTTTTATTTCACCTTTATTTAACCAGGTAGGCCAGTTGAGAACAAGTTCTCATTTACAACTGTGACCTGGCCAAGACAAAGCAAAGCAGTGCGACAAAAAACAACAACACAGAGTTACACATAAGAATAAACAAACATACAGTCAATAACACAATAGAGAATCTATATACAGAGTGTGTTACAAATTAGAATTAACACTGGAGTGATAGATGTGCAAATGATGATGTGCAAATAGAGATACTGGAGTGCAAAATGAATATGGGGATGAGGTAGTAGGGTGGGCTATTTACAGATGGGCTATATACAGGTGCAGTGATCGATAAGCAGCTCTGACAGCTGATGCTTAAAGTTAGTGAGGGAGTTGGGAACCTCTAGCTTCATTTTTGCAATTCGTTCCAGTCATTGGCAGCAGAGAACTGGAAGGAATTGCGGCCAAAAGAGGTGTTGGCTTTGGGGGTGACCAGTGAGATATACCTGCTGGAGCGCATGCTACGGGTGGGTGTTGCTATGGTGACCAGCGAGCTGAGAAAAGGAGGGGTTTTATCTAGTAAAGACTTATAGATGACCTGGAGCCAGTGGGTTTGGCGACGAATATGTAGTGAGGGCCAGCCAACGAGAGCGTACAGGTCGCAGTGGTGGGTAGTATATGGGGCTTTGGTAACAAAACGGATGGCACTGTGATAGACTACATCCAATTTGCTAAGTAGAGTGTTGGAGGCTATTTTGTAAATGATATCGCCGAAGTCAAGGATCGGTAGGATGGTCAGTTTTACAAGGGCATGTTTGGCAGCATGAGTGAAGGAGGCTTTGTTGCGAAATAGGATTGGAGATGGTTAATATGAGTCTGTAAATTGAGTTTACAGTCTAACCAGACACCTAGGTATTTGTAGGTGTCCACGTATTCTAAGTCAGACCCGTCGAGAGTAGTGATGATAGTCCAGTGGGCGGGTGCGGGCAGCGTTCGATTGAAAAGCATGCATTTAGTTTTACTAGCATTTAAGAGCAGTTGGAGGCCACGGAAGGAGTGTTGTATGGCATTGAAGCTTGTTTGAAGGTTAATTAACATAGTGTCCAAAGAGGGGCCAGATGTATACAGAATGGTGTCGTCTGTGTAGAGATGGATCAGAGATTCACCAGCAGCGAGAGCGACATTGTTGATGTTTATAGAGAAAAGGGTTGGCCCAAGAATTGAACCCTGTGGCACCCCCATAGAGACTGCCAGAGGACCGGACAACAGGCCCTCCGATTTGACACACTGAACTCTTGTCTGCGAAGTAGTTGGAGAACCAGGCAAGGCAGTCACTTGAGAAACCAAGGCTGTTGAGTCTGCCAATAAGAGTGCGGTCATTGACAGAGTCGAAAGCCTTGGCCAGGTCGATGAATACGTCTGCACAGTACTGTCTTCTATCGATGGCGGTTATGATATCATTTAATACCTTGAGCGTAGCTGAGGTGCACCCATGACCAGCTCGGAAACCAAACTGCATAGCAGAGAAGGTACGGTGGGATTCGAAGTGGTCAGTATCTGTTTATTAACTTGACTTTCGAAGACTTTAGAAAGGCAGGGCAGGATGGATATAGGTCTATAACAGTTTGGGTCTAGAGTGTCTCCCCCTTTGAAGAGGGGGATGATCGCGGCAGTTTTCCAATCTCTAGGGATCTCAGACGATACAAAAGAGAGGTTGAACAGGCTAGTGATAGGGGTTGCAACAATTTTGGCTGATAATTTTAGAAAGAAAGGGTCCAGATTGTCTATCCCAGCAGATTTGTAGGGGTCCAGATTTAGCAACTCTTTCAGAACATCAGCTGTCTGGATTTGGGTGAAGGAGAAGCGGGGGGGGCTTGGGCAGGTTGCTGCGGGGGGTGCAGAGCTGTTGGCCGGGGTAGGGGTAGCCAGGTGGAAAGCATGGCCAGCCGTAGCAAAATGCTTATTGACAGTTTCGATTATCGTGAATTTATCGGTGGTGACAGTGTTTCCTAGCCTCAATGAAGTGGGCAACTGGAAGGAGATGCTCTTATTCTCCATGGACTTTACAGTGTCCCAGAACTTTTTTTATGTGATACTCTATGTCATGTGAGCAGTAATGACAGAATAGGAAACAACTTCATCCTATCCAATAGCCGAAATCCTGATAGATAACTTTTTAAAAACTGGGCCATGAATGTTAAATTGCTTTCGACATCAGCCCACTAGCCAAGCTAGCTAATGTTTTAAACTAACGTTATCGTCAGCTGTTTAGATGAACAACCAAAGTTAAACTTACTAGTTAATTGTTAATTGTCCGAACTGTAACTGGTATCATTATCCTTGGTTATCAGGAAGGGCCAGAAGGAAATGGGAGCTTGACTAGTGGGGAGTTGCAGTATGGTCCAAAAGCAGCTGGTCAGTGGTAGAACAGGCCAAGCGTTATTATTGTCAGGTTAATCATTTTTACAACTTTGCCTTTTATTGAACCGACAATTTTTTGCTACATCCCTAATACATTTTTCCAGACACCCAAAAGTAAGTAACATTTTGAATGCTTAGCAGCACAGGAAAATTGTCCAATTCACACACAAGAGAACATCCCTAGTCATCTCTATTGCCTCTGATTTGATGGACTCACTAAACACAAATGCTTCATTGTAAATTATGTCTGTGTGTTGGAATATGCCCTTGGCTTTCCGTAAATAAAAATTTATAAAAAAACATGAAAATGGTGCCGTTTGTTAATAGAATGAATTAAAAATTATTTAATTAAATTTACTTTTGATACTTAAGTATATTTAAAACCAAATACTTCGAACTTTTACTCAAGTAGTATTTTACTGGATGACTTTCACTCTTTACCTTTACTCAAGTACGAAAATTAATATAATATTCATACGAAAGTCATTAGTTGAACATTTTAACATGATTTGTTAAATAGATAAACATTATACTCACATTTCATGAAGCTGTTCTTTCTTCTACCTAAGAAGGACACAGTCGTGATGTGATTTCATCACGCTATAAAGATTATCCCATTGAATGGAGATAGCCTTCTCATCTAGCTTGGCTTGGCACACTGGTTTTTTGGGGAGTTTCTCCCATTCCTCTCTGCATATCATATCAAGCTCTGTCAGGTTGGAAGGCTGAGCGTTGTTGCACAGCTATTTTCAGGTCTCTCCAGAGATGTTCGATCGGTTTCAAGTCTGGGCTCTGGCTGGGCCACTCAAGGACATTCAGAGACTTGTCCTGAAGCCACTCCTGCGTTGTCTTGGCTGTGTGCCTAGGGTCGTGGTCCTGTTGGAAGGTAAACCTACCGCTGAAAAGCATCCCCATAGCATGATGCTGCCACTACCATGCGTCACCGTAGGACTGGTGCCAGGTTTCCTCCAGACGTGACGCTTGGCATTCAGGCCAAAGAGTTCAATCTTGGTTTCATCAGACCAGAGAACTTTGTTCCTCATGGTCTGAGAGTCTTTAGGTGCCCTTTGGCAAACTCCAAGCGGGCTGTCATGTGCCTTACTGAGGAGAGGCTTCCGTCTGGCCCCTTGACAATAAAGGCCTGATTTGTGGAGTGCTGCAAAGATGTTGTCCTGGAAGGTTCTCCCATCTACACAGAGGAACTCTAGAGCTCTGTCAGAGTGACCATCGGGTTCTTGGCCGAGCGGCCAGCTCTAGGAAGAGTCTTGGTGGTTCCAAACTTAATTTAAAAATTATGGAGGCCACTGTGTTCTTGTGGACCTTCAATGCTGCAGACATTTGTTGGTACCCTTCCCCAGATCTGTGCCCTGACACAATCCTGTCTCTGAGCTCTACAGACAATTCCTTCGACCTCATGGCTTGGTTTTTGCTCTGACATGCACTGTCAACTGTGGGACCTTATATTGACAGGTGTGTGCCTTTCCAAATCATGTCCAATCCCATAGGACGGCGCACAATTGGCATAGCGTCTTCCGAGTTTGGCCGGTGTGTAGGCCGTCATTGTAAATAAGAATTTGTTCTTAACCGACTTGCCTAGTTAAATAAATTGTTAAATTTAAAATGCTAAAAAAGGTCTGATTCTGTATGTAAACCCGCTACACTCCTTTTAGAATTATATGTTACGTTTCGTATGGTATGTATTAATTTGTGGATGTAAATTACTCATTTCGTATGATATGTTATGAAGTAAAATTGGTATTATATCTTATGAATTTGCAAAATGTACAATATATTACAAATTAGCAAAATGTATGTTATGTAACATATCAGTGGCGACCTGTCATTCAGGGCAGTTGGGGCAGAGCCCTACATTTTTTGAAGGAAAAAAAAGAAATGTATATATTTTTTTGTGGGGGAGCTTGCCTGTTTTACATGTTATTTTGGCATTAATTTGTGTCATATATCAGTTTGCAAACAATGTAAAAAAATATATATATTTGAGTTAATAAAGCCTCATACAAACAGGCAGCTCCAAAATGCAGGTGTTTCAGCCTAGCTCAGTGCTTTCTGTGGTGGTAGGGCAGGCCAGCAGAAAATAGGAGTATTGCACCGTGATTGGCTCAGTGTTCTGTCACTCATGGACATTAAATCACCCGCCTTTACTAAGGGAATTTGAGCCCTTTGGGTCCTTTCATAGACTTAGATTAGAAGTGCCATTCCAAGAAGGCTCAAGGTCATTGGCCACAGATAAAATTATGTAAAATCACATTATATCTACAGTAGCTTTTAATTGGACTGATAAATGTCAACATCTTACTTTCAAAATCTTAGCTAGCAGTCATCATCATAAACCAAGTAGAAAATCTACAAGCAATCCTTTTTAATCCTTGTCATATGAAGAGAAATAATGAAGAGAAATTATAGATAAAACGTATCGGTGCTTATCTGCCTTTGGACATAAACATTACACAACAAATTGGAAATCTCAAATTTAACAATGAGTTGTTTGCAAGGAATCGGTGACAGTGGCTAACTGGAAGGTTGGGAATAAACAGCTCAAACTGGGAAAATATGTGTTGAACGGTCATTCAACTCTGAATTGTAAATCCGGCATCTTTCTCTTTGATGAAAACATTTGCCCACGAAGGACCGCCGAACAACTTTCCTGTTCAACCACATTGGTCACAACAACGTGAGGCCAAAAATGTATTTTATGCTGCTGCATAAATTATGTAATATGTCAGCGAGCTATGTATACTGTAGCTAAGGAAGTATGTTGTGTAGTAAGCTGTCAGTAGCCCATGTGCCTCACGCTAATAATTTGGTCTATTTTCCCCTCTTAATTTTGCCTACTGTTCTGACTCGGTGGTGCACATGTAGACTATAACCTTTTTTTGAGAAATGTAATAATCAAATATTGTAAGAGCTTTCATTGTCTGTTTGTATGCCCCCTTTATTTATCCTACGGTTCTGACTTTGGTGTACAGGGAGAACACTGTAAGAACGGCCAATGTTCTGATAAAATAGTTATATTGACTACATCCGTCCTAGCTTGCTCATTAATGTCTTAATGGAAATGACAGATTGCCTCTTATCCGCTTGCCATAGTTTGTACATCTCAATTGTCCGTATAAACCACATTTGTTTAAGCGAGTCAGCCATATCAGCTATGTTTTTTCAAAAGGCAGTAAATGAGGCTGAATTAACTGTTTCGCTGCCAGACAATGCTCCGCTGATAGCCAGGTGTAGCAGTGGTAAGGTGTTGGGACTGCTTTAGGCCCTAACAGTTTGTGGGCACCGTTTGTCATCGTTATAGTGCAATTAATGTATTGTTTAGTGTTGTGTTGTGTTGTGTTTAGTGGATTTGCTGGCATGCAGCTAAAAAAAAAACGTTTTTTTTGTTTGCCACACCAAGATTTATATGCTAAATTAGCCACTGTATGTTATACATTTATAAAATGTATGATCTATTACGAATTCTAGCTAGGTAGCTAACTTTAGCTAGGATAGGATTCAAGTTTAGGGTTAAGGTGAGGGTAACGTTTAGGATTTAGGTTAAATGGTTAGGGTTAGGGGAAGGGTTAGCTGACATGCTAAGTAGTTGCAAATTGAGCTAAAATGTAGTATGTTGTCCGTGATGAGATTTGAACTCGCAACCTTTAGGTTGCTAGACGTTCACGTTATACGCCTACCCATCCACCCCAACCAACCAACCAACCAACCAACCTACATTTGCCTTAAGCAACTCTTATGTAACCATACCAAACGTAATATATCATACTAAATGGAGTGTCACGAATTTACGTACAGAATAAGCTAAATACTCTGAGACCAGGCTGCTCTCCACGAACAATGTTGGAGATCCCCGACTGCTAGCTTTTGGGTGGAGTACGGGTGAGTGGGTGTGTCGAAAAGAAAGTAGTGGGCGTGTGGAAAGGAATGGGTGTGTCGAAAGGAAAGTAGGCTAGTCAGCGTGTGGAACAGATTGGGTGTGTCGTAAGAGCTCTGCTATAGGTTAGATGCGATTGATAGATTTTTGTTTGTTTCTTACCATGCAACTACCATACATTGAGCTACAGTACCGCGATAGTTTGAACTTCTGTTTTTAAGCCAGAGGATGAGTCTAAGTCGTATTTTACTGTTAATTTAAATTTAATAATTGTACATTTCAGTTATTAAACTGACCATTTTTTATTTGTATTAAACGTATTTATGATGGGTGTACTGTTAATGTGTTGTATGCATGTGCTTCTGTGACTTTCACCCTGATATTGGCTACTAGGTAACTGCTTCCCACGCCGTTGCCGGACAGTAGTGCTTGTCAAGAGTGAGCGAAGGGCACTGTGTCCCGATGTTGCCGTTCATAACCTCCCCTTTGAGTAGTAGACTGTATGTAGGCTGTGTATCAAGATGACTTCTAGATGGTTATCAATATTCGTTATTTATTGTGTAGCCTGCTATCTCACATTAGCTACCGCCGGCGACACGACCCTGATGGCATCAAACACATCGAAACCATGTTTGATACCATTCCACCAATTCACCATTCCACCAATTCTGCTCCAGCCTGTCTTCCCCAATTCAGGTGCCACCAACCTCCTGTGATTTCTATGGGCATAATATGCAGACCTAAGCTTGTCGCCTGCATTCCCTTCGTTTTTAAGGGGGACTGAGTGGCACGGCCTGCTGCTAGCTTTTCACTCCGCCCCTCTATAGCCCCCAATGCAATACACTGTATATGGAATACTGGGATGGAAAATACTCAGTAGGGTCTCTACTAACCAAATGTTTTCTTTTTGAGGGGGACTGTGTCGCACAGGTGGCTGCTGGCTTTCTACTCCAGCCCCATAGCTCCGAATGCAATACTATATCGAATACATACAGTATTTAGTTGAAGAGAAACAACTTTACTACCTGTCTCAAATTAAGTGGGATGGAAAATACTCAGTAGGGCCTTTACTAACCAAATATGGTTACTTTTTTAGGGCGACTGTGTCGCACGGCCTGCTGCTGGCTTTTTACTCCACTTCCCCAAATGCAAAACACTGTATATGGAATGCATATTGGGTTGTATAGTGTACAGAACATAATGGGTATCACATTAGCAAATTTTTCTTTGAGAGAAATGGTGGTCTGAATAACCCTGGTAAGTCAGTTCACTGCTCTTCCTGCTTCCATCCTCTAGGTGACCTGAATGATAACCTGTCAACTACTAGTGAATCTGTTTTTTAATATCAACAAGTTACTACCCCGCGATGTGCTAAAGGCATTGCGTAAGATTGAAGTTAAAAAATCCATGGGGGTTTGATGTGCTTGACCTGTTTTTACTGCAGCTCTCCGCCCACTTTATTGCTGAATCATTATCCCAGATCATATCTGGTACTATCCCAATGGTTTAAAAGGCGGCCCATCTGCTCCCTCTCCACAAAGGTGGTGACCCTTGTGACCTAAATAATGATTGCCATATTTCTAAACTTTCTTACCTAGCAAAAATATTAGAATAATTTGTATTTATTATGGCAGTAATATTCTGTACATTATAATACATTTTCTAAACATTAAAATACATTTTACAACATATTTTACAATACATTAAGTGTGTGCCCTCTGGCCAATACTCTTCTAAAACACACAATCCAGGTGTACGTGTGTGTATAGTGTGTATGTTCCTGTGTTTGTGTGACCCAAGGCGGGTGGGGCCGACTGGGAGTATACTGTAGGTTCAGTTTAAAACATTCTCACCCCTATCAGATTACTCAAACTCCTTATGTTAAAGTTTAAACACTGAGGTAAACACTAATGCTTAGGCGCTATTTAAAAGCTTATTCAGATTCAGAAGGGTTCTATGTACTTAAGAACCCTTCTTGCCTGCCAAAGAATACTTCTTGCCTACCAAAGAAAAAAAAAAGTGGTTCTTAGGATGAAAAAGGTTCTAGGTAGCCTTATAAAGAACCCTTGTCTTCCAAAAAGGCTTCTTAAGATTAAAATGGTTCTTGGTACAACCCCATTCCTCTGCAAAGAACCCCTTTGGAACCCCTTTTTCTAAGAGTGTACTAATTAGATCAGTATCTTTCAATGCAATAACATTAACTAACTCATTTAATTGGGGACAGCAATTTGCACCACTTCTGTAGAACCACCAATACAAGATATACAACTTAATGTATTATGCCTGACTTGAGTTTGCTGAAAATCAGCCAATATATCATTCAGCCAATCGCTAAATTGGTGGAATTATCTATTGATTGATTGAATACTGATACAGTATACTAACACAATCTATGGTTGTGAAAAAGGGACAGTAGGCCAGATTCAAATCTATACGGACAGTTTTAGACATGTGTGCCGGAGGGCTGCGGAACTAGTGCTACACCAGCCAGGTGTCAGTAAGTGATCTAGAACACTGACTTCAGGATCAGTGGTGAGAGAAACATTTACAGTAAATCCGCAAACGCCACTGTTGTACATAATCATTGTTCTTTATTAAAACATAGAAAAGTCTGTTAATATAGGTGAAATGTGTTAGAGCCATTTTGTATGTGAAAATTACATATGTTAAAGTTATTATTCACATAGATAAGTATGGAAACTGTAAATATGGAAATCTTTTTATTTGCTATTATGGCAATCTTGTGGGCAATTATGGGTTTAAAATGGCATATAATGGGTTAAAGCTAAGATGCGTCAGTGGAAACCATAGAGGTAGAAAGAGGACTCTGGATGGACTGAACCTGTTTTAGCATGGACATTGCAATCAGCTATGTTGCTTTCACCATTTTAAAGTAGTCAACTGTTTGGGACTTCCTATGGGTTAAATTAATGAAGGATCACATAATTCCATCCAGGTATTCAGGAGGAATCAGCCAATGAATTATACTCCTGAGGAAACATTCCAGAACTGCAGGTGGCAGTAAATCACCAACCATGGCTTTATACCTGTTCAGACAACACACTCCAGGTGGCAGTATGCACCCTTTTAGTTTGTTTACCGACTCATAGAAGTAGAATAAGAAGAAATTGACTACATTAAAGTAACTGTCCAGTGTTTCCATATTTCTATGAAGTATGACTTATAATTCAATACAATATGAGTTAAATAGTTTTCCTTCTAAAAAATGGTAATTAAGTATGTTAAAAAGCAGCTTTTCTGTGTCGGAATGGTGTGGGGACGTATCCCAACAACAGAATGGTGTGGGGACGTATCCCAACAACAGAATGGTTTGGGGACGTATCCCAACAACAGAATGGTTTGGGGACGTATCCCAACAACAGAATGGTGTGGGGACGTATCCCAACAACAGAATGGTTTGGGGACGTATCCCAACAACAGAATGGTGTGGGGACGTATCCCAACAACAGAATGATGTGGGGACGTATCCCAACAACAGAAGGATGTGGGGACGTATCCCAACAACAGAATGGTGTGGGCATACACCGGTCATTAAAAATATTAATGCAAGTAGACCACATTGATTGAATACTGATACAGTATACTAACACAATCTATGGTTGTGAAAAAGGGGCAGTAGGCCAGATTCAAATCTATATGGACAGTTTTAGACATGTGTGCCGGAGGGCTGCGGAACTAGTGCTACACCAGCCAGGTGTCAGTAAGTGATCTAGAACACTGACTTCAGGATCAGTGGTGAGAGAAACATTTACAGTAAATCCACAAACGCCACTGTTGTACATAATCATTGTTCTTTATTAAAACATAGAAAAGTCTGTTAATATAGGTGAAATGTGTTAGAGCCATTTTGTATGTGAAAATTACATATGTTAAAGTTATTATTCACATAGATAAGTATGGAAACTGTAAATATGGAAATCTTTTTATTTGCTATTATGGCAATCTTGTGGGCAATTATGGGTTTAAAATGGCATATAATGGGTTAAAGCTAAGATGCGTCAGTGGAAACCATAGAGGTAGAAAGAGGACTCTGGATGGACTGAACCTGTTTTAGCATGGACATTGCAATTGAGGGCTTTCACCATTTTAAAGTAGTCAACTGTTTGGGACTTCCTATGGGTTAAATTAATGAAGGATCACATAATTCCATCCAGGTATTCAGGAGGAATCAGCCAATGAATTATACTCCTGAGGAAACATTCCAGAACTGCAGGTGGCAGTAAATCACCAACCATGGCTTTATACCTGTTCAGACAACACACTCCAGGTGGCAGTATGCACCCTTTTAGTTTGTTTACCGACTCATAGAAGTAGAATAAGAAGAAATTGACTACATTAAAGTAACTGTCCAGTGTTTCCATATTTCTATGAAGTATGACTTATAATTCAATACAATATGAGTTAAATAGTTTTCCTTCTAAAAAATGGTAATTAAGTATGTTAAAAAGCAGCTTTTCTGTGTCGTAATGGTGTGGGGACGTATCCCAACAACAGAATGGTGTGGGGACGTATCCCAACAACAGAATGGTGTGGGGACGTATCCCAACAACAGAATGGTGTGGGGACGTATCCCAACAACAGAATGGTGTGGGGACGTATCCCAACAACAGAATGGTGTGGGGACGTATCCCAACAACAGAATGGTTTGGGGACGTATCCCAACAACAGAATGGTGTGGGGACGTATCCAAACAACAGAATGATGTGGGGACGTATCCCAACAACAGAATGATGTGGGGACGTATCCCAACAACAGAATGGTGTGGGCATACACCGGTCATTAAAAATATTAATGCAAGTAGACCACATTGACTTACCCTGCAATTGGTAACATACATTTCTGTCTTCTTCTAATGCCTCTTAAGGGGAAAGTAATGTAAAAGTAACAGAATGTAATCAGATTACGTTACTTTCAGACAGGTAACTTATAACTGTATTGGATCACATTTAGAAAGTAATCCACCCAACCGTGGTAGCAACAGTATTTAATGCAAGTGATGATTGCAAATAAAACCATTAAGCAGCATTATAAAAACGTACAATGTAGCCTTGATAAAGTGTACAAATATAAATAATACATGCCACTTTGAAGACAAAGCTGATATGAATACATTGCATAGAGTTTGTGAGGGCCCGAGTGTCAAGACTTCTGTCGCCTTATCCACTGGATGAAGACAGGCATAGTACTCAGCTGTCCCGTAGAGTAAGTCCTAAGAGAAAGGCTTCACAATTTTCATTGAGATGTAGTTCTGGAGATGCAAGAGAAAACATTTTAATTAGTAAAAACACATATTTAACTTTGGTTAAATCACCTGACATATTTCAATATGCAAGATGCATTCGTGGAGTGGAATTATTGCGATATTTCACTCTATTATCAGATCAAATAAATACAAAGGTATGCTTCATTTGACCATATTATGTTGCAATTCAGCATATCAAAGGAATGATGCACGTTGCCTGTCTACACTATATGAGTGAAGATACTCAGTGTTGTTGAATTGGTAAGGATGGGTTTAATGATCACATAGAAACACATCGAATGCATACGCTGTGCACTCACTGTGGTTGCTATGGATGAAAGTGTCTTCTAAGTGGGATAGATATATTAGTATTATAGATTACAAGGACATGTATCTTACTGGTATGGAGTACAGCAGGATCCCAAGGAACAAGAGCACAAGCAGGAGGACTATCAAACCAATGAAGATCCATTTGAATCTGCGCCATATGATGAACTTCATGGTCTTGCATGGACTGGTGAACCAGAAGAAGGATGTGTCGGGCCGACTGTATGGGGAGAGAAACGGCAACAAAACACATGCATCTTATGGTGCTCATCCATTTGACTTGATGTTACATTGTGCTCTAAAATGGGGGAGGCCTAGGCCAGCCCAGTTTGAACTGACTCTTATTGGCTGCCATGTTGTCACTGAATGTTATAGCACTATGTAGTTAGTATGTTCAAATATTCTACTTACAGTGTACAAGCTACAATGTTATTGTCATAGGTGGTTGAAAGGTGACTTGTGGATGTTGTCTTACTTGGGAAAGTCTAGTTTGGGGTTCATGTTGGGTTCGTCCCGGCCCTTCCCAGCAGGCCTCTCGTCTACCTCCCTCTCTTCCACTATTTCCAGGGTCATCTCCACCTTCCCCTATGGGAACACAGAGACAGTCAAGAACACTCCACAGACTTTCTCACCCATCTTCTATGTGATCTAGAAACACATTTATCCCTAAAGCTTGTGACTTCAGACATTCTGTTTATCAATACTGTGCAAAGGATCAAGGTGACTAAATACTGTCGCCTATGTGCAGGCATTTCTGGTTATAAATTTATTCACAATGACACATGATCCACTATAAGAATTTCCTTTGAGGAAATCTGTATTATCTTATTTTACATTTACAGTTGAAGTTGGAAGTTTACATACACTTAGGTTGAAGTCATTAAAACTCATTTTTCAACCACTCCAAAGATTTCATGTTAACAAACTATAGTTTGGGCAAGTCGGTTAGGACATCTACTTTGTGCATGATACAAGTAATTCTTCCAACAATTGTTTACAGGCAGATTATTTCACTATATCACAATTCCAGTGGGTCAGAAGTTTACATACACTAAGTTGACTGTGCCTTTAAAAAGCTTGGAAAATTCCAGAAAATTATTTCATGGCTTTAGAACCTTCTGATAGGCTAATTGACATAATTTGAGTCAATTGGAGGTGTACCTGTGGTTGTATTTCAAGGCCTACCTTCAACCTCAATGCCTCTTTGCTCGACATAATGTGAAAATCAAAAGAAATCAGCCAAGACCTCAGAAAAAAAATTATAGACCTCCACAAGTCTGGTTCATCCTTGGGAGCAACTTCCAAACGCCTGAAGGTACCACGTTCATCTGTACAAACAATAGTACGCAAGTATAAACACCATGGGAACACGCAGCCATCATACCGCTCGGGAAGGAGACGCGTTCTGTCTCCTAGATTAACGTACTTTGGTGCGAAAAGTGCAAATCAATCCCAGAACATCAGCAAAGGACCTTGTGAAGATGCTGGAGGAAACAGGTCCAAAAGTATCTATATCCACAGTAAAACGAGTCCTATATCGACATAACCTGAAAGGCCACTCAGCAAGGAAGAAGCCACTGCTCCAAAACCGCCATAAAAAAGACAGACTACGGTTTGCAACTGCACATGGGGAAAAAGATCGTACTTTTTGTAGAAATGTCCTCTGGTCTGATGAAACAACTGTTTGGCCATAATGACCATTGTTACGTTTGGAGGAAAAAGTGGGAGGCTTGCAAGCCGAAGAACACCATCCCAACCGTGAAGCATAGGGGTGGCAGCATCATGTTGTGGGGGTGATTTGCTGCTGGAGGGACTAGTGCACTTCACAAAATAGATGGCATCATGAGGAAGGAAAATTATGTGGATATATTGAAGCAACATCTCAAGACATCAGTCAGGAAGTTAAAGCTTGGTTGCAAATGGGTCTTCCAAATGGACAATGACCCCAAGCATACTTCCAAAATTATGGTAAAATGGCTTAAGGACAACAAAATCAAGGTATTGGAGTGGCCATCACAAAGCCCTGACCTCAATCCTATAGAAAATGTGTGGACAGAACTGAAAAAGCGTGTGCGAGCAAGGAGGCCAGAAAACCTGACTCAGTTACACCAGTTCTGTCAGGAGGAATGGGCCAAGATTCACCCAACTTATTGTGGGAAGCTTGTGGAAGGCTACCTGAAACGTTTGACCTAAGTTAAACAATTTAAAGGCAATGCTACCAAATACTAATTGAGTGTATGTAAACTTCTGAGCCACTGGGAATGTGATGAAAGAAATAAAAACTGAAGTAAATCATTCTCTCTACTATTATTCTGACATTTCACATTCTTAAAATAAAGTGGTGATCCTAACTGACCTAAGACAGGGAATTTTTACTTGGATTATTTGGCTAAGGTGTATGTAAACTTCCGACTTCAACTGTACATCCAGAGTGGCTTTCATTCATCTTAAGGTAGCTAGGTCGAACAACCACATACCACAGTTATAGTAACTTCCCAATGGGAAAGGTTGGTGTTTGTGCATACGTTCTGTCCGTGTGTGTGTGTGTGTGTTGTCCGCAGGGCCGGCCCTACCGATAATCGACATAAGCGGATGCTAGGTTGGTGTCAGGGTCTCAACTTACTCACAGTTAAAATAGTAGAAAACACAAGGTGCAATTTTGAAATTTGGTAGTGCATCAACAGTGTTCCTCAATTGACTTTGGGGGCACAAAGGTAGCCTAGTGGTAAAGAGAGTTGGGCCAGTAACCGAAAGGGCGCTGTTTCAAATTCCTGAGCTGACTAGGCAAAAAATCTGACGTGCTCTTGAGCTGGATAAGAGCGTCTGCTAAATGAAAATTTTGTTAGTCGCTCTTATCCAGGTATCGAACATGGCGTAAGTCATGAAAAAATTTGTAGAGTTGCAGTAAATTAGCTTTAAAACTGCAATATATTATCTCCGCCCCATGGCAGAATGTGTAGAATTGCATGTATTTAAATCAACAACATTTTCTCTACTCGTGGCAAAATGTGGATATTAACTTAGAATTTGCAAATGTTGATCTCAGTTTGACTACAACAGGACTTACACCCAGGATGTGCATTCCGTCCTGCTCGATCATACAGGGCCACCAGCCCCGCACAGACTTCTGGGAGAAAAGAGAATTGGGCTGTGGTTGTTTGGAAGGGTTGGAGCCTGTGACCCCTGGCAACATTTTCAGACTGCACTTCTCAGGGGTCTTGGCAGGGGGGATCAGATGGAGCAGGTCCAGCTCAATTGTACCTGTGTCCCACATACAGCACAAACTAGATTATCAATCCCTTTATATCACTGTTTCCTTCTCACATTTCCTATTCAACATTATCTGTTATGTACTGCAGACCTGGGTTTAAATAAGATTGGTAATCAGATGCTAATATTTATTTCTTGTCTTGATGGACAATAAACATAAATTGATTCATTGAGTCAGTCAGTATGTCAGATTTTTGGGGACATCTGGTGATGATTAAGAGGACCACTTTGTATCAGTTACTTTTGATCAGAGGAAAGACATGCATCTTACCCAGGTAGTCATCCAGTGAGAATTTGTCATTGTCCCAAATCTGGACGATCAACTTTGGGGGGGTCCGAAACTCGGTTTGGTCCAGATTCCAAAAATGCTCCTGACAACAAACACATTTGGATGTTAGTCTGGAACTCAACATCTGCCCAACATATACAGTTGAAGTCGGAAGTTTACATATACCTTAGCCAAATACATTTAAACTCAGTTTTTCACATTTCCTGACATTTAATCCTAGTAAAAATTCCCTGTCTTAGGTCAGTTAGGATCACCAATTTATTTTAAGAATGTGAAATGTCAGAATAATAGCAGAGAGAATTATTTATTTCAGTTTTTATTTCTTTCATCACATTCCTAGCGGGTCAGAAGTTGAAATACACTCAATTAGTATTTGGTAGCATTGCCTTTAAATTGTTTAACTTGGGTCAAACGTCTCAGGTAGCCTTCCACAAGCTTCCCACAATAAGTTGGGTTTTGGTCCATTCCTCCTGACAGAACTGGTGTAACTGAGACAGGTTTTCTGGCCTCCTTGCTCGCACACGCTTTATCAGTTCTGTCCACACATTTTCTATAGGACTGAGGTCAGGGCTTTGTGATGGCCACTCCAATACCTTGACTTTGTTGTCCTTAAGCCATTTTGCCATAACTTTGGAAGTATGCTTGGGGTCATTGTCCATTTGGAAGACCCATTTGCGATCAAGCTTTAACTTCCTGACTGATGTCTTGAGATATTGCTTCAATATATCGACATAATTTTCCTTCCTCATGATGCCATCTATTTTGTGAATTGCACCAGTCCCTCCTGCAGCAACGCAACACCACAACATGATGCTGCCACCCCCGTGCTTCACGGTTGGGATGGTGTTCTTCGGCTTGCAAGCCTCCCCCTTTTTCCTCCAAACATAACAATGGTCATTATGGCAAAACAGTTGTTTCATCAGACCAGAGGACATTTCTCCAAAAAGTACGATCTTTGTCCCCATGTGCAGTTGCAAAACGTAGTCTGGCTTTTTTATGGCGGTTTTGGAGCAGTGGCTTCTCCCTTACTGAGCAGCCTTTCAAGTTATGTCGATATAGGACTCGTTTTACTGTGGATATAGATACTTTTGGACCTGTTTCCTCCAGCATCTTCACAAGGTCCTTTGCTGTTGTTCTGGGATTGATTTGCACTTTTCACACCAAAGTACGTTCATCTCTAGGAGACAGAACGCTTCTCCTTCCTGAGCGGTATGAAAGCTGCGTGGTCCCATGGTGTTTATACTTGCGTACTATTGTTTGTACAGATGAACGAGGAACCTTCAGGCGTTTGGAAATTGCTCCCAAGGATGAACCAGACTTGTGGAGGTCTACACATTTTTTTATGAGGTCTTGACTGATTTCTTTTGATTTTCCCATGATGTCGAGCAAAGAGGCACTGAGTTTGAAGGTAGGCCTTGAAATACATCCACAGGTACACCTCCAATTTACTCAAATTATGTCAATTAGCCTATCAGAAGCTCTAAAGCCATTACATACTTTTCTGGAATTTTCCAAGCTGTTTAAAGGAACAGTCAACTTAGTGTATGTAAACGTCTGACCCACTGGAATTGTGATATAGTGAATGATAAGTGAAATAATCTGTCTGTAAACAATTGTTGGAAGAATTACTTGTGTCATGCACAAAGCGACTAACCGACTTGCCAAAACTTTAGTTTGTTAACATGAAATCTGTGGTGTTGTGGAAAAAAAAACACCAGGATAGTAGGTTCGATTCCAGGTACCACCCATACATAAAATGTATTTACAGCACGCATGACTAAGTCGCTTTGGATTAAAGTGTCTGCTGAATGGCGTATATCATTATTATAGTAAAATGAAAGCAATAAATAATTAAATAAATCTCTTCAAACGCACTTTCCTGGAAACGAGGCACAGTTGCTCTGCCGGCAGGTAGTCAAAGCCAAAGACGTATCGCCAGTTGAAGTTGCCGTCACCATCCAGGGATCTGTAGTGGACGTCTGTCTTCTGCTTGTCCTCCTCCATGCCAGGCATCCATCTGCAAATAAACAACATCATAAACAAACCGTCACACTGTTTCTTACTTTAGATCGCTAGTGATAGGTCTGGGCTGAGGTAAGCATAGTCCAGTTTCAGCTGGACTTAAAACACTAAGGCAGGGGTGTTTGAGTAGAAAAAATAAAACATACTTATTTGTTTTTGGAAGAAAAAAAATGTTTGGGGAGGAAACAAACTCAATATACTTAGAAATGTCTCAAACCAAATTCAAACTGTGTAGAAATACTAATGGACCTACATTTATACAGTTTCTTGAGTGTCTCCAACATATATCCAGTGCGTCCCTTCAGACCTTGTTAAACATTGAATGCGGCCTCCGGGGCAAAATGAGTAAACGCCGCTGCTCTAGGGCCTATTTACATAATTGTTTCTCTATCAATTCCCTGTTTACAGTTGTGTATTCCACCAACCGAGTAGGCAGTGGGGTACACTCTCATGCACTCTGCAATGAAAACATTTTAACATAAGAATGAAATCAAGGTTGGTCGTGTCTTTACTTGTGTGTATTTGTTTATATTTGTTTTGGACACCTAGGTTTTCCTGCTAGAACCAGCACCTGGATCTAAAGTAGACGTATAGCTGTGCACAGGGTTTTCAATAATTTTTTGCACACTTCAAATGTAGGGTTCACTACCCGTGCTTGATCAGCAATACAGTACGATCCGTATGAGTAGCCAATCACTCAATACTGTACCATTGAGTAGCCAATCATGTTCTGCCATACCCTTTGACATAAATGTCACTCATATTCTCTCCGGTGATGCTGGTCTCATCCAGTATGACGTCAGTGGTGTTCCAGACGATAGCCCGCAGGATGTACCTGTTGAAAAACATCATACACTTAAAGGCTCAATCTGCCATTTCAATTGCCTAGTTAAATAAAGGTTAAATAAAAAAATCTTTACACATTTTTTAATGAATGTAATGAATAAAGGCCCTCACTTCTTGGCTTGGCGTGAAGTAATGTGGCAGGGAGGTCCCGGTAAACCCAGGCTCTTGGGGAAGATGTCCACCCACATCTGAATCCTTCCCTACAGATGGGGAGAAGGAGATCCAATACAATTGATAAGTATTCTCTAGACCAGCCTTTCTCCTTGGGGAACCCCCAGAGCTAGCAATGCTGATTCAACTTATCAACTAATCATCAACATCAAGCCCATACTACTTGAATCACGTGTGCTAGTTCAGAGCTACAACTAAATTGTGAAATGTCTGGGGGTCCCAGAGGAGAGGTTTGAGAAGCACTGCTTTAGACAATGTCATGTTGTCACACCACAAACAAAACCCTCATGTAGACTTGTCTTTTTTTTTTTTTTTAATGTGGCCTAATAATGCAGTACAATGTACATGCTTATACACTTTATGAAGCACTTGTAAACATTTGCAATGTCTTACAATGAAGGTTATGATAAAGTTTTATCAGGAAAAGGGTGGTAAGGTACTAACCTGGGACAGTGTAGGTTGGTAAGAACTGTAGAGAGTCCTGGTCTCCACATGCTCTGGTACCAGACCCTGGTTCCTGAGGACATGCAGGGCCATCCTCTCCCTGGCTGGACCCAGGTGCTGGTGGATGACTCTGTTGGCCTCTAGCGACAGGACACACAACTCAGTCAGGAGACAGAAGTTTGGGTTGAAGTTCAGATGACTAATACATTCACTATATTGTGGTTGAAGTAAAATGCCAAATATAAGTATTTTTCACACTAAATGTTTTGAATATTCATTGTGCTTTATCTGTGGAACTCTAATAGATCTGAATGTACCTCAGAGGGTTGAATACTAACGTTTTGGGGCAAATCTTGCATTGAAATGGATGGTTTACATGGAGGTCTATAGTGAATTTACATGTATTAACACAGCTCTTGCCTAGCTAACAACGTGTGGTTTGCTACTGAGTGGTTTACTTTACCAAAGTCCAGCAGGCTGTAGTCTTTCCCCCCGAAGGAGAGCGTGCTGCTGTCAGCGGTGGTGCGGGGTGGAGGGATCCCTCTCAGTCTGGCCAGGTTCTCCAGGATCTGGGAGGGCTTCAGCTGATCCCTCCACTGGTTGGTCCCTGAGCTGTTTTGTAAAGTGATATAATTATGATATCATATAATACAATAGCATTCTCTAGTGGGGGCTGGATTAGGCCAGAATACAAGTTGAGCTGAACTGGGCAACTATAGGCAATTTAAAGGCATGAATCATAAATTAAACGGATCAGAGACACAGTGGGAAAGTAGGACTGAGAGACCTGTAGAACTGACAGTTGTACAGACAGACAGACAGACAGACGCACAGACACACATGCACACACACACACACTCACATGCAGTAGGACTGCGGCAGGCCGCAGTAGGAGCCGAAGCGAGAGAGAAGTCTGTTCTCCAGGTCAATGACCGTCTCTCCCACTTTCTCATCTCGGCTGAGCAAGTCATAGTCGTACACGGCTATCTTCAGATCTTTGTCTTGAGGGAGTAAACAGGACAGCTCAAACATCCTGACACAAGAGGAAGAGATGAGGTTAACTTGGTGAGATGCACTTCTGTGTGCATTGTTGATTTCACTTGGCTGAAACAACTTTATACATTTCAAAATAAAACCAATCCATCCATCCATCCATCCATCCATCCATCCATCCATCCATCCATCCATCCATCCATCCATCCATCCATCCATCCATCCATCCATCCATCCATCCATCCATCCATCCATCCATCCATCCATCCATCCATCCATCCATCCATCCATCCATCCATCCATCCATCCATCCATCCATCCATCCATCCATCCATCCATTCAACAGTTTCAGTGGCATTTTGACCGTTTTCTGTAAGTGAAGGTTTTAGTTAACACTACTACTGTATTATACCTGCCAAACTCTGGATTGAGAGTGTTTGGTTTGTAATTATCCCTGTCATCTTTTGTTTTCTTCCCCAAAGAGATCTTGATGTAAGGATCACACTAAAAAGCAAACACAAACGTTGAAATATGATATGGTGTTAGCGCGGGAAAAGGCTATATAAGTCATGTATTTTAATGAGAACAGTTGGTTTGCGTGGAGGAGGGGTGAACGTATGCATATGCGCTGGAAAAAAACGCTCAGCTAAAAGTTTAAATGAATTCAGCTTTTGACATAAGCCTGATCCAGCATCGCGTTTGAAGTGTTCTCAGTGTGTAAGAGTCTCTTAGACTGTGTTTGGCATCCACTCACCATGCCGTTGTTGTCTTTAGGCTGCAGGTCCATGCATCGCACTACGTAGATCCTGACCAGGCACTCCTGCAACCCGCTCTCCGGCAGCTCTCTGAACTGGCGTGGCGGGGCTGGCACCTCTGGGTCATCAGATAAGGGGTACACCCGGAACGAGCCCTACAGGACAGGAGACACCAGCAGGGTCAGGGGTCAAAAGTCAATACTTAGGCTGGGTTCACATATAGAGTGGAGAAAATAAGGACGTTTTACCATTGGTTCTACGTAAAGTAGTTTTCTCCCCCGCCAGCTGTATGTACAGGGCTTTAAAAGGCCCCCAGTCAATGTCTCCTTGTTATTGAAACACTTCTGAGTGAAGTGGGCACAGATGCAGCCATTCCAATTTAGAATTTAAGCACTGCATTTTAGAATTGGCACGGATAACCCTCCATGTGATGTGGCATGCTGTGCCATGGCGCACACAAAAGAAGACTACATCTGTTAGCAAGAGCAACCTGGTAGGGAACTCCACCAAGGCCAAAAGGTGGCAAGAAAATGTTCACTGGGGATCACTGCGTATAGTTGGGAGATATGCCTCTGCAATGTATAGAATCAGAGTGCTGATATAGAATCAGATTTCATTATAATGATTATAATGAAACAGGCTCTGGACAGGACTCAAAAATATATCTTAACAGGATGACGTGTATACATTAAGATACATACATTCCTAAAAGAAAAAGAGGTCTGTGATCACCTTGAACTCTCCGACCACTGAGGGGTCGTTCTCCTCATCCTCAGTCTTCCCCCGCTGCAGTCGGAACGTTTTACAGAAATCTGTCAGCCCTCGGAAATCTGGGACCTCCTCCAGCTCACCTTCATACACCTGGGAGAACACACACATATCACACTGTTGTACACATGAGAGGACACATGTCAAGGACAAACACACATTATCGCACAACCTGAAACACCTTAAAACACACAAAAATCTAAATTATTGGCACACTCGAAAAGATTACCAAAAAAGACTGTATAAAATAAATAATACAAACACTGAGCAATATTGTATGGGGGGGAAATTATATTATTTATACTAATACAATTGCTCAGGGAAAGAGATTTTGTTAAATAAAAGTAACAAAAAATTAAAAAAAATAAAAAGATAGGGGTCAAAGTTATTGGCACCCCATTTTCAATACTCCAGCACTAAGCCTTTTTCTAAAATGTTTTATGAGATTGTAGAACACATTGAGAGGGATCTTAGACCATTCCTCCATACCGAATATTTCCAGATCCTTGATATCCTTCCTCTAAGCTTATGGACTGCCCTCTTCAAGTCAAACCACAGGTTTTCAATGTGGTCAAGTCCGGAGACTAAGATGGCCATTGCTTGATGATGATTATGTGGCCAAAGAGCTCTATTTTCATGTCATCTGACCATAGCACCGGTTCCAATGGTCAGATGACATGAAAATAGAGCTCTTTGGCCATGTACACCAGTGGTGGGTTTGGCATCGAGAGAAGGATGTGTATGCAGAAAGGAACCCCATAGCTGCTGTAAAATATGGTGGTGGATCTTTGATGGGGATCGTTTGCTTCCACTGGTCCTGGGCCCTTGTTAAGGTCAACCGCATCATGAATATTACCAAGTACCAGGACATTTTATGCCAAATCCTGGTTGCTTCTGCCAGGAGACTGAAACTTGGCTGCAAGTAGATCTTCTAGGAAGACAATCCACAAAGAAATCACAAAAATCTAAATTTTGCAATGGCCATCTCAGTCTCTGGACATGTATTTATTTTTATTTTTAATCCCAGCCCCCGTCCCCGCGGGAGGTCTTTTGCCTTTTGGTAGGCCGTCATTGTAAATAAGAATTTGTTCTTAACTGACTTGCCTAGTTAAATAAAGGTTAAATAAATGCCATTGAAAACATGTGGTTTGAATTGAAGAGGGCAGTCCATAAGCGCAGATGAAGGATGTCAAGGATCTGGAAAGGAGGAATGGTCTAAGATCCCTGTCAATGTGTTCTCCAATCTACATTTTGTTTTTTATACAAAATCTCTTTCTCTGAAAAACGTGTATTGTATAAAATAATATAATTTACCCATTTAATTTAACATACAATATAGCTCAGTATTTGTATTATTAATTTTATAGTCTTTAAAAAAAATGGTGCTCATCTTTATCAAGGGTGTCAATAATTTGGGACCTGACTGTATGTACAACCCCGATAGACCTGAAACGATGCACACAATTCACACAGCATCATCTTTATAATGGTTGTCATGTAAAATCCAGGTGGGTGTTAAATATTGATGGAAAAAGTCCTATGTACAGCCCTTGTGACCATTGTAAGACAAAAGAGATCCCCCCCCAAACCTTTCAGTCATTACTGTACCTTTAGGGTGTCGTATCCTTTTTTCAAGTACGGCCCGCACTTATCGTGCTCTCCCACAGAGGCATAGAACTTACTCCACCAGTCAACTGCCTCCTCCTCCTGCCAAACAGGGAGACTCAAATAAGCCTCAATAACAGCACATATATTCTCTGTCAGAAGTGTAAAAGCCGCCAATCCTTGATTCTTTCCATCCTTGATAAAAATGTATTCATAAAAGAAAGGAAAAATCTTACCTTCTCTTTGTGGAGCTAAAAAAACAAAAACCAAATAAAATCGTCAGAATGTGTAACCACACAGATCTGCTAGCCTGATCCCAGATCTGTTTCTACTATCTTGTCAACTCTTTGTCACTCATTGTCATGCCAAGCAATTTTTACAAGACAGCAGAAACAGCCTGCTGGTACATTTCTGATAAAACACCACAACAGTAAGACAAGCTCACACTGTACAGTCCTTTTTGAGTTTTACAGTAGCTACCTCAGTTTTAAGGATGGGCCTGTCCTCCATGTTAATGATGATGTCTGCTCGAGTTGCTGCCATCATGGCCACTAACACAATAATACACAACAGAAAAGATAGGAGGTAGTAAATATATGTGTGACACATACAGTACAGTACTCTAGCAATGTTGTGTGTATGTGTGTGTGTGTGTGTATCTGTGTGTGCATTCGTGTATACGTTCATGCGTTCGTACATGGGACTGTTTTGTATGTGTGTACCTTTGGCAGACATGGCCACCTCAGCATTGGTGACATAGGGGTCACAGCGGAACTCCTCCAGGGAGTAGATGGTACACTGGCCCACGATGGGCTTCCTGCCGAAGGGCCGGTGGTCGATCACCTTCAGAACGATGGGAGGGGTGTACATCTCCTCTTTGGGTAGGAGCTGGGGGGGGGGGGGGGGGTAGACCAAGGGAGGCAGGGGGTTTAGGGTTAACCTGGCTCAGACAACTCACACAGTGTTAACTACATTTTACATATACATATTAGTTAGCAATTTAGCAGACGCTCTTAGCGACTTACAGCTAGTGCATAAACTATAGGATCAAATAGAAGACAATCAATCAATTAAACAGAAAACATAATATCAATCAGCTTAAATGCAGATCATTTTAAACTGGTTTATCTCAATGGTTGTCAAACATTTTAACCTAAGTCATTATTCATTGGGACGGAAAATGCATCAAATTCCAGTAATTAAAGCTGGAATCTGTAGCAGTGAAACGGCTACGTCTGTTTGAAATAATGTCTTTGTTGTTGTAATATTTCAAACAACGAACACGCAGGTTATCATTTTTCGTCATGAATCTGAAGTGGTCACTAGCTGGCACAGCCACAAAGTCATAAAATCTGATTTTAAACCTATTCCTTACCTTAACCACAGTGCTAACCCTAATGCCTAACCCTAACCAATTTTGACTTTGCAGCTTGCCTATCTAAGGGGAAATCTCTCAGGATTGAAGGATTAGCCTGGTTCCAGATCTGTTTGTGCTGTCTTGCCAGCTCCTATGGTCAGAAGTGTTATACAGTACACTAAGTTTGAAGGGAAGTTGCAGTACCACTTTAAAGAAGAGGACAGATCCGGGGAAGTTGGGGTTCTTCTTGACGTTCTTGATAACAGCCGTCTGGACGACCTCCCCCCCACACTCCACTATGAGACTGGGAGAGGTGACTGTGGCCAACTGGTAGGTCTTCATGTTCCTCAGACCCCAGGCTAAGATCTAAGACAAAACACACACACACCGCACACACACAAGCGTGAGTGTGCGTGTACACACACACACACACACACGCGCAGACACACAGAAACGTGTGAGAAAGAGAAACACAGAGGAAAATGTGTGTGTTCATGTGTCTAAATGTGCGCTTGCTTGTGTGTGTGTGTGTGTGTGTGTGTGTGTGTGTGTGTGTGTGTGTGTGTGTGTGTGTGTGTATGAGTTCATGCATGCACAAGCGTGCATGTGAGTGTGTGTGATGGTGTTGCGGGCTGCCTAAGGCCTCACCTCGATGGCGGTTAGCTGTACAACAGGCCTGATTCCCTGTGGAACCATGTAGAGCGTCGCTCCTCGCCTGGGGGGCACCAGGGGCAAGTCACTCTCATTGGCCTAAAAGTAATACACATAAATCAATTACATTGATTTTATATTGTGATTTGCTCTACAGCTAATTTTTTTACATTTTTAGCAAGCTGCTCTATCCATTGGTGAAGTAATTTCATTTCAAGCTAAAGGTAAAAAATATGTATTTCAGAGGTTTAGAAAGGAATTATATAACCGTTACTTTTTTGGGGTTCAAATCGGTTCAGACCTTTATTTTGCTGGTCGGAACAATGGAACGGAACGAAAAACATTATGGTTCCGTTAAACAATTAGAAAATAATTTAGGTTCCTACCCCTGTGCTGAAGTACTGAAATTCCCACAGAAGAACGTTGTTTCTTAACATTCTCAGAACCATTTGAGAACATTCCCAATGTCAAACCAGTTGGAGAACGTTCCTAGAACATTACCAACATTTTAATTAAATGTAACCATCTTTGAACTTTTAGGAAATGTTCTGTTAAAGTAATGAACTACCAAGAAAATAACTTGTCAGGTTCCTTATATGTGCTGAGAATGTTCCAAAGGCAAGCAACTGTCCTGCACCATTCCCAGAAAGTTGTCGGAAGGTTGTATGCAAAATAACCATAGGAGTACCAAGCTTTCACCAAGCTCTAAGAAACATACCGTTCTCAGAATGATGTGTTAGCTCGGTAATACTTTACCTTGTCTTTCAGAAATAGCTCGGCAGCCACCAGCATCTCTCCTGCGTTGCTGCCTTTCTTGGTGACAGGGAACCAAAGCAGTTTGGGGGAGACCGCCGTGCCGGGGTTCAGCTTCACCACAGGGGGGCACGTACAGCGACCCATGGCCTCGTCTTTACCCTGAGAGTCGGACACAGCACAGGGATGTGTACTGTAGCATCTACATTTAAAATGTTTTACATTTAGCAGACACTCTTTTTCAGAGTGACTTACAATCAGTGCATTCAACTAAAGTAGGTAAAACAACCACATATCCAGATAATTCCAAGTAAAACCTTAAAAAATAACTAGCTAATAGTACAAGAGTAAATACAACACTGCACTCATCCAAGATGCTTCCGAGATACACGCTTAAAAGAAAAAGAATAACAGATAGCTGGACAAGTATCAATTGCTTGCACTAGTCAAAAACAATGAGACAGAAATATTCTTGAACTTACATTTTGACACAGTCAAAATAGTCTGGTGCTGGATGTGACTTAACAGTGCACAGGCGAATAAGTCCGGGTTAACAGGAAGTGGATGGAAATTGACGAGTGTAATGTATTGACTTGACTCAGACTCACGGGAATCATTGAAATGGCTTTAGTGGTGGTCGCACACATTGACCACATACATGTACATCAGTGTATCACATGTTTGTATAGTACTCGGCTGGTATTGTCGCTAATACACTACAACTGGTAGTGTAAGTGAGGGTAGGATAGGGTACATACCACCTGGTCACTGTCGTAGAGCTCCAGCACCACATTGGGGGGGTTGTGAGCGATGGTCTGGGGGTCTCCATAGATCTCGATGTCATTAAAGATGAGGGTCTGGTCCCAGGTGGGATTCAGAGTGGCCTTGATGACCTCCGTGGTCTTACTCACATGGAGGAAGGACACATGGGCATAGGGATCTGAACCAGGAGACCAGAGCACAGTCATTGTATTGATAAAAATCAGCTAGTGATTTAATCAGCTAGTGGTTCATTACAACTCCTGTGAGGATCGGGTTACGCTTCCACCTCTCTCTTTCCCCATGCAATGCTAGTGGAAACAACCCAGTCTGTTTCCACTAGCATTGCTTAAATGTTTCAAAAGCGCTAGCCAGGAGATTGTGGGCGGTGCTCAATAACTAGCTAAGAAAGAAATGGTTTGGATGTAACAACCCGCTTGGTAACTTGAAAATAAGCTCAAACTAAAAAAATATGAGCTATCCATTTATATACTTTATTGTCTTTGTAACGGTGTTCCTCACCTGAGAAGCTGTCCCTGTCCATGGCGATGAGATTCCTGGCCTGATAGACATACACCCTCAGATGGTACATATACGACCCTGAGGAGAGAGTGATAGTGATTTAATGTCATCTGAAAAGTGTGGGCCCAGACTTCCTGAGAGGACGGGCAGTGGAGTGGAGGAATCTGAGGAGAAATCAACATTTAGGCTGCGGCCAGACAGAGATTGTCTGTAAAAAAACAACAACATTTAGGCCAGTGGTTTTTCTAGTGGAGTCATACCTTCACGAACAAAGGAGATGATGTTGTCCATCTTGTTAAGTATGCAACTCGTATGCAAAACGTGTAAATGTGTTTACCTTTTTGATAGACAAACCAGACAGTGACCAATGCATACGGTATGTGTTTTTCATACTCTTTCATCTCACGGCCTTAATCACTTAATCAGTGTCTGCAATCAGCTGGCATGGGTCAATGTTACTTACGGTCAAAGTTACAGGAAACAGTGGGTGTGTTGGCACCAAACAGTCTGGCTGCGTCCTTCTTACTGGCCTTCTCATCAACATCTACACCCTGTAGACACAACACAGAGGCTGTGTTTACACAGACACCCCCACTAGACCCTACCCACTAGACATAGAAGATTTTAGAAACCCTAGACCCTACCTAGAAGGCCCGCTGAAGCTAAAATGATATTGCTTAAATCTATCCAATCCTTTTGAATCTCCAGAAGTGTCAAGGGACTAGGGGTTAGGGTTTGTTTCTGGATAGGGCCCATGATGGTACAGCAGCACAAATAGCACAACACTGTGGATAAATACATCGGGCATGAGTCAACTCTTGTCTAATCTGTGCCTTTTAAGTGCTGTGCCAACCAGGATCACTGGGCAGGAAGTGCTGTGCCAACAAGGATCACTGGGCAGGAAGGGCCGACGGAGGAGAATAATGACAGGAAATTAGAACCAATATAACACACTAAAAGGCACTTGGCCAAATCCCATTTTATTAACGTGGACTGGGTTTCCCAAAGCCTACGAAGCTAAAGTAGTTATTTTTTTCTCTCCCCAACCCAGTCACACAGCTGGGAAAGAGCAATTATAGAATTGATGATTGATAGTAAATCTTCTGCGCGTGAACAACATTTGTAAAATTAAGCACTTTTGATGTACTTTGTGAGGTATGAGAATCTAGTTTAAGTCTAGCCTCCCTGTGTAGTCAATTGTTTTTGAACTCAGAAGGGGTTACTAACCAGCGCCCCCTCCAGTCTGAAGATGGCTGATGCTCCAATACCGTCTGACGGAGCCATTTTCCGTCTCCAGCGGCGACGGCGGAATGTGTCAGACGAACGCTCCTTCCTGTGGAACTTCCAGCCAATCAAGGACGAGTATTCCCAGCCTTCGCCGGGATCCCGCCTCTATAGAGTCAACAGAGAGGCAGTGGACAGTGTGTAAGAACTAGAACTTTAGCACCAGAAATTGGCACACACACACACACACACACACACACACACACACACACACACACACACACACACACACACACACACACACACACTCTCTTCTATAACCTCTTCCTCCCCCTCCTCCTCCTCCCCTCTCCTTCCCCTTCCACTTCCTTCTCCACTTCCCCCTCCCCTTCTCCCTTTTCCTCCTCCCCTTCTCCTCTTCCTCCTCCTCTTCCTTTTCCTCCTCCTCCTCCCCTTCTCCTCTTCCTCCTCCTCTTCCTTTTCCTCCTCCTCCTCTTCCTTTTCCTCCTCCTCCTCCCATTCTCCTCTTCCTCCTCCTCTCACCTCAGGTGCTGCTTTAATGTCTGCTATTTTCCTGCGTGGTCGTAAGAGTCTCTTCCTGCGGTGGATGTGGTACATCTTCTCCGCTGCTCCCCAGGACTTGGGCTTGTCATCGGGGGGAATGGTGATGCCATACTCCCAACCTGGTACACAACACACACAGTAACAAACGGTATACAGAGTCAGAGGACATTCAGCTTTATACTGTAGCATCACATTGGTTATAATAGAGCAAGTCAAAATATGAGTCCAAATACAGTACAGAAGAGGTGTATCAATGAGATTGTATACAATACAGTGTCATATTGTTCTACACATGATAATACAATCCTTAAACAAGATTGAAACAAGTATACAGCAGTAAACTATCAAAAACTATCAAATCAAACCCAGTGTTAGCATCTGGGTTATGGATATGAAGGGGCTTCTTTACCTTTCTCATCCACAGCCCTGTTGCTGTCGAAGCTCCAGTCATCCTCCCACTTCCAACCAGCAGGACACTCTATCTCCGCTGGACTCTGGCTCTTCTGCCCGTTCTACACGGAACAGTCACAGTCAGTCACTAACATTACACAATGGCTGTATAAAAAAAACATGTGACAATGATACCACATACAACATCAAAAGACTACAGAGCCACTGTTTATAAAAGTAGTGAAGTAGCACTATATTTCCCCTCTACGTGTTCTGTGTGAGGAGGGATTGATTCACATTGGTTTATAGTCTCCCAGCAAGTATTTAACTAAGCCTCTGTATTTTGGGGATTCATTGAAACAAACACCATTGTGGTAAAATGTAGCTGGCTGTGTAAACTCTCCGACATCAAAACAATAAGCATCACAGTTTGAAAACATCAAGGCTACGTAGGTTAGCCTGAAATCCAGAACTGTTTTCACTCCTTGTACTCATAGGCCAACAGTCTGGATGTTCAATATGCCACTGATTGGTTGTTAGAAATAACATGAGTGTTTTGCAATTCCATGACAACATTATGGGAAATGGGGCAATATAAAACTAGAATTATAAACTATAAAAAGTGTTATTAAGAAACAACTTGTATTTTATTTGTATCTACAATTCTTGGCAAGGAGCGGCAAAACGTGGAATGGTACCCAGGCTATATGCAGCTCTCTGGACAAGGGAAACATACACTAGACAAAGTGGAATGGTACCCAGGCTATATGCAGCTCTCTGGACAAGGGAAACATACACTAGACAAAGTGGAATGGTACCCAGGCTATATGCAGCTCTCTGGACAAGGGAAACATACACTAGACAAAGTGGAATGGTACCCAGGCTATATGCAGCTCTCTGGACAAGGGAAACATACACTAGACAAAGTGGAATGGTACCCAGGCTATATGCAGCTCTCTGGACAAGGGAAACATACACTAGACAAAGTGGAATGGTACCCAGGCTATATGCAGCTCTCTGGACGAGGGAACATACACTAGACAAAGTGGAATGGTACCCAGGCTATATGCAGCTCTCTGGACGAGGGAAACATACACTAGACAAAGTGGAATGGTACCCAGGCTATATGCAGCTCTCTGGACAAGGGAACACACACTAGACAAACATGACTTCTATGTGGCTGACATTGAGTGATATGTGCATAAAGGAATCTAGGGAAGAACACCTGTCCCTAAGTAGTCTAGGAGATCAACTGGAATATGAAACAGACTAAATGGCTTCTGTTTCGTTGGCCTCTTTTTGGAAGAAAAAGAGAACATACAATCTCATCTTAAAGGGAGAATTAATGTGACACTGAGGGGTCTCAGCTTAACTTCTCAGTGTTACATATTTATTCCCTCTTGTAGATAGAGGGGTCTGATCACAGGCGACAGGGTTGTCTCTAGCAATAGTGTGTGTGTTGTTCTGTCTCACCACGTCTGTGAAGGGCTCGGCAGCAGGTTTCCACTCCCCACCAATGAAACGTGTCTCGTTCTGGAAGACCTCGTCTGTGAACTCTGTGTGCCCCGCGTCTGCCTCTGTTAGCAGGCTAAATCACACACACACACACACACACACACACACACACACACACACACACACACACACACACACACACACACACACACACACACACACATCACAAATAGCAGGCTTGATCCCACTAACCTATCAAGTACTGGCAGCTAGAGCTTAGACCAGGAATGCTCACCTCTAGTGGATAGAAGGTAGGATTACAGAAACCACTTTAGAAATGTCTTGAAAAAGGTCAAATCAACCAAATAAATGAGGTAACTGTGTCTGGGGAAGTGTTTCTATATGTTTATATGAGGGGGCTGGTGTTGTCCACTCTGTGTCTGGGGAAGTGTTTCTATATGTTTATATGAGGGGGCTGGTGTTGTCCACTCTGTGTCTGGGGAAGTGTTTCTATATGTTTATATGAGGGGGCTGGTGTTGTCCACTCTGTGTCTGGGGAAGTGTTTCTATATGTTTATATGAGGGGGCTGGTGTTGTCCACTCTGTGTCTGGGGAAGTGTTTCTATATGTTTATATGAGGGGGCTGGTGTTGTCCACTCTGTGTCTGGGGAAGTGTTTCTATATGTTTATATGAGGGGGCTGGTGTTGTCCACTCTGTGTCTGGGGAAGTGTTTCTATATGTTTATATGAGGGGGCTGGTGTTGTCCACTCTGTGTCTGGGGAAGTGTTTCTATATGTTTATATGAGGGGGCTGGTGTTGTCCACTCTGTGTCTGGGGAAGTGTTTCTATATGTTTATATGAGGGGGCTGGTGTTGTGCACTTCTGACTCAGAGGCAAACAATGAGGATGTGGTGTAGGTGGAGTGGGTGAGGTGGGAGTGAAATAGTGTACTTAGTACTCCCAGTACTATGACTCCCTGCACATTTATAGAGACCACAACCACAGACAATGCCAGACCAAGCTAGATATGTGGGTGGGGGGGTAGTCCAACTGAAATGTAAACTACTGAAAACAAACAATGATAGCAGGAAGTTTCCACTCAAATGCAATTGTTTATAGGGCTAGAGATCTCCCGCTCACCATCTATCAGGGTCCACAAACTTCTGTGTGTGTGTGTGTGTGTGTGCGCGCACGCGCGCGTGTGTGTGTGTGTGTGTATATGAGTATTTGTGTGTGTCTGAGTGAGTTTGTTTGAGTGTGTGTGTGTGTGTGTGTGTGTGTGTGTCCTGTGTGTGGATGTGAGTAGAAGTATGAGTGTGTGTGTGCACAGCGTACATGTGTGCTTGTGTTTAAGCTTGCCAACAGTCAACAGGTCACTCTTACCTTCTCTCGGGGTCGACAAACCACTCGCCTTCCCACTCCCACGCCCTGGGGGGCATGAAGCACTCTTGTTTCAGTTTCACCTTCCCCGTCACGTCAGAAAACTTATGCCGGTACACCAACCCTGTGGTGCCCCACTTCCCAAACACCTGGGCCTGGTTCTCATACTGAGGGGGGAGAGGGAGGTGGTGAGAGAAAATAGATTTGTCAGCATAGTAAAGACCAGGTAAAATATCAGCTTTAGGACTGTAAAACAAAGCATTGCCAGAAAATCCATGTGAATAATGATAATACCATTTCTGCAAACACGCTGAAGGTTCCCTCTGAGAAGCTGTTGAACTTCTTCTCATGGGCAGAGAGCCCCAACCACAAGTTGACACGGAGCTGGACAGGGATCTTCAAGCCTTTGTTTTTGTCCATGGGATACTGGCCCAAACAAACAAACAACAAAACAAAATACTATGCATTAGAGTTGAGCGGTATACATATTTTCATATCTAGCACTAAGGCTAATGTTTCAACCATATTGACGGTATTGAAAATCATACCAGGGTTATTTCGAAATACACTGGTATACGGTATACCATCCAACCCTACTGTACATCACCTATGAAAACGACAATATACTGTATATATTGAGGTTCAAACCAATGTACCTCGTTTAAACAGATACGCTCCCTGGACTCTTCCTCTCTTCGCCCCCTGACAGACATTGTCATTGGACATTGACACAAAACTGATTGATTATGAGCCTCTACCCAGCAGGCAAAACTGAGAAAAACGAGTTGAAAGGTCATCAGTTTCTGATTCTAATGATGTCATTTCAACCAGTTTCGCTTCAATATCCACTAACAATGTCTGTGGCATCGGTTTTAACTCTCTGTACACCTTAGTAACTGCATGAAGACTGTCTTAGTCCAGCTACAGCATTCCCTTCCTGTTATCATACCACTGTACCAGGGGTAGGCAACTAGATTCAGCAGCGGGCTGATTTCTGTTGGATCCGATTGGTCGGGAGCTGGAACATAATTATAATAATGTGTACACAGCATATTGACCACAACTAAGTCCAAAAAGAGATTGTATTTGAAAATAATATTTTCATACCTTGATTACATTGAGACATATTCCTGGTGAAGCCTTTATTTATTTTTCATTTTTAAAAAACCCATTGAAAATAAAAAGAAATTGCTTGCAGGCTGGTTTTGGCCCGCGGGACACCTGTTGCCGACCCCTGTACTATACTTAAGCAATAAGACCCGAGGGGGTGTGGTATATGGCCAATATACTACAGCTAAGGGCTGTTCTTAGGCACTAATACTAGTGATAATAGTAGTGGCATGATCAGTTACTACTACAACTACTACTACTACTACTACTACTACTACTACTACTACTACTACTACTACTACTACTACTACTACTACTACTACTACTACTACTACTACTACTATCACTAGTATCAGTCTGTTCTCCATCATAGTACCTGCATGAAGATGGTCTGGGTCCTGCCACAGTATTTCCCACAGGCCTGCTCACTGTAGGTGGAGTAGAGGATCTGATTGGCTGGGACACGGGCGTACGCCACCCTCCTCTCTCCACGCAGCATCCAGATCACCACGTCAGGCATACTGTTCTGGGGCTGAGGGGAGAGATAAAGACCGGTATGAAAGAGAGATTATTAAGAGATGGGGGGAGGATAGAGAGAGAGAGAGAGAGATTTCAGCTGACAGTAGTAGAGAGAAAGAGAGACAATTCAATTCACAGTGGGCTTGGCACTCCCATAACAAGTGTGCTATTGAACCCTGAATGTCGTGAGAATGTCAATGTCTTGTTGCTCCTGACCTCCTCTGCAAGCTGTTTCAGTCTCTCCAGCCAGTCCTCGATGTCTGTCAGAGTGGCTATAACGTCGGTGGCCTCCTCCTTCATGCGTTTGGCCATTTCTCTGATGCTGGCCACCACCGAGTCACGCAGCTTCTTAATCTGGACGTCCAGTGCCGTCAGGTTGGGCCTGCCCTCAAGCTCTGGTACCTGAAAGCTATCAGAAGCTAGCATGAGGCTACATAACTAGACTGAAGCTATCATAAGCTTTAAAGCTATAAGAACCTATATGACAGTATAAGAACCTAACATGAAGCTATCAAAACCTAGAATAAAGCTATCAGAACCTAAATTAACAAATGTGAAACTAGGGTGAAGTTATCAGAACCTGCCATGAAGCTATTAGAAGCTAGTGTGACGCTATCATAAAAAAGAACAAAACTACCATTTACATTTTGCAGACGCTCTTATCCAGAGCAACTTACAATTAGTGCATATATGTTCATACTAATCCCCCATGGGAATCAAACCCACAACCCTGTCATTGCAAGTGCCATGCTCTACCATCTGAGCTACACGGGAGAGCTACCAGTGGGTATACTACCAGAACCTAGCATGAAATTATCACAACCTAGCAGTAAGCTATCAGAACATATCATGAAGCGAGCTGAAGATAGAGTGAAGCTAGGATTAGTTAGAAGGAAGCTAAGAGAACCTAGCAAGAAACTATCATAAGCTGAGATACAATCAATGAATGTCTTACCTGCTCAGGTCCTCAATCATGTGGTTGATGAGTTTGAACCAGATCTCAGCCAAGCGCGCCTCTGAGGCTTTGGCAAGGATGGCTGTTCTCAAAGAAGTGAGGTTGGATTCCTGGAAGAAATGACAGCGGATAAAAATAATAAAGTTGCAACAACTGTGAATTGTCCGATGAATGGTGGATTGATAGGTTGATTGATTGGTCGATTTGTTGAAAGTGTTTCTCACCAGTCTATCTGCGATGCCGAGGATGATGTTGACTGAATCCAATCGGTGGCTGATGTCTTCCCAGAAGGATGTGAGGATGACAACAGGTTTGGTGTCAGCCCAGGGCAGGTAATAGTAGTGGTTACCTACAGGAGAAACAGAACTAAGTTATCTCCATTTCAAGCTGCAGAGCGGTATTATACCATTACAACGTGACAATACAGTCCTGCTGTATGGGGATGTCTCTACTGCATTGGGAACAGCAATGCAGTTTTGATAGGCATTTATGTTTTCCTGTTTTGATATGTATGACTGTGTATAGTTTGTCTGCTTTGTGCCTTTAGAATTGATAAATAAATAAACACATGCTCCCACAGCATTGGTGCTAAAAAAATCTTGTAAACATGCAGATATCAGGTCTAATCAAGGGCTTGATGACTAGTCAGGTGTGTTGGCACTGGGCTGGAACAATAGCTAACACAACAGGAGGGTATCCATCAGGATTGAAGAACACTGGTGTACAGGCTAGGTATTCTCACCGTCAAACACAGCACAGCTGTACTGGGTTGTGGACGACAGCGGCATGCAGGTGGAGTCCAGCTTGTTGCCGTAGTTACCGATGCTGACCTCGAACTGGATTGGTTCACCGGGCTCCTGGAGCATGCAGGAGCTGTGGAACACGGCACACAGCGAGAACTTCCTCCTCCGCTGGTACTTCTGAAAGCAGAGACAAGCTTAACTCCATTGTACATTCATTGCAATTCAGTTTATTGAGAAGTCATCAAAAATAGATTACCTTTTTCAAATGATTGAACTGGAATTGTAATTTACTTCCTGAATTGACTGCCTTCAATTGGATCTGACACCATCCCTGTTTCAGACCTTTATTAATACATGAAGCAATAATATCCCAGCTATGACAGGGTCCCGCCCTCTCTGTGTACCTGGGCCACCAGGATGTCATCACTGGAGATGTTGTCCAGCTTCCTGTCAGCTTTGCCGTCCAGCTGAGTGGAGAGCTCAATGAGGACTCTGCCCCTGTAGGCCACCCCTTCACCCTGGTAGACAGACAGAGACGAAACAACACAGTGATACTGTAATCATGTTGCTACACAGAATGTTCCTATCAACACAGGAAATAACTTATCTTAATGACAATTATGTTAGACAAGCTATTATCCAAGTTTAACTACAACCAGACAATCTGGATTTGAGGAAGGGGAGTATGAAACGTGTGAATCCCACATGTGTTATACATTGAAGGCGGGGGGGGGGTGTACCTATATGTATGTTTTATATAATAGATAAGCTTGACAAGAAACTTGTCAAAAGAGAATACTGATCTAAACCAGATGTTCCTATAAACTAAAATGTATTTGTGTCTAAGATAGTCCAATGCTGGCTGCGTCCAGAAAAGATCTCCCCTGCGCAGGTCACTATTGATTGACAACTGATTGGTTGACAGCCGTGGTATAAAACATATTATTTTTACTGCTCTAATTACGTTTGTAGCCAGTTTATAATAGCAATAAGGCACCTCGGAGGTTTGTGAAACATATACCATAACCTTCTCTGGCATTTTTGCTTAAATAAACCCTGGGTGAATGCTTAATATTTTTCGGAATCTTAATAATGAAATTTTCCTGTGTGAGAGATGGGAACGTTAGATAAGAAAAAGTAATAAGAAAACCTTCTGCCAGAGCTGAAGCACTCAACCACAGGGATGGTCTTACCTTGCCAAAGTTGAGTTCCTCGTATGGGTCTGGGAGGCCAGTGAACTCCCTGGGACTGCCGTACAGGTTTAGGTAACAAGGCCCAAACGCTGGGAGGAAACCCACCTCCGCCTGTCCACTGCTCACTGAAATAAAAAGGCAGGTTCTCTTTGTGAAATGGTTTGGTAAAATTATTTTGAATTAACGTAATATTTAATTAGCCTGGCGACCAGACTCTGAGCGATAGTGTTAACACATAATCAAATGTTATTGGCCGCGTACACATATTTTGCTAAAGTTATGGCAGGTGCAGCGAAATACTTATGTTTCAGTGCAGTAATACCTAACAGTTAAAAAAAAAATACAGACAAATCCCCCCCAAAATTAAGAAAGACATTTTGAAATATCAGAACAAGCAATGTTAAGAGTTCAGATTATAAATACATATGATGGAGTGTATAGATAGTATGGACAGTATATGAATAGAAAAGGTGTCTACAGCAGTCATTATATAGGTTGATCCTTGACTAGAATACATAATATTCCTGTGTTGCTCTGCATAAGAGTGTTGGTAGTTGGTAAAACAGTAAGTAAACAAAATTAAAGTGACAAGTGTTCAGTGATTATGTACGTAGGGCAGCAGTCTCTAAGGTGCAGAATAGAGTACTGGGTGGTAGCTGGCTAGTGACTAAGTTCAGGGCAGGCTACTGGACAGTGGTTGGCTAGTGGTAACTATTTAACAGTCCGATAGCCTGGAGATAGAAGCTGTTTTTCATTTTTTTCTATACATGGTAATACAGCGTAGTTCCCATGCTACATTGGTAGTCATACTGTAGTACTGTATTTACAAGTGCTATGCCTGTTTGACAAAGGCTATAAACAAATATTTTATTTTCACATACACCAGATAGGTGCAGTGAAATGTGTTTTATAGGGTCAGCCATAGTAGTATGGCACGCCAAATTAGGGTTAAGTACCTTTCTCAAGGGCACATTGACAGATTTTTTTGACCTTGTCGAAACAGCGACCTTTCGGTTAATGGCCCAACGCTCTAAGCGATAGGCTACCTGCCACCCTATAGGGAAGCCTCATACAATAAGATGATGGTTCTTTACCTTCAGATGACAGAGTGGTGCAATTTTCTGCAGGTGTATCTGTTTGAAGGGACAGATGCAATGTGGGTGAGACAGGGAACTCACACTCACACGCACCCATACGCACACACACATATAGTGAGCGAGAGCGAGTGAGAAAGAGTGATACCATACCTTCAATCGCACCACCAGATGAGGCTATTTTGGTCAGATTTAGAAATGTGGTTCCTATCACATCATTCCTGGTCAGACGATCCCTGTGCGAACAGTTCAATACATTGTTAATAAACATTCATAAGAGATCCATGTCTTCAAACTCAAAGTACCAGAATTTAAAAGTGAAGGTATTCATGAACATGGTAAACCGTTATAACTACTGTATCTGTCTTCCAGGGAGGATAACCAAAGTCTTACCAGTCAAATACAGTCAACTTGATGCTTTCACACATGGATGGGAACTAAAGAGGGAAATCAGAGCATGTTGTGTTTGTCTGGCGTCCAGTGATACTGTCATCCACGGAAATGAGTGTTTTGTGGTGTACTACATGTAATAATGTAGATAAGACAGAGCTAGTTCATACCTTGACCTGAAGGTTGATCAGCTGGTTCCACTCAGGATTGGCATTTTTCTCGATAATTTTGGTGCACAGCTGAAACCAAAACAATGTCATCATTAAGCAACATCAAACCAAAGATCTGAAGATATTTACCTAATGGCGTTTTGTCTTTGTCTTGCATTTTAGCAGTTGTGTTCTGAGTCTTAGCTTTACCTTCTTGCCAGCGAAGCTGACCTCCAGAAATGGATCAACTAAGTTTTTCTTATCACCTTCCCCTCCAAATACTTGTTTCACAGTCTGCACAAACGCATCATCCACTGTAAGATGGAGAGAAAGGATATTAACATACACCAACAGAAAAAAGAACAGACATTCAATCAACGTTTTGAAAGAGAAGGCCAACTGTTGACAACATTTGATTACTTAGAAATGATGGTGGTGGCTGTTCAAACTAACTCCTGCCATATTGCTTACAGGTTTCCTTTACCTTGAGATATGCATACCCGATTGGGTAGGGTGTAAGGGGGAAGTGGTAGGTGGAAGAAACAAGAGGTTTAGGCATAAGGGAAGGGGCAAGGGGTTGTTTTTGGACTGGACTAAATGACACTTTACTGCTGATGGAGGAAGGAGAAAGAAGCTATATACACATACTCTGAGGCATGTCCTCTGCACGGTACACCTTCAGATTGAGAGTGACCAATCTGAGTGTTACCCCAGTCGGAACCAACAGGTTACTCTCTATGTCATCTTGCTCCTCGTTTCGCTCTCTCTTCTCAGTCTGAACACACAGGAGAGGAGAGGAGAGGAGAGGAGAGGAGAGGAGAGGAGAGGAGAGGAGAGGAGAGGAGAGGAGAGGAGAACTGTTGTATAACATTGATATTGTATACACATTTTACTATACACTGTATAACCAATATTACATTAAGTACAATGTTCGAGAACGTAGAGACAGACAGGTGAGGTGTAAGGTGACATAGCATAGTGACACAGAAGTCGTACCGGTGGCTCGTCTCCTGTCCCCACGATCACCAGGCTGACCTTCAGGTAACCTTTGGCCCCCGAGCTAGAGTCATCAGGGTCACTCAGGAGAAGCCACTTCCTCATTATGGCATGGGCTGTTGACCATATGAACACACACACACACACACAAAAAATATGTCTTTGAAGATAATTGAATATCAAGATAATTGTTAATTTCTTCACTCTTCTGTACAGAGGAACTTACCAGGTTCGTCGTAGATGTACCCAACATCCAACTGTTAAAATAAAAATAAAGTATGGTTACGGATACAAACTGATTTTAATCAGATTTCATTTGTTGGTTAACTACTCAATTAAATATCAACCAAATATGGATAGTGAGGTTTTTGCCTGGAAGGATGATTAGAGACAGTGTAGTAGTGTGCATTGTAGCCATACCATTTTGGAACAAAGAATCCATGTGATTTATCCAATGTTTTCTGTCATTGTTATGACAGGCAAACATAATAAATTGGATATAATTTATATATTGCTCTGTAAATAACTAAATGAAATGCACTTTAAAAAAAATTAGGATGTAAGGATATTTAAATGTATATGCCACCTTGAACTCCCCCATTAGACTGTCTGCTCTGAGGGAGTAGGAATCATAGACCTGCAGAGAGAGAGAGAGAGAGAGAGAGAGAGAGAGAGAGAGGATAAGTGATGTTGACACAAAGCCAGCCCATAGTCCTGAACTGCTTCATAGTTTACCACAATCAAGGAGTTTTAAAATGATTGATTTATACTGAGTGTTCAAAACATTAAGAACTTTGATCTTTCCATGACATCAACTCAAAGTGCTCATACAGAAATCCAGCCTAAAACCCCAAACAGCAAGCAATGCAGACGTAGAAGCACAGTGGCTAGGAAAAACTACCTAGAAAGGCAGGAACCTAGGAAGAAACCTAGAGAGGAACCAGGTTCTGAGGGGTGGCCAGTCCTCTATTGGCTGTACCGGGTGGATATTGTAAGAGTACATGGCCATTGGCCAGATTGTTCTTCAAGATGTTCAAATGTTCATAGTTTTAGAGGGTGCAACAGGTCAGCACCTCAGGAGTAAATCAGTTGGCTTTTCATAGCCGAGCATTCAGAGGTCAAGACAACAGAAAAGGGAGAGGGAGGGAGAGGGAGGGAGAGAGAGAGAGAGGGTCGAAAACAGCAGGTCCGGGACAAGGTAGCATGTCGGGTGAAGGGGGGGGGGGGCATATTTAAGTACACAGGACACCAGATAAGACAGGAGAATTTCACCAGATAGGACAGACTGACCCTAGCCCCCCGGCACATAGACTATTGCAGCATAGATACTGGAGGCTGAGACGGGGGGGGGGTCAGGGGACACTGTGACCCTGTCCGATACCCCTAACCAGGCAGAATATAACCCCACCCACTTTGCCAAAGCACAGCACCCACACCACTAGAGGGATATCAACAGACCACCAACTTACTACCCTGAGACAAGGCTGAGTATAGCCCACGAAGATCTCCTCCACTGCACAAGCTCTAGGGGGCGCAAGACCGGACAGGAAGATCACGTCAGTGACTCAACCCACTCAAGAATAGCGGAATAAGCATGGCACGACATGACACACCCCTTCTAGGGACGACATGGAAGAGCACTAGTAAGCCACAGACTCAGCCCCCCTAATAGGGTCAGAGGCAGAGAATCTTAGTGGAGAGAGGGGAGCCGGCCAGGCAGAGACAGCAAGGGCGGTTGGTTACTCCAGTGCCTTGCCGTTCACCTTCGCACCCCTGGGCCAAGCTACACTCAATCATAGGACCTACTGAAGAGATGAGTCTTCAGTTTATTTAGTGCATGGGTTCCCAGATCCTCAAAAAGTTATAAAGCTGCACCATCGAGAGCATCCTGACTGGTTGCATCAGAGGAAGGCCTAAAGAATGGTCAAAGACTCCAGTCCATTTGTTTATACACTGCTGCTACTCACTGTTTATTATCTATTACAATGCTGCTTTATTATCACTTTACCCCTACCTACATGTACAAATTACCTTGCCTAACCTGTACTCCCGCACATTGACTCGATACCCCCTGTATATAGCCTCGCTATTGTTATTTTAATGTTACTTTTTTTTTTAAGAACGTTTTTATTTATTTAGTAAATATTTTCTTAACTCTTTCTTGAACTGCATTGTTGATTAAGGGCTTCTAAGTAAGCATTTCACAGTAATGTCTACACCTGTTGTATTCGACGCATGTGACAAATACAATTTGATTTGATTTATTCAGGTAGCCGGAGACTATAGCATTGCAGTAGTCTTATCTAAGACACTGCATCTCAGTGCTAGAGGCGTCACTACAGAAAACCTGGTTCGAATCCAGACTGTATCACAACCGGCCGTGTTTGTGAGTCCCATAGGGCGGCACACAATTGGCCCAGCGTCGTCCGAGTTTGGCCGGTGTAGGCTGTCATTGTAAATCAAAAATTGTTCTTAACTGACTTGCCTAGTTAAATAAAGGTTAAATAAATAATAAATACATTTTAAATTATCTAGAAGTGACAAAAGCTAATTGAATTAGCTTTTCTGCATAATGTTTGGACAAAAGGTATCTGATTTTTGCAATGTTACAAAGATGGGAAAAAAAGCTGCCTTTGAAATATACTTGATATGTTTGTCAAAAGAGAGATCAGGGTCCAGAGTAACGCTGAAGGCCTTCACAGTTTTATTTGAGACGACTGTACAACCATCAAGACTCGTTGTCAGATCAAACAGCAGATATCTTTGTTTCTTGGGACCTAGAACTAGCATCTCTGTTTTGTCCGAGTTTAAAAGTAAAACAGTAGTAAGTTGATGCGCAACAGCTTTTTCAAAAAGATTTGAGAGGAATGGGAGATTTGATATAGGCTGCTGAAGTGAATACATTTTGGATTGTTTTTATTCTCCTCAATTAGGTTGTAAAAGTAGGCTGATCGGGCAGCAGTGAGGGCTGCACGGTACTGTTTTAACAAGCTAGTCGGAAGACTTCCAGTTTGGTGGAGCGCCATTTCCGTTCCAATTTTCTGGAAGCTTGCTTCTAGTCTCTGATATTTTCTGTATACCATTTTGTCACAAGAGCTAATTTCTTGTGACAAATGGTTTATGTTTTTAGAGGTGCGACTGCATCTAGTGTATTACGCAATGTTAAATTTAGATCCTCGGTTAGGTGGTTAACTGATGTTTGTACTCCGACATCCTTGGGTAGGTGGAAGGAGTCTGGAAGGGCATCTAGGAATCTTTGAGTTGTTTTATAGCGCAGCTTTTGATAATCCTGTGGTGATCATTTGTTGCGATTGCAAGAATGTGGTCCGATAGTCCAGGATCATGAGGAAAAACATCCAGGGTATGACTGTGACAATGCATAGGTCCGGAGACATGTTGGACAAAACCCACTGAGTCGATGATGGCTCTGAAAGCCTTTTAGAGTGGGTCTGTGGACTTTTCCATGTGAATATTGAAGTCACCAAAAATGTGAATATTATCTGCCATGATGACAAGGTATGATAGGAATTCAGAGAACTCAGTAAGGAACTCTGTATAAGGCCCAGGAGGCCTGTAAACAGTAACTATAACAAGTGATTGAGTAGGCTGCATAGACTTCATGACTAGAAACTCAAAAGACGAAAACGCAGTCTTTTTTAATGTATTTTTATTCTCTGTCGTAAATGTTAGCAACACCTCCAACTTTGCCGGATGTGCGGGGGATATGGTCACTAATTTAACCAGGAGGAGAGGCCTCATTTAACACAATCAATTCATCAGGCATATGCCATGTTTCAAGGTTATGATCAGTGATTTCCTACAATTAAACGAGTTTACAACTCGGCTATCCTCACCATAAGGTGATAGTTCTGTCTTTTTTCGCCCGGAGGAGGTCCAGTGTGAAAAAGTTGAATAAAAAAATGTGTGAGGACAAGACTAAGACATTGGTAAACTTGTTAAATACAGAGTTTGATTAAATAGTTATTAAGAGTAAAAAACTCTCAACAGTTTCCCGTGTGTATCAAGAATTGTCCACCACCCAAAGGACATCCAGCCAACTTTACACAACTGTGGGAAGCATTGGAGTCAACATGGGCCAGCATCCCTGTGGAACGCTTTTGCCACCTAGAGTCCATGCCCCGACAAATTGAGGCTGTTCTGAGGGCAAAAGGGGGTGCAACTCAATATTAGGAATGTGTTCTTAATGATGTAATTAATGTACAATCAGTGTATATCATTCTATTTAAACCATACTCTGGATAACCACCCAAAAGTCAGATACACACTATATAGATCAAGTGGAGGATCTTGGCGCAGATGACCTGTGTGCGTGTGTGAATGTGTGCGTGCTTGTGTGTGTGTGCCAGAGGAAACTGGTGGGAGGAGCTATAGGAGTATGGGCTCATTATAAAGACTGGAATGGAATGAATGGAAGAGTATCAAACGCATCAACCATATGAAAACCACATGTTTGACTACGTTTCCTTTCATTTCATTCCAGCCATTACAATGAGCCCATACTCCTATAGCTCCTCCCACCAGCTTCCTCTGGTATGTGCATATGTGTGTCTCTCTCGTTCTCTCTGTCTGGTCTGTCTGTCTCTGTGTATGTGCATGTAAGCGCATGTAGGCATTCAGGACATGTTTTATATTAGGCATAGTTGATAACATAGTTTCAGGAGGAGAGCTTTAAGCTAATCCACAGCTGGAACTGTTGCCTCCACAGTGCACTTCCCACCTCCACAGCACCCCTCCCCCCATCCCTGCGGCCTCTCTTGCCTTCCTGGCATTCCCGGCTCCTCCAGATGCTGCATTCCGGCATCTGCGACCTGTACCCCTCGTCAGCCCGTCAACCATGGAGTTATTTTCACCGGGCTGGGGCTGGTCTAGCCTCGTCCTAGTTGCTCTGCCATCCTTCAACCCACCTTCAGTTCTCAGAGTGACAACGACGTGGCTCCCTCTTGACCTGCACAGGCTTGCTTCCCCCGTGACTTCCCATAACTGCTCTGTGCCCAAATCCCTACCCTACCCAACCCCTACCAAATACAGCCGGGACTAGCATGCTGCATGCACTCTTGACCAGTAATGGTGGCCACCACTCCATGACTCCTGGGCTTGCTAGCCTTCTCCACCAACTGTAACCCTTTGTGCAAGTTTCAAAACACTCATTCAACCAACATGGTAATCCATTGAAAGATGTACCAAAACTGGGAAAATAAACCCACAGTCAAGAAGGCAACCTCAGACCAAGATGATGCTAAAGATACAGGCCTAGATCCAGAGAATAACCTGGCTCCTGGAAGACCTGCCATAAGAGAAGAACTACCATCTCTCTCTCTCCACTTCTACCTTTCTCTATGCTGGGCGGTTCAGCACAACCTTGGTCCATGACTAGGGCCTTTCCCTGCACTGGAAAGTTCAGCCAAACCCAGTCTGGGCTCCACATCGATTCACCCTCCAGGCTTCCTGCACAATGGCGGGCCAGCTCAACCCATTCCTGCATGTTCATCAGATCCATGTTCAGCAGGCTCAGCACAACCTCAGTCCACGACTGGGGGCTGATCCCCGACCGGGGTCTTGCCTCCCTGTCCACGCCAAAACCCTCTTACCACACGCCATCAACTACTACCCTTCCAACATGTTCGTCAGATGGAGAGAAGCCGAACTCGTGAACACACTGTATAAAGATACAGCCTATACCCAGTCTGAGAGAGAGTGTTGTACTTACCCGAATACTGATAGAGTCATCTAAAAGCTCTGAAGGCAGCATGTTGACATTGAAGAAGAACATCTGTGGAGATAAATATGTTGATATATACAGTATTTTCATTGTTTATTTATGTACATAGTAGAGAGTTAGGCATAACCATGACCATTTTCCTTAGCTTTCTATACTTTTGATTTTGATGAACTTCATTCCGACATACTGTAGCAATTGTATAGTAATTTACTAGGAAAGTTTGATAAAAATGCATGTGAGAGGTCAAGGGTGATAGGTAATGTATCTAACTGAGGATTTCACTTTAGATTTACTCAAACATCTCACTGTTGCAGAGAGAGAAGATCAGAATGAAACTCACTGAAGAAGAAGAAGAAGAAGAAGAAGAAGAAGAAGAAGAAGAAGAAGAAGAAGAAGAAGAAGAAGAAGAAGAAGAAGAAGAAGAAGAAGGAGGAGGAGTGCATCTTGTCATCAGGTCAAGACAAAAGGGGAGCGGGAGTCAAAGCCAATCAAAAGATGAAACACTGAAACAAAGATTCTCTTCAGTGCAATCAGAGAGGTGAACCTTTGCCCTAGTGGTTTTTATTTTGGAGTGTAAGGGCAGTTTAAAACCATAAGAGTTATGAAGAGATTACCTCATCAAAGAAAGGGTTGTTTCCCCGTCTGACCCTGGTTCTGTGGGTCTGTCCGCACAAATTCACTTTGACAACCGGTTTGATGTTGTTGCCCGGCAACTGTCGGCCCTCGATAACTCGAACACGAATCTGGTCGATGAAAACAACACTATGAGAGCGACTTCAACAAACAAAATTCCTTAATTATGCCTTTTATTTATTTAATTTGTGAATAATAGGAGAGGTCAAAGAGGACCGACCCGCAGGCGCTGTTCTACTACGAAATCTCCTTCCCCCTTTTCCTTCCTTCCTTGAGCCAATCACTGATCTGTTAGTGAATGGATAGGTGAATGCATAGTTATAATATTGCTGTCACCTCCCATACCTATATAGATTAGTGATTAACTCAAGTAAGATAGAATGGGATGAAGGACGCAAGATCTGAAAGAACTGGAAGGTGAAAGCCACCATCCACCATTCTGCTTTCATCTGTCCTGTGGTTTCATAATGAAGGAAAGAGAGAGAGGAGGACACTTCACACTTTTGACATGCACTTCATGTGCTAGCTACAGTGGGGCAAAAAAGTATTTAGTCAGCCACCAATTGTGCAAGTTCTCCCACTTAAAAAGATGAGAGAGGCCTGTAATTTGCATCATAGGCACACTTCAACTATGAGAGACAAAATGAGAAAAAAAAATCCAGAAAATCACATTGTAGGATTTTTTATGAATTTATTTGCAAATTATGGTGGAAAATAAGTATTTGGTCACCTACAAACAAGCAAGATATCTGGCTCTCACAGACCTGTAACTTCTTCTTTAAGAGGCTCCTCTGTCCTCCACTCGTTACCTGTATTAATGGCACCTGTTTGAACTTGTTATCAGTATAAAAGACACCTGTCCACAACCTCAAACAGTCACACTTTAAACTCCACTATGGCCAAGACCAAAGAGCTGTCAAAGGACACCAGAAACAAAATTGTAGACCTGCACCAGGCTGGGAATACTGAATCTGCAACAGGTAAGCAGCTTGGTGTGAAGAAATCAACTGTGGGAGCAATTATTAGGAAATGGAAGATCACTGATAATCTCCCTCGATCTGGGGCTCCACGCAAGATCTCACCCCGTGGGGTCAAAATGATCACAAGAACGGTGAGCAAAAATCCCAGAACCACACGGGGGGACCTGCAGAGAGCTGGGACCAAAGTAACAAAGGCTACCATCAGTAACACACTACGCCGCCAGGAACTCAAATCCTGCAGTGCCAGACGTGTCCAGGCCCGTCTGAAGTTTGCTAGAGAGCATATGGATGATCCAGAAGAGGATTGGGAGAATGGTCAGATGGTCAGATGAAACCAAAATATAACTTTTTGGTAAAAACTCAACTCGTCGTGTTTGGAGGAGAAAGAATGCTGAGTTGCATCCAAGAACACCATACCTACTGTGAAGCATGGGGGTGGAAACATCATTCATTGGGGCTGTTTTTCTGCAAAAGGACCAGGACGACTGATCCGTGTAAAGGAAAGAATGAATGGGGCCATGTATCGTGAGATTTTGAGTGAAAAGGAGTGGCTTCGTAAGAAGCATTTCAAGGTCCTGGAGTGGCCTAGCCAGTCTCCAGATCTCTACCCCATAGAAAATCTTTGGAGGGAGTTGAAAGTCTGTGTTGCCCAGCGACAGACCCGAAACATCACTGCTCTAGAGGAGATCTGCATGGAGGAATGGGCCAAAATACCAGCAATAGTGTGTGAAAACCTTGTGAAGACTTACAGAAAACGTTTGACCTCTGTCATTGCCAACAAAGGGTAGTATTGAGATAAACTTTTTTTATTGACCAAATACTTATTTTCCACCATAATTTGCAAATAAATTCATAAAAAATCCTACAATATGATTTTCTGGATTTTTTTTCTCATTTTGTCTATCATAGTTGAAGTGTACCTATGATGAAAATTACAGGCCTCTCTCATCTTTTTAAGTCGGAGAACTTGCACTATTGGTGGCTGACTAAATACTTTTTTGCCCCACTGTATGTACTCTACCTGGAAGTCCTGGGGCTTGTTGGCCAGGGCCCGGTTTCTCTTGCGGCTGGTCTGGACAGGCCTCTGGTTGGGGTTACCAGGCTGGCCAGCTGTGGTTGGAGCTCCAGGGGTCCCCACCTGACCCCCGAGGGATACCTTCTCCCCATCCTCCCCTTCCTCACCCCCACCTGGGAAGCCAGAACACACCACACAAGCACAAGCAGACACACACACACACACACATCGTACTTTCCTTACACATCCCCTTTCCAAGCTTCTTGCTGGAAAGTATTTAAACACAGGATGACACACTTCTCTACTGACATGTGACTTGTGTTCAACACATTGTCTGCTGAGAGTAGTTGTGTTGTGTGTGTGTGTATTTAATATATACTGTATACATTTTTTTTCATACCCTACCATCCCTACCCTTATTCGAGTAAAATAACAGACAACAATACTTTTACTGCTACTTACAGCTATTTTAAAGTATTAGACATACAGGTATATTCCTAATTTCCTACTTCTGGATATTTATCCACAGCAACCTATCCACCATTCAATCTGAACTCCAACCCTCCGATGTCCACAGATTAACCATCTTTCCAGTATAATGTCACTTTGCTATTTCCTTTTGCAATACATCCATCCATTTTACTATTATGTCTTATGAGGGTCCTGAACCTCCCTATTTGTAAAATTTCTACTAATATTGCCCTAAAAAGAAATACTTTACCCAGGAGTAAAATTATATTTGTCATGGTGCGAAGGCAGGACCTGAGGCGCAGAGCCGAAGAATAAAGACATTCCTTTCATTTGGTTTCCAAAACAACAAACAAGGAGAAACTGCAACCACGACTAGTAATGCAGAAAGCATAAACAATGAACCCACACACAGGTGGGAAAAACAGCAACTTAAATAGGATGCCCAATTAGAGACAATGCAGGGCAGCTGCCTCTAATTGGGGACCAACAAAAAACAAACAGAGTTTTCCAGAAAATGTTCCTCTGTCAAGCCCTGACCTTAGCCACCGGACAAACATAGAGATGCCTGGCGGCATCCCCACAGTCAGGATCTGACAGTACCCCCCACCAAGGCACAAGACCAGGAGACTCCGGGCCCGGAGCAGGATGTGGCACCTGGTCAGAAGGCTCCGCCCCCGGATCAGGACTGGGCGCTGCAGCAGGGAGAGGCTCCGCCCCCGGATCAGGACTGGGCACCGGCACTGGAGGTACCGGGCTGGGGATCGACACCGGGACCCTGGTGCGAGGAGCTGGCACTGGAGGTACCAGGCTGGGGACCGGCACTGGAGGTACTGGGCTGGGGACCGGCACTGGAGGTACCGGGCTGGGGATCGACACCGGGACTCTGGTGCGAGGAGCCGGCACGGGAGGTACCGAGCTGACGAAACCACACTGGAACCCTGGTGCGGGGGACCGGCACTGGAGGTACCAGGCTGGGAACCGGCTCAGAGAGCTCCAGCCTGGGAGCGGGCACAGGGACCCTGGTGTGCGGGGCCGGTACTGGAGTTTCCGGTCTGGACACCGGCACAGGGGCCCTGGTGCGCGGAGCCGGCACTGGAGGTTCCAGTCTGGGCACCGGCACAGGAGCCCTGGTGCGAGGGACAGGCACTGGGAGTTTCGGGCTGGGAACCGGCACTGGGAGCTCCGGGCTGGGAACCGCCACTGGGAGATCCGGGCTCCTCTGCCGTGTCCGTGTCCGGGAATAGGACCCTCAGATGCTCTGCCTAGCTTTCCCTGAATCGCTCAAAGGAGTCCTCGTCCTCCTCCTCTTTACCCTGGTCCCGAGTCTGCAGGGGCTCATCAAAGAGCTCCCACGAGTGTAGCGGCAGGGGCTCTCCTTCCCGCCCCTCCGAGAGACTGTATGGGGGGTTTTCTGGGCTGTTCGCTGGGCCTACCCTGGTCACGATCCAGTGCTAGACAGTGGAGGTACTCCTCCTCGGAGACAAGCTCCTTACCTCCGAAGAGTTCCTCCATTGTCCAGCTGTGCTTGGTCCTGTTCGGGTGGTTCATTCTGTCATGGTGCGAAGGCAAGACCCGAGGCGCAGAGCCGAAGTATAAAAACATTATTTTAATTTGGTTTCCAAAACAACAAACAAGGAGAAACTGCAACCACGACTAGTAATGCAGAAAGCATAAACAATGAACCGATGAACCCACACACAGGTGGGAAAAACAGCAACTTAAATAGGATGCCCAATTAGAGACAATGCAGGGCAGCTGCCTCTAATTGGGGACCAACAAAAAACAAACATAGAGTTTTACAGAAAACTCTCCTCTGTCAGGCCCTGACCTAGCCACGAGACAAACATAGAGATGCCTGGCAGTCAGGACCTGACAATATTCCCCATTGACTGATCATGTTTTTTAGACCAACTAACAATACAGTTTGCAGGTCCATCTGTAACCTGATATTATGACAAAACAACCATTCATGGAACTGACTCCAAAAGCGAGCCACCGATGGAACGTACCAGAAAATATGTTCTATTGATTCTGTCTCCTTGTGGCAGAGTCTGCTAAAGGCTGCGCGCATTGTTTGGGTTGTTAAATTGCATTCTCCATTTCCATAAACAGCAAGCAGCCTTTCACAAGTGTAACGAACACAGACAAGCCAGTACCACTCCAATACTTCTTACTAACCAAAGCCTAAAACCACAACATCACACTACCTCACTAGCCTGATTACCTGGGTTGTATTCAGTAGAGACCAAATGGTCGGGGAAAAAAACTCTGAAACAGGTAGGGACAACCTGGACCAGTAAGAAATGCAAGCTTTTGTTTTCTGTTCACACAAACAAATCTGGTAATCAGGCTAACACTGCAATACCAAATCCAAACACACCACTGAGATAGCTGGATACTTTTCCCAAACTACATGTATAAGAGTTGATTTAAACGATTAGCATAACAAAGCCATGGGAACTGATCTCATGAGAGATGCTTAACCAAAACAAAAAAATCATGTGCCACATATTATGTTAAACTGACCTGTGTCCCCATACGACTGGTCTTCATCCGTTTGATTGTTAGGGTTAGGAGTGGTGTTAGCTGGCGGCTGATACCCTATCATCAAATTAATGGTTGCCTAAAAAACAGACAGGATTAAATGTCAACATGCTTCTTCAAGACAATGTGTCAATGTATTGACAACTTTAACTTACTGACATTTTATGGTCAATGGTCAAGAAGTTTTAACCTAGTTATGATATTGTAGCGTATGCATGGGGTAGTTCTGACTGGGACTCAGACCTGGGTCCAGCAACTGTCAACCCATCACCTTAGCAGTTAAGCCAAGAGACCCAAACTTCTTGACGAGGTTGCTAGGTGTTGGGTTAAGGTCGCTACTACGCTACACTAACCCCTCCCTTCAGGAGAGCATGTTTATTCCTTCATGTGTACACGCCTCTCCGATGACCTTATGGGCTCCATCCCATCTCTTACATCAATGTAGGGAATCTGTGTGTTAGTTCTGACCAGGTCTCGAACCCGGGTCCAGCGCCTGTCAACCCAACACCTTAGCCGTTAAGCCGAAAGCACTGAACCTCTTGACAATGTCACTACAATAAAGTGTATTATTGGTTACACTTCATATTTACTTTTAAGAATAAGCCAATTATAAATGCTTATACATGTTTGTAAATCTTGAAGTTGTTAATTCTTAGTGGCGCAAGTGTGTAGCCATAGAGGAACTCACCCCAGTATCCTGTTTCTTCTCATTGACCAGCGACAGGTTCTTGGCTGGGAGGGACTTGGTGTGACCATGAGCCAGGTCTTGGAGAGAGATCTTAGCTGAGCCAATAAGTCTGGAAAAGAGGTCAAAAGTAATGCACCTATTGTATTTATGTGATATGAACCTTTCTTGTGGAAACGCATACAGTGACATAATAATATCATACCCAGATCCCTTAAACAAATGTATGTATTATGCTTGCTGGTCTACTGCATAAAGACGTGTAGATTTCCTTTGCTATTTGCGTGCAATGATTTAGTATGTCATTTTATTTTATTTGTATTTTATTTAACCTTTATTCAACCAGGCAAGTAGGTTAAGAACAAATTCTTATTTACAATGACGGCCTACTCCGGGCCAAACCCTCCTCTAACCCTGGACGACGCTGGGCCAATTGTGCGCCGCCCTATGGGACTCCCAATCATGGCCGGTTGTGATACAGCCAGTGACGCCTCTAACACTACAATGCAGTGAATTAGACAGCTGTGCCACTCAGCATCCCATTTTATACATATGAATATATTCACAGGCAGTATCCAGTTCTCATTTGAACTTCTTTCAGAATTGACATAGCAACAAGTCCGATAGAGCAGTTATATTTGCCACACAGATCTGACAAAAGTCCTTTATGGAGGAACTAAGGAATTACTAGGAAGGCACCAGAAGTTCTTTATTACACAATCAACCATGATTAAGAATCACGTTGCATGGCTCACTATCAGTTATTCCCTTTATGTATACATAGCCACCACCGTGCCATGCAGCCACAATTTAAAGAAGTGTGTATATGTCAACATATTTTTGATACCATTGAGGCACGTTGGTTGTAATGGACTGGAGGGACTCAAGAAAAACCAATTGATAGGATGGTAGCGAGAAGACAACTTTATGTAACTGAGTGATCTTGCTAAAATGTCACAATGACAAACATCAGCCTAGCTTAGTTTATTTTGGCAACCATTAGAGCCTTCCCCGGAGAACACTGGGAAAAATGTAATCTGTGCTCTGTAGTGAGGAACAACAGTCGCTCTCACAGACGAGGGCAAAGAATCACTAACCGCTGCTAGCAATTAGCATCTACCACAGGCATGCCTGTAGCCTGGCCTTGAGTACCAGGCTGAGGGGAGGAGAGAGACAGGAGAAAGAGAGTGAGAGAGAGAGACAGAAGGAGAGAGGGAGAGATATACAGTAACAGTCAAAAGTTTGGACACACCTACTCATTCAAGGGGTTTTCTTTATTTCTACTATTTTCTACATTGTAGAATAATAGTGAAGACATCAAAACTATGAAAAAACACATATGGAATGATGTAGTAACCAACCAGTTTCAGGGAAGAGAGAGCGGAGGGGGGGGGGGGGGGGGGGGAGAGGGGGAAGCTGGGATGTTGTTATGCCCCTTATGGCTATGTCACCTCAGTATTGAAGTCATTTGTCATCACACACAGAGAGATAAACAATCGTGCGTTAACCTCTTAAGGATCGGACCCTTTTTAAAAAATGTCGCCTAAAATGACATACCCAAATCTAACTGCCTGTAGCTCAGGACCTGAAGCAAGGATATGCATATTCTTGACACCATTTGAAAGGAAACACTTAAAAGTTTGTGGAAATTTGAAATGAATGTAGGAGAACATAACACATTAGATCTGGTTAACGATAATACAAAGAAAAAAACATGCGTTTTTTTGACACATCATCTTTGAAATGCAAGAGAAAGGACATAATATTACTTAGGAGTCCAGACGCAATTTAGATTTTGGCCAATAGATGGCAGCAGTGTATGTGCAAAGTTTAAGACATATCCAATGAACCATTGCATTACTGTTCAAAATGTTGTATCAAGTCTGCCCAAATCTGCCTATTGGTTTATTGATACATTTTCAAGTACAAAATTGTGCACTTTCACTGTAATAGCTACTGTAAATTGGACAGTGCAGTTAGATTAACAAGAATTTAAGCTTTCTGCCCATATAAGATATGTCTATGTCCTGGGAAAATTTCTTGTTACTTACAACGTCATGCTAATCACATTAGCGCACGTTAGCTCAAGCGTCTCGAGGGCAGGACACAATCCTTTTGAGGTTAAAACACGTCCTGGAAATTAAGTTGAACTACAGGGCCAGCGGAAGAGATCACACCTAGGCATTGAAAGCAGGCTACTCTGAAGCGGAAAGAGGAATGCTCTAGAGTCTTTCATTTTTATTCCTCTTGGCATTTTAGACATTTCTTGACTTTTGACTTTTCAAAGGCGAGCAGACACATGCAAAATACCCATTGTTTAATATTTTCCCTCTCAGGAAATGAGTTGACTGTTACTGACGAATTATATGGAACACCACCACCTGTCAACACAGTAATTAGCTATATTTATGCACTGGGTAGTGGCTAGTTCCTCTTATGCGTTTAAGCAGCTACATACCATGAAGTCAAATAATACAGCATAATATGGAGTTATTTATTTTGCTGATATCAAAGGCCCTGCTGCTAACTGTGCCAGTCTATTTGTGCTATCATGTCAACTCCTTGTCACTCAATGTCATTCCATGTTTGGATTGACATTGAGTAATGGAGTTGGCAAGAGCAGGCTATAGTTAACTGTCTAGTTTCTAGCAGAAAAAACATACTGTATGTATCCATGTATGTATATCATTTGGGGCTTTTTAGAATTCTGACGTTGGACATGGAGGATTCGAAATGACTCAACACGACAGATAATTGTTTATGGTGGTAACAAAACATAGTGATGGCATTGGTTATAGGCGCATTTCTAAGCTTATGAATGTTCCAGTGAGCACTGTTGGGGCCATAATATGTAAGTGGGAAGACAATCATTTCACCATAAATTTGCCTCGACCAGGTGCTCCTCGCAAGATTTCTGACAGAGGAGTGAGAAGAATAATCAGAAGAGTTGTCCAAGAGCCAAGGACCACTTGTGGAGAGCTTCAAAAAGACCTGCAATTAGCAGGTACTGTTGTCTCAAAGAAAACATAAAGTAATGCACTCCACCGCCATGGCCTGTATGCACGCTCACCACGCAAGACTCCATTGCTGAAAAAAAAGCATGTTGAAGCTCGTTTAAAGTTTGCTGCACAACATTTGGAAAAGCCAGTGAAATACTGGGAGAATATAGTGTGGTCAGATGAGAACAAAATTGAACTGTTTGGATGTCATAATACACAGCATGTTTGGAGGAGAAATGGCACTGCACATCACCCTAAAAACACCATACCAACAGTGAAGTTTGGAGGTGGGAACATCATGGTGTGGGGCTGCTTTTCAGCAAATGGTACTGGCAAACTTCACATAATTGAAGGAAGGATGAATGGGCAAATTTACGAGGAGCACCTGGTCGAGGCAAATTTATGGTGAAATGATTGTCTTTCCACTTCCGTATTATGGCCCCAACAGTGCTCACTGGAACATTCAGAAGCTTAGAAATGCGCCTATAACCAATGCCATCATTATGTTTTGCAACAATTAGATTGCGAATGTCTTGAGACAGCTCTTTGCTTTTACCCATCATGAGATGTGTCTTGTGTGACACCTTGGCAATGAGACCTTTTTGTAGGCCATCAGCTGGGACTGAACTAGCTGATATTAATTTGCACTGACAGGGGGCTGGATTGCTTTTTAATTACTGATAGTTTTCAGCTGTTGTCTTGGCTTTCCATGCCTTTTGAACCTCCCTTTCTTCATGTGTTCAATACTTTTTCCCTGTGTCATTTCACACTATTACACATAACTTAATTTCTGAACTTATTTGTTTTGGTTTCTTTGTATGTATGGATTACTTGGGTTGTTACCAACATCTGGTGAAAATGTAATGTCAACAGCACCTTTGGAAATATATTTACTGAGAAAAATGGGGACGTGTTCAATACTTATTTCACCTGCTGTACATCTGACTTTGTTGTCCTTAAGCCATTTTGCCACAACTTTGGAAGTATGCTTGGGGTCATTGTCCATTTGGAAGACCCATTTGCAAACAAGCTTTAACTTCCTGACTGATGTCTTGAGACGTTGCTTCACTATATCCACATAATTTTCCTTTCATAATGCCATCTATTTTGTGAAGTGCACCAGTCCCTCCTGCAGCAAAGCACCCCCACAACATGATGCTGCCACCCACGTGCTTCACGGTTGGGATGGTGTTCTTCGGCTTGCAAGCCTCCCCCTTTTTCCTCCAAACATAACAGTTCTATTTTTGTTTCATCAGACCAGACCAAAAAATACGTAACCATTCTCAGGCGCCCAATTTTTTATGGCGGTTTTGGAGCAGTGGCTTCTTCCTTGCTGAGCGGCCTTTCAGGTTATGTCGATATAGGGCTCGTTTTAGTGTGGATATAGATACCTTTGTACTTGTTTCCTCCAGCATCTTCACAAGGTCCTTTGATGTTGTTCTGGGATTGATTTGCACTTTTCGCACCAAGGAGACAGAATGCGTCTCCTTCCTGAGCGGAATGATGGCGGTCCCATGGTGTTTATACTTGCATACTATTGTTTGTACAGATGAACATGGTACCTTCAGGTGTTTGGAAATTGCTCCCAAGGATGAACCAGATTTGTGGAGGTCTACCATTTTTTTTCTGAGGTCTTGGCTGATTTCTTTTGATTTTCCCATGATGTCGAGCAAAGAGGCACTGAGTTTGAAGGTAGGCCTTGAAATACATCCACAGGTACACCTCCAATTGATTCAAATTATGTCAATTAGCCTATCAGAAGCTTCTAAAGCCATGACATCATTTTCTGGAATTTTCCAAGCTGTTTAAAGCCACAGTCAACTTAGTGTATGTAAACTTCTGACCCACTGGAATTGTAATATAGTGAATTATAAGTGAAATAATCTGTCATTAAACAATTGTTGGAAGAATTACTTGTGTCATGCACAAAGTAGATGTCCTAACCGACTTGCCCAAACTATAGTTTGTTAACATGAAATCTGTGGAGTGGTTGAAAAATGAGTTTTAATGACTTCAACCTAAGTGTATGTAAACTTCAGACTTCAACTGCATGTTTCATCCATCTAAAATCTAAAAGCACTAATGTGCTAAGTAAAAGGCATGTTGATACCTGTTTCTCTTGATATAGAGTAGACACATAAGATGTCATTTTGAATCTATTGAGTTTAATGTTATTTGTGTTCATGGTGAAGCAATAGCCTTTCGGAGAGAGAAAACTGTTCCATTATAGAGAGAGATAAACCCCCCTCACATAGCAAAGCGAGTCTGAACACGGTGGCAGGTACAGGGTGTGGTAGTGGAGCTGTAAGGGGGTTGTGCTACTTCAAATCACCACTTACCAATGTGGTAATCACTGAATCACTGAATCACTGAAGCTCTGCGGTAACACATGTTGTTATGGCAAGAGTTGTTCCTGTAAACGTTATGTGGCCCATTGCAATGGAAAACCATGAGGTTTTTAATGTAATTGTAGATCAACTAAGTTCTCTTTCAAATACTTGTTTATGTATCTCACATTTGGGGCAAGCCCTTCTGGACGGGATCACGAGGACACTCCAATCACACAACCTATTATAAGGCCCTCTAGCTCATTATAATTTTCTTCCTTACGGAGGTCACAAGCTCTCTCTACACTCTCCTCAGCAAAACCTGTCTCACTGTTTTCCTACTTAATTGTGAACAGGTAACGGACTCGCCACCGAGCATAGGATACTGCTTCTCGTCTAGAGTGTTAAGTACTTTTACCAAAAGGAAAAGTTGGGTTCTTCTCAGTCTGAGAAGTTATTCCGCAATTACTGCATCCGAAATACCACAGTCGACTACAGTTACTGCACTTTTACTGTAGTTTCAAAACGGCAATCTTTTTTTGTAAGGGGTTAGCCCACAGTGCAAGGCAAAGCTAACCTAGCTAGCTCACCGAAGACTTACGCCACACGCTTTTTCTTCAGCTAGCAGTGTGCTAGCAATACCTAGGCTAATAGGTCACAAGGTGAATGCTTGCTAGCTAATGCCTGGACTGTCTTCACAGCTAAAAATCGGCCTGCACATGCTTAGAGCTAGCTCATTCTACTAGCTCTTTCTACTCGGTTAGCCCACGTTTCAAGGTGAAGCTAACCAGCTAGCTCATCAAAAACGAATGCTATGCGCTTTGTCTTCAGCTAACAGTGTGCCGTGGGCTATTAGCCCATGGGTGAACTCTAGCTAGCTAACGTCAGGAAAAGCTACACAGCTAAGCATCGGCCAGTACACGCATAGCCTTGAACCCTCCACTATCCAGCGCTATGGATACTACTACCACTTCACTGTGTGCACCCAGCTGGCCTCCTGCTCCCCAACCGGCACACCGATGCCTGTGTGAGTCCATGATGTCAGTGAAGGACACACATCCTATCCTATCGGATGTTCAGCAAGTGTGTAGCCGTGGGCCTAACTCACCTGAGATGCAGAGGACACAGGATCTCAGAGTACATAGACGACTATCTGCTCTGCTCCCGCTAACAGAAGCAGGCAGTGAGAGACAGAGCAGTCCTTGTAACCCATCTCACCGAGTTAGGTTTCAGGATCAATCAGATAAACAGCTATTTAGTGCCCACATAGAGAATAGAATATCTAGGCGTGGTTCTGAATTCTATCACTTTCCGGGCCGCACTATCAAACGGGGGAATCATGTTGCTTCACCAGTGTCTCTCCATGTTCCAATGGGGTCATACGGTCACACTCAAGACGTGTCTCTGTATGTTAGGGTTGATGGTCTCCACCATCTCAGTAGTTCTGTTGGGACTATTGAGGATTAGATATTTTCAGCGCTGGGTATCTGCCCTACGCCGTGTTCCAGTAGTCACCTCCATTGGAGGATAATGGTGTACTCACCAAGCATAGCGGCACTCCGCCACTGAAGGGATGCCTTGATCTTCGCCAAGGGCACTCCCCTAGAGGTAGTGTCTGCGAGGAAAGTAGTGATAACAGATGCATCTCTCACAGGGTGGGGCGCAGTCTGTGAGGGGAGAGCATTGAATGGATTGTGGTCCCCACAACTACGTCATGCTCAAATAAAAAAATGTCTGCCTTTTCTTTGGAATTGTCACATCCTGGTCAGAATGGTCAATACGACTGTAGTGGCATACATCAACCGCCAAGGTGGCACCCAATCTCTGTGTTTGTGCAGACCAGCCCACAAATTATTCTGTTCGCATCACAACCACAACCCTCTGCTGAACTGTTTCCTCTGATGTCAATACCAAATCCAGTGGCGGGTCATGACGCGAACGTCGCTACAACCATCCTAGTCCAGCGGAATTGGGAAATGGGGGAAATGATGGACATTGTGAAGAATCTTCCCCCTCCCTCTCATAGCAGGGCACAATTGTGGACCCAGTTTTTCACCATGATTAACATGTACAAGCCCTCTGCAGCAGAATTTAAATGCGAAAGACAATTAAATTGCTTTGGGTGGGAATCCCATCCTTTGACTGCAGCCTGGGCACATGCTGTACATGCTGAACGACAACAAGTTGCAGGAAAGGAGAGACAACAGAAGAAACTGGCCTAGCTGATGTTTTATGATGGAGGGAACACAGGGAACTTGGGAGACAGAGGAATAGTAAGGGGAGCTGGAAGAGCAAGATTAGGAAAGGGCCGCGGAGGAGGAAGAGGTGGAGGAGGAAGAGGGGAACTATGGAGGTGTTATAACTGTCAACAGCCACATTTCAAGAAATTTCCCTCAGAACAGGGGTGCTGTGGGTGGCTATGATAAAGCTGAGGACAGTGATACCTACTATCCACCACCACCACATGGGACAGCATCTAACCCGCAGGGTAGAGGGGGAAGCTTGAGATAGGATGAGGAGGAGGAGGTAGAAGGAAAAGACAGACAACAATGCCACTTTGGTGAGTACCCAATTTTATCTTCTAACAGTGCAGATTCACCTAATATGGATGTGCATGTGGGCAGTGTGAATATTTCCTTCCTGGTCGATTCAGGGGCAACCATTTCTATTTAATCTAAATGTAACAAAATATATAATAAAGATGGTTGGGGCATCTGGCATTCCAATGGTAGGGCCCAGTAGTAACTTCTCCAAGCATCGGTTTCTATACCGCCCTGGAAGTACCAGGCCACGATTGGCATTATTCATGGGACTTTTCTGACCCTTTGGACCCCACCAAATGCATTTGCACGACCAGGCCAAACTAAGCCTGACCACTTACACTGCACTGACAAATTTAGTCATGGTCGGAGGGACCATTTGTTTGAATCACTGTGGCATTGGGAGACAGACAGGAAGAGTTGAAAATAGGTTGTGTGTATAAAGGTGTGGTAGCTGATGTGAACTCATATCTTCCCCATATCTTTATCTCCAAGATAGAGGATACCAAATGGGAAGAATTTGGTACATGGGTGAGGCCCGTGAGGTTGGCAACGGACTGGGAGGCTCAGTCAGAAGGAAGATAATTCTCCCCTGTGGTTGGGGCTCATAGAATGTATCTGAACAGCACGCACGCAGTGCACAGAGGAGACAATTAAGTCCCTGTTCCTGTTCCATTTGCACCTAACCAGGTTCCGGACTGTTTATGGGCAAAGGATACATATTACATATGGAAAATGAGATGAGCAACGCCTGTGACCGTCTCTCCTAAAGGCACAAATCAGCCCCACAAAGCACAGTACTCCTTGCGTAAGGAGGTGGAGGCAGGCATTGGCAAAATCCTGACTTCACTGCTGAGCAGGGGGGGCTGTTGTCACCTGTACGTCATCACCTTGCAACACACCAATTTGACCTGCTAGAAAAGCCTCTGGTGAATGGAGAATGGTACAAGATCTTAGAGCTGTTAGAGGTGCACTGTTGTGCCCAACCCAGTCATTATCCATTCTTCTGTCCTGACAAGGTTATGTTGAGAGCCCTGCAATGTAATTGAGCGCCAACTTGCTGTCATTTGTGCCCCTAAAGGGAGCACTCTTGTTTAGTTTGTTGATGACCTCCTTCTTTGCTCTCCTGACAGAGAATCATAGAAAATGTATACTGTTGCACTGCTGAAATTCCTGTTAATGGCCACAAGGCCTTTAATTACAACGTGTCCAAAAAATCTGAAATATTTTGTCTACAGCCAGGATTAAAGCTATTTTAAAAGTTCCTAAACCATGCACCAAGGAACAGATGTTGTCACTGCTGGAAATGGCAGGCTATTGTAGAGTTTGGTTAATTGATTATGCTGAAATTGTCCAACCTCTCTCTGATCTCATTCATTTGAAACTGGTGGACTAAAGAAACTGGTGGACTAAAGATGGGGAAGAAGCGCTAATTCGTCTTAAACAGGCACTGTCGTCGTCGCCTTGTTTGGGGTTACCTGATCACTCCAAACCTTTCCATTTGTTCGTTTAGGAAAATAATGGGTTTATGTCAGCAGTACTGACACAAACTGTGGGTGATAAGATAAGACCTGTTGGTTTCTCCTCGAAACATCTCGATACTGTTGCATGTGCACTGCTCCCTTGCCTCAGCTCTGTGGTGGCAGCAACGGAGGCAGTGTTGGCCTGTGCTGAAATTGTAGCTATGCGACCCTTATCTGTTAATCTGCCTCATTCTGTCTTCTCCCTCATCTCACAGGCAAGGACAGCACATCTCACCCCCGCAAGACTGTTACATTGGCAGAACGTGTTATTAACAATGTCTCATGTTACTCTGAAACGATGCACTCTTAAACCCTGCAACCTTACTCCCCACACAGTCTGACGGTGATGCACATTACTGCAGTGAGGTGGTTGAACTCTTATGTAAACCCCGCCCTGATCTCCAAGATGTGCCAATTCCTAACTGTGATTTAATCTATTTTGTTTATGGTTGTGCTAAACGTACACTCCACAGTATTGAGGAGGCAGCCAGACAGCCCTCCCATTTCTCTTGCCCTCCACACTTGCAATTTGTAACTGCGCAGCTCATACTAAATACACTGATGCTGCTGCAGACTGTGCAGTGAAAGCGGCTGCTGATTCCACTACCTTCCCTCTCCTTGTGATGGCATGTATTGACCCTGTCACCTCTCTTTCCTTTAACGATGTCTCTCTGCTACAACAGGGGGCTGATGCAGTGGAAAAGAAACGTTGGCAGGGAACATGCACGCGTGACTCCTCTGATGGCATCTGGAAGGGCCCAACGGGCCTCCATGTACTCCCTTCAGTGGCTTTTCCCTATCTTTGAAAATTGTCATATGGTTTGAACCATGTGTCAAAAGGGGGGATGTGTATATATGTTAATTGTGTATATATGTTAATAGATTTTGGCACACATCTGGGTTTACTACTTTTGCAGAATTGTTTTGTAAACAATATTTGTGCAGCCCATAATGTTGGAAGAGCTGCACCCATGCCTATTTCAGCTCACCCCACACCAGAAATGCTTGTCAGTCACTTGATGATGGATTTTATGTAGAGGTATTGTCTGGTAATAGTGGACATGTTTTCTAAATGGATAGAATGTTTATCTTCGTAGATCTCTGCGCATGCGTAAAGACGCACATTGTCAGCAGTTTTTTTGCACTAGGAAGCAGTGACGCTGTAATGCGGCATGTTGGGCCACACCTCATACGTTTATGAGGTTTTACGAACTAGACGTCACTGCGCCCTCGCTGGCACATACGGTGCTGTGTTGGGGCCTCTGAGGGATGATTCGAGACTACCTAGCTTTGGAGAGCACATGAGCGCTACGGGAGTTGACTAAATGTGAGATACCCATATTTGAGATACCAAAAAAGTATTTGAAAGAGAACTAGGGTAAGCACCTCTGCAGAGGGAGATCCATAATGTTCCTTAAGGTCAAATCTTAAGGTTACTTGCGTAACCCTGGTTCTCTGATAATACGAGTGGGGTATCTAAATATTACGCACAAGGAGAAAAACATATGTTTGATAATGAGCTAGAGGGCTGGACTCCTGTCTGTCTATGACAGATGTTGCATGATTGGTGCTTCCTTCTGATCTCGCCCAAAGGGCATGCCCCATATGTAAGATAGCTCACTCATATTATCAGATAAACAGGGTTACGCAAGTAACCTTAAGATTTGACCTTAAGGAACATTATGGATCTCCCTCTGCAGAAGTGCTTACCCTAGTTCTTTACAACTCAGTTTAAACTCAGCACTGCCCTCAGGGTTTGAACTTTCCCTTTAAGTCATTCTCGGTATAACTTGTGCTTACTAGACACTGTGTTGTAATGACCAGGTTCACATACTAATGGAGGGGCACTTTGACTGAGAAAGGAAAGAGGTCTGTCGTGTCTTGACTATCATTTTAAGGGAAGACTGCTATATTATAAAAACGGTTCTCTAGGTTTAATGATTGTGAATAAACTAACCATCTAAACATTAATTAACTAGGGAAGTCGGGGCGCCACTGGAATCTGTCGTTTACAGAGTTACCAATTCCAGACAATAACTCTTTGGATATTTTATATCTATTTTGATAACAGTCATTTATTAATTAACTTTACCTTATCTCGATCAGTCTCATTATGAAAGTCATAAAATCCTAGTTTGCACAAACCCAGTTTTACTTATGAATCATCCATACACAAATTGGCTCAATTATTTATTTACTAGCTAATTAAACAATTACAGAATATACAAATACAATACTAAGATTATACAGGAAAATATCTTCCCTAGTCGACTGAACAACAGTTTGACAGTTTGGTTATAACACGAGAAAAGGGGGGGTTTGGGAGCTAGACCAAGGAATGGTCTTTATCGGACATGGGAAGCTATTCTCACATAAATACGTATGCCACTAACGATCGCCCGTTCAGACAAAATAATGTAATTTGTATTTACGTGACGCTGGCTTCGATAGCTCGTTCAGTTCATGGTTTGCAGGCAGTCAATGTCGCCATTGTTCCATTGTAGAATCTTCCGGGTCGTCGCGTGAGAGGTTCACGTGGTCTGAGAGGTTCATCTCACTCTGGAGATGCGTCTGCATTGGTCAATGTTCTTACTAGATTTGCACCCTGGTTCAGCTGCAGTCTGACATATGCTAATCTAGGATGCATTTCTTCTTTAGTGAAATAGCTGAAATTAAGTTAGCCCTTTTTAACGCGGGGACAAGTCCTCCGGTTATTTGGAACTATAGAGCTGTAGCTGAAATTCGCTATTTTAACGAATGGACTCGTCCACACATCATTGGAACTGATATTTAAATTCTTAGCGAGTACTTCTTAGAGACGCAGGTCAGAGAGGCGGTCCATCACACTGACACGCTCTTCTGACCTCATTATTGGCGTGTGTGGCTGTGCTGTGACACAGAGTGGACAGGACCGAAATTGGCAATTCCACTGACAGTCTTCACATTCTCAAAGTGAGAAACATTGTTTCATTTGTTCATTAAGTGGATTATGAATCTTGGCGGGCAAAGTTCCTTTGTCTTACTGTGAGATCCTCTCTCTCTCCATACTGCATGGCCAGGAAATGATGACGTTGCTGTAAACTGCCCCCCCCCCTCCCATCTCTGCTAGAGCTAGCGGCATGACAGGTCAAACTGAGTTCTGAGCTCTGGCAGACTTTACAGTAAAACACTATGTCCCTGCTCCTCCCTAGCAGCACTAGCAGAGTGTCCGACTAGCAGGAGGTGTGTCAGTGTGTGCGCCCGTGCATGTGATGTGTGTTCTCTCACAAAACATTTTAGACATATACAGTAGCAACATGCCAGGTACGTACTTGTCTTTGCCGATAGTCTCATAGTCTTTCACAACCACGTCTATAAAGGAAGACGCTTCCAATGGGGAGCCCTTTAGTTCAAACTCAAGCACCTGCAACCACAGAATGAGTTAGTTCATAAAAACGCAACTTTGCCAATGTTAGTTAAATTATGAAACTATGAAACATGGGTGGGATAGTATTAACAGCTTTCAATTCTCTATCTAATAATAACTATTCCATGTTGAGTCATCAACTAACAGTAAGCTCAGTGGACAAAATATTTGCCTCATTCCCTAATTTATTGTCATACCCTCCTTCACATAAGACATTCCTCTCGAGGCCTCTTTCAACATTCCCAGTGACTGCCAGAGAGGATAGTAAATATTTATACTTACTTCATTCCACACAGGATTGAGTTCACTATCAATTGCTTTAGTTTTCTTCTTTTCACCTGTAGGGTTTACACAAAGTGGCAAGATTACAACATGGAATATAGGTTTTTATATTTACCCTGCAATTTACCCTGCATGTACTGTATATGTATGGGTAGAATATATTTATCTGGTCCAATGCAGACGTTTTTATCTCAATATCAAATCATTTTTGGGTAACAATTACGTTAAAGTGATTGTTTTTAATGAAATGTAAAAAAATAAATAAAAAAAAGCCAAGTTCTCAAGCAATAATTTTGCTAGGACTGTTTAGGAGTGGTCTGAGTGGGGAGGGGAAAACAAGCTTTTATTGGCTGAGAGGTTTCTTTCTTATTGGTCTCTTAACTTATCTATGGCCTGGTGATGTCACCAGGTAGGCCAAAATTCCATCCCACCAAAACAGGCAGAAATTTCAGGTGTTCTTTTCAAACAGCTCTTACACTAAAAGGGCGTTATCATAATTTTCACAATTTCATAGTATTATTGCATAGTATTAATGGAAATATACTGTATATAAAACACAGGAAAATCACTTTATTAACTGAACTGGGCCTTTAACATATACAGGTGATAACTACTCATTTAATTAAACTAAACTACAAATTAATTAATTTAACTAATGTACTCATCAATCAATATTCTACAAATTAGCATTTCTCAATTGCTCTATTTACACGACATCCCTGGGGTTGGTAACAACTTACAGTGGCAACAAATTGAACCATAAATGTTGAATGTGTATCTTGGACTGACTCTTATCCTAAAATAGCCATACAAAAATGAAGCACATTGACCCAGCTGCAGAGCTGTTGATGACAGAGGGAATAATTGGTGAATCCAACCCCTTATAAGGGAATGTGTTTTCCCTCTGTGTAACACAATAGAGGCAACATTATTTAATGTGACTCATTGCCTTAAAGCAGGCAAACTGAGGTTCAGGAATCTCAGAACCAGTGTACAGTACCGTTGTTGTACCTGTATTCACAGTATTAATGTGCCCTTACATGCTCATAGGTAATGATGCAGTATCTCCACTTTTCAAACAAAGAGCTTCATGTTTGTGTTTATTGAACATGTTACATGTTTAGGGACTACAAAATCCACCAGAACCTTAACTTACTGTGGACTAATGCATGTTTTGTTGTTTCAAAGAATCAATTATAGAAAATGGGTCGGCTTACCCAACATTGACCGCAAAGGGACGAATGGATAATGTGACTAAAATAAAGATAACCAAAAAGTAGCCTAACTAAAAAGTATACTAGAACCTGAATTCAACTCTGCATGTCTTCATCTTTGATTTATATTAGTTTACAGTTGGAGAACGTCTTTGATCCAGATGTTTTGAACTTCTTAATTATAGTCAACAATCAAGGCATTAAAACCAAAGAGAAAATGTAGGCTATATGCCACAGCAAGAGGCAACAAAACAATAACTCACCTTTGAACACTACCGTTGCTATGGGATCTGGGTTTCCGAGTTTCTTTTTGGGGATGCCTTTGGCGGATTCTACTACGACCCGCAACATTATTACAGTGTTTTAACGTTTTAAATCCGTATTATAACTCCCAGGAGAATCACAGCATGTTCCTCTGCCAAGGCGTCTCTTCACCAGCGACCAATGTAAACGAGGAAATGCTCCCTTACCCTTAAGGGAGTTAGAGGAGAGGAGAGGGGGAGTGAAGTCCCGAATTAGTTGGCTATCCGCTGTATGAGTCAGAACGGAAAAAATATTATCGATGTGTGCTAAAACGTATTCCATCACGTAGAGTAGGCTATTAGTCAGAAAGACCTACACTTTGCAAAAGAGGACTTAAATGTTATGTTTGGTTAGCCTACTAGCCATCATACTTGCTACTTCTACTACTTGTGATATTGTTATGAGTTTATAAAATAAGCTTGACGGTGTCAAAATATTGTTTGACTAATAGGTCACTCAAATACAATTCTTCAAAGGCTACATTGAGTCATTTTATTAACAAATAAAAAATGGATGCGGAATTGGGGTGACCACATTTAAATAACCTATAACAAAGGGATGATTTTGCTGTACAGTAGTGATGGGAAGTTCGGCTCTTTTCCGAGAGCCGGCTCTTTTGGCTCAGCTCCCAAAGAAGAGCCGGCTCTTTCGACTCCTGAACGGCTCTTAATTTAGGATTTTTTTGTAGGCCTTTATTTTACCCTAACTTTAAAAAAAAAAAATGGTTTGTGTGTTGAAAACCCTTTCATGTGCAGTGTTTTTATGCATTTATTTTGTTACAAAAGCATTCTTTTGTTTTTAATCATTTTAATCAAACATTTTTTTGCACAAATTAACAACAAAAAAAACAGCAAATAAACAGAATTGAACTAGAACAGAACTAGAACCAAACTCAAGCAAACAGTATTAATGTCCTCAGTGAAGATTGGCATTCAAAAAAATCAGATGCCTCAGCTTTGATGGACTGATCCTATTTCTTCTTTCTGAGATTATCTGCCCTGTTTTTGAGAAGATTCTCTCTGAAGGAACCGATGTTGCCACAATACACAGTCTCCCTTCCATCACCTTCGCCAGGCGTGGAAAGACTGAGGCCTTGGCCTGCCACCAGCTCAGTGGGTCTTCTGCTCGTTGGATGATGGGCTCCTCAAGATAAGACCTCACCTCCAGTATAGCATCAGCTGTAGGATTTCTTCTTGTAGCATCTCCTGTAGCTCTTTCATCAAAAAGCCTCCAAACAACAGAGGTTTGTGGTTCCTCATACACTTGGCCTTCTAATGGCGGAGCTGGCTGGCTGCTAGGGGTGCATCTTGCTGCTGCTGCACTAATTCTCTGAAGTGCCTCATCAACAGCTCTGTTGTCATTGAATGCAAGTTTTTTAAACCTAGGATCCAATAATGTGGTTTCTGAGTGGACAGTGTTGTACTCCATACGCAGAAATTTCCGGTCCATGGCTGAACAAAGAGCTGCAACCAATTCTTTCCCTTTCTGCATGGTTACAGTCTGTTGGGCTGTCACACGCTGCAAACCTTTGCATAGCAGGAGCATTTTTGAGGCAGAAACATAGCTGAGGGAGAGAAACAGCAACTTTTAAAATGAAGCTTTTTTTAAAGTATGTGGCATATTATATGTGGCACATTATACTGTATTGTTTCTGCAATGTATAATAGTGACTGAATGGTAGTAGTGAAAAAAAATGGTCCAAGGTACCTGTCTGCACTTATTTCCACAGTCACCTCCTCAAATGGTTGCAGGACGGTGCAGACCTCTTTCACCAGCTCCCATTCCTCTTGACATAGAGCATCAACTGGTGCGTTGATGAGGGCCAGGGTGGAGATGATGGCATCTTTTGTTTCAAGAATTCGTTTCAACATATAAAATGTTGAGTTCCACCTGGTGGCACACTCTTGTTTGGGCCTCAGTTCAGGCATCCCCATCTGGCACTGTGTGGACTTTAGCCTCTGTGTTGCAACTGTGCTTTTGTGGAAAAACTCCACAACAGCCTTCACCTTATCCACGGTTGGTTTGACCACCTTTAGGGCATCTCTAATCATGAGGTTTAGTGTATGTGCCAGACATGGGTGATGGGTCCACTTAAGAATTTTTATGGCTTTGGTGATGTTTGCTGCATTGTCACTCACACAGCACACTACTTTGTCCTCTACTTGCCACTCTTTTGCCACTCTTACTAGCTCATCTGCTAGGTTTTCTGCAGTGTGTCTCTCTGTGAACTCAAAGCAGTCCAAAAGGCAAGATGTCATCTTGTAATTTTCAATGAAATGGCAAGTGACAGCCATGAAAGAGCAGGTTGTTCTGGAGGTCCAGCAGTCAGTTGTCAGGCAAACTGATGGAGCTTGTTTCACCCTTACTTGCCATAATGCCCGTTCTGTGTCGTATAGTTTAGGTATTGTTGTTTGGGACAATGTTTTTCTACTGGGAAGAGTGTATGTGGGATTTAAAGTTTTGACAAAACTTTTAAAACCTCTGTCCTCCACAATTGAAAAGGGTTGGAAATCAGTAGCTATCATTTTAGCTAGCTCTACATCAATGCTGTGCTGTTTGGATGGGGTCATCACTTTGGGTATAAACTGGCTTATTTTGCTTTGAGCTGCAGTAGGAGAGGTTATACCTGCATGTGTGGGGAAGCCAGTAGATGCTGCTGCAGTTGCTGTTTTTTGGGGATGAGACACACCAGGATCTGTAGATGGGGTGCTAGCTTGCCCTCTCTCCTCTAACTGCACTGTAGGATGGACAGTTCTCATATGTCTATGCAGGTTTGTGGTGGAACCTGCTCTTAAAGTAATTTTCATCTTGCAGTGAACGCACTCTGCTTTGTTGTTTCCATTGTCTTTAAACTGGAGCCAGATGCTGCTTCTCTTTTGGGTGTCACTCATAGTTACGACTCACACACTCTCCTCACCGCTATCTGACAGACAGTGTCGTTATTAACGTTGTTACGACTCATTAACTTGCAGTGGAGTGCCGCTTCACTTCACCCCCCTCTCTGTTTTTACATAATGGTATGATCCCATATCCTCACATCTGATTGGCCGCGATGCGATTGCTGACCAATCAAAACAAAGTTCTGCCTGTAAGCACGCAGCGAAAGGAAAAAAACTGGGAGCCGGCTCTCACTCGATGCGAGCCGGCTCTTCTGATTCACTACAAAGCATCGGCTCTCAGAGCCGCATCTTTTGCGCATGACACATCACTACTGTACAGGGGACAGTAGTAGCAGTGTTGCAAACTGTCACGAAATTGCGGTGAGACACGCATTTGACCCTTTCCACACGCTTACACTCCACGCATTAAAAAAAGTACTGTTTTTATTTTACTAATTAATCCACTGTGCATTAAGTTTTCAACTGTGCCTCCAAATCGTTTTTGAAATCGGAGCATATACAATTCTACATCACGAGCATTGTAACCGGGAGATCCATCATTTCCCTGCACAATTGCAAAATATCTTGCCTATGTAGAGTAACATCATGGCAAGGTTTTGCAAATCAGCCTCAAACACCTGAATATTGATTTTAATTAGATGTTTATTAAATGTGGGATAATTTGTAGAATGTCAACTGTCACATCAACATATTCAAACCCTTTGGAGAGCTACCTCTAGGCAGGATTTTTTACAGTCCTATTATTATTTACATGTTGGTTTCTAATGGATAAGGAGAGACTACAATCCATCCTATGGTTAGCCACTGCCACCGACCATTATTATTAAAATTTTCTAACCAAAAAACTATGTAATTCAATGTCCCCCAGTTAGCATAAGCATTCTCTAAATGCCATGCCAAAATAATCTCACAGTAACTTCAAACCAAGTTTTTAGTTTGTATTCAACTTTAAGAGAATCCTGAATACACCTTGCCTGTAATTTATCAGATATCAGGTGACCTGACAACCAGGTTGTCTGTAGTGACACCTCTAGCACTGAGATGCAGTGTATTAGACCGCTGCCCCACTTGTGAGCCCTTTCACACACACCCCACACACACAAGCACACACAAAAAAACACCCTCCAGCTGCACCAAACAAGCAAATTGAAGCGCACCTATAGCCTACTAATTTGCCTCGCGCAACATTTGGTCATGCAGAACTGAGAGATCAAATGTGTCTGTTTTGTGGCAATCTGGGAATATTTGGCCAAGGAAACATCTCTGGTTGATCTCAGGGAACGACAAACTGTTAGGAAGGGATACTTTGATAACCGGAAAGCAGAACATATGTTAGATGAGCAACTAATGAGCATGGAGAGCCTCAAATATTTTCATTTTTCTCAGTAAATATATTTCCAAAGGTGCTATTGACATGAAATTTCACCAGATGTTGGTAACAACACAAGTAATCCATACATACAAAGAAACCAAAACAAATAAGTTCAGAAATTAAGTTATGTGTAATAATGTGAAATGACACAGGGAAAAAGTATTGAACACATGAAGAAAGGGATGTGCAAAAAGGCATGGAAAGCCAAGACAACAGCTGAAAACTATCAGTAATTAAAAAGCAATCCAGCCCCCTGTCAGTGCAAATTAATATCAGCTGGTTCAGTCCCAACTGATGGCCTACAAAAAGGTCTCATTGCCAAGGTGTCACACAAAACACATCTCATGATGGGTAAAAGCAAAGAGCTGTCTCAAGACCTTCGCAACCTAATTGTTGCAAAACATAATGATGGCATTGGTTATAGGCACATTTCTAAGCTTCTGAATGTTCCAGTGAGCACTGTTGGGGCCATAATACGGAAGTGGAAAGAATAATTTCACCATAAACTTGCCTCGACCAGGTGCTCCTCGCAAGATTTCTGACAGAGGAGTGAAAAGAATAATCAGAAGAGTTGTCCAAGAGCCAAGGACCACTTGTGGAGAGCTTCAAAAAGACCTGCAATTAGCAGGTACTGTTGTCTCAAAGAAAACATAAAGTAATGCACTCCACCGCCATGGCCTGTATGCACGCTCACCACGCAAGACTCCATTGCTGGAAAAAAAAGCATGTTGAAGCTCGTTTAAAGTTTGCTGCACAACATTTGGAAAAGCCAGTGAAATACTGGGAGAATATAGTGTGGTCAGATGAGAGCAAAATTGAACTGTTTGGATGTCATAATACACAGCATGTTTGGAGGAGAAATGGCACTGCACATCACCCTAAAAACACCATATCAACAGTGAAGTTTGGAGGTGGGAACATCATGGTGTGGGGCTGCTTTTCAGCAAATGGTACTGGCAAACTTCACATAATTGAAGGAAGGATGAATGGGCAAATTTACCGAGACATTCTTGACAAACATCTGCTGCCATCTACCAGGATGATGAAGATGAAACGAGGGTGGACATTTCAGCAAGACAATGATCCCAAACACACAGCCAAGGAAACTCTCAATTGGTTTCAAAGAAAGAAAATAAAGCTGCTAGAATGGCCCAGCCAATCACCTGACTTAAATCCCATTTAAAATCTATGGAAAGAACTGAAGATCAAGATTCATAGAAGAGGCCCACAGAACCTTCAAGATTTGAAGACTGTTTGTGTGGAAGAATGGGCCAAAATCACACTAGAGCAATGCATGCGACTAGTTTCTCCATACAGGAGGCGTCTTGAAGCTGTCATTACCAACAAAGGCTTTTGTACAAAGTATTAAATAAATATCAGTAAGTGTGTTCAATACTTTTTCCCTGTGTCATTTCACATTATTACACATTACTTAATATAAGTTATGTGTAATTACACATAACTTATTTGTTTTGGTTTCTTTGTATGTATGGATTACTTGGGTTGTTACCAACATCTGGTGAAAATGTCATGTCAATAGCACCTTTGGAAATATATTTACTGAGAAAAATGGTGACGTGTTCAATACTTATTTCACCCGCTGTATATATTTTCATTCTAATACGGATATTTATTTACTTTTGTAGCTCTTTGTCAGAAGCAAGTGGTGACCTATCATTCAGGGAAGGTGGGGCAGAGGCCCACATAAAAAATAAAACAAATTATTAAAAATATAAATAAAATTTGGCGGGGGGCATTAATATGTGTCATATCAGTTTGCAAACAATGTAAAAATATATACATCATTAAGTTAATGAAGCCGCATACAAACAGGCAGCTCCAAAATAAAGGTGTTTCAGCCTAGCTCAGTGCTTTCTGTGGTGGTAGGGCAGGCCATTAGAAAATAGGAGTATTGCACCGTGATTGGCTCAGTGTTCTGTCACTCATGGGGACACTACGTCACCCGCCTTTAGTAAGGGAGAAATCAAGAATTAGATTATTAGTGCCCTTCCAAGAAGGATCAAGGTCATTGGCCACAGATAAAATGACGTCTAATCAAAGGCAGTAAATGAGGCTGAATTAACTGTTTCGCTGCCAGACAAGGCTCCGCTGATAGCCAGGTGTAGCAGTGGTAAGATGTTGGGACTGCTGTTGGGACAACTTTATGTATGCCCTAACAGTTTGTAGGCACCGTTTGTCACCGTTATAGTGAAATTAATGTATTGTTTAGTGTTGTGTTGTGTAGTGGCTTTGCTGGCATGCATCTAAAACAAAAAAATGTTGTTTGCCCCAACACGATTTACATGCTCAAATCGCCACTGAGCATGCTTTAGCTGGAATAGACCGAAAGGGTTTCATAAATGTGATTGGTTGATATGACCTTGCGCTGCAGAATATCAGTTCTCAACAAGATTGGATAAGTGTTTAACATCATCAAAATCACATCCGTATGATATACATCTTGTCAAATAAGCAACGTAACAGCAAACAGAGATAATTATATAATGCCGAAATGCCCATGTCTCCGCCCCAACAATGGGAGTCGTTGTCCCAAAGGCGGGAAGGCAGGCGAAAAGCTTAGGTCCAAAATAAGCCCTAAGGAACGGGTTGGGCTTATTTTGGACATATTTTGGCGAGTGAAACCTCTCGCTTCGCCTCCTCCTCTCTGCTGGAAAAGAGACAGGATTGAATGCCTTACTGAAATAGGTACTAAATCAACTGTTTTGTAAATTAGTGGTGTTAGAATTTTTTTATAAAATACGGGACATGATTGTTTGGTTGTGGGACAAGGGCCAAAATGCAGGACTGTCACGCACAATGGTCACCCTACTGTGGACTGTTTACTCTACCGTTCTTCCTGACAGCTAAAGGTCCCGAAGCTTCTACTTTACGCACAGTCTCTGCTCTACTCGTAGAGAACAGGCTACTCTGGGGAATGGTGCTCGTTTAATAAAGTGAGATCTGCAAGATCACATAGTGATTGTATTGTACATAACATAACCAAATATAATAGCATAGTAAAATGTTACTGTAAGACAAAAAACACCACCTAATTCCTAAGGAGATTTCAGAATGATTGCCTCAGCCTCATGGCAAAATGTGTGAAATTATTGACTATGTCCGTCTTAGCTCGCTTATTTATGTCTTAATCAAAATTATGTTTACGCAAGTCAGCCATATTGGCTATGTTTTTTTCTTTTCTTAAGGCAGTTAATGAGGCTAAATGAACAGTTTCACTGCCAGACAAGGCTTTGCTGGTAGCCAGGTGTAGCGGTGCTAAGGATTCACTCAATGTTGCTGAAAAGAAAGCTCTGCTGTTGGGACAGCTTTATGTATGCCCTAACAGTTTGTGGGCACCGTTTGTCACCGTTATAGTGCAATGTATTGTTTAGTGTTGTGTTGTGTAGTGGCTTTGCTGGCATGCATCAACCCCAAACAAGTTGAGTTTGCCCCACCAAGATTTACATGCTAAAATCGCCACTGGTAAAATGCAAATGTTTCTCTCCTCCCTTGCAGAGGACCCTGGGAAACTCAACAGCATGCACAACTAGGCATTATGTGCTTTGATTGAAACTAATCACAGGTAGGATATGCTACAGTTTGTTAACACCAACTGCTCTAAAATTAGCTCACTTACCAATTGCTTTAAATAATATTACATTCTCAATACAGTCATATTCTCTCCATCCAATGTAACCCACTTAGAAGAGGAACTTGTAGGCTATGAAGGAACAAACATCAAAGTTATAAATGTCGATAGCCTGTTTATATGCCTTTCAATCAACCTTCACTATTCACATATGATCAATTATTTAATTTCTCAAAGAGCTGACAGATAACAAACAATTATTGACGGTGTGTGCCCAACACAGTGCCTCTAATAAATGCCTTATGTTTTTTTTTCTCTATTTAGGGAGCTGGAGTTAGAGGTGCCCAAGGTGAGCATCCCCAGTCTGGGTCCGGTCGTCTACTCCACCCCCATGCCTGAGCAGTCCGTTCCACCGGTGCCCATTCCGGGTCCAGCCGTCTGCTCCGATCCAGTGCCTGAGCAGTACGCTCCACCGGTGCCCAATCCGGGTCCAGCCGTCTGCTCCACTCCTGAGCCAGAGCAGTCCGCTCCACCGGTGCCCAGTCCGGGCCCGGTTGTTTTCCCCGCTACATGGCCGGAGCCGTTTATCCCACCGGTGCCCAGTCCGGGCCCGGTTAATGGTCCCGCTCCATGCCGGAGCCGTTTGCCCCACCAGTGCCCAGTCCGGACCCGGTTGTTTTCCCCGCTACATGGCCGGAGCGGTTTACCCCACCGGTGCCCAGACATAAATAAGGGGCACGGGAGGGGGGGGGTACTGTCAGGCTCTGGCCATAGAGAAGCCCATTTGCTTCTCTATGTAGCCATGGTCAGAGTCTGAAAGGTCTATACTTTCTGTTTCTGGTGGTGGTTTGTGTTGGATCCCTAATTAGAGGCAGCTGCAGTGCATTGTCTCTAATTAGGGATCCTTGTATGTTCCACACCGAGGTGTGGGTTATTATATTTCGCAAGTCACGGTGAAACAGTAAGTGTGCAATATTACGTTTGTTTAAATTCGTGTTTGTTTATTTGTTGGTTTGTGCATTTGATTGAATATTCAATCAATTAAATGTCGAACTACAATCCCTGCGCTGCGTCTTGATCGATGTATGCACCCTCTCGTGACAAGGACAGAGTTATAGGCCAATTCACATACCTATCAATATAACGCTTTGTCATACATATTGCCTCTGATCTCGCGGACTGACTAAACATAAATACTGTGTTTGTAAATTATGTCTTAGTGTTGGAATGTGCCCCTGTCTGTCTGTAAAGAATGAAGAGAAAATGGTGCCGTCTGGTTTGCTTAATATGATGAATTTGATGTATAGCATTTACTTGGACTTTTACTCAAGTATGACAATGTTGTACTTTTTCCACCACTGTACTATGTTTAGACTTTTACTCAAGTAGTATTTTACTGGGTGAATTTTACTTGAGTAATTTTTTTATTAAGGTATCTTTAATTTTACTCAAGTATGACAATTGAGTACTTTTTCCACCACTGCTGGATTATATAATTATGATGGTCATAATGCTTCATTACGGTGTCATAAAGTGTATTTTCTTAGTCCAATTAAAGTGACACAGGATGTTCTATCGATTGTAGTGTGTGTGTGATGTGTGTGCGTGTTTGAGTGAGAGAGAGTATAGTGCTTGGCTAGTATGCCACTAGAGGGCAGGGAAGTATTATATGAAAGAGAGTATGGTGCTTGGTTAGTATGCCACTAGAAGGCAGGGTTGTATTGTATGACTGTGCTTTATCCAGGCATTCATCATGTTGCATGATAAAGTTAATTATATAGAACTGAAGTTGGAGATGAAACCCACATCCACCCTGCTCAACACTTCTCACTTATCAGTGGCTGCATACAGTATATACTCATCTGAACTACCTCGGACATAGCCAGATTTACTAAATCCCTTGTGTGTGTGTGTGTCTGTGTGTGTGTGCAGTTGTTATAACAGGTCAAATCTATAACTAGAGCAGGGTGCTGCCAGGCAAAGGGGGAGGAGGGATGAAAACACATTAAGCTTTCACTCAGCTTCAGACAGAGTACATCAACTTTGTCACCACGGGCCCTCTTCATTTTATGTATGCTTGCTGTCTACATTTAACTTGTCTCGAAATCAACCAATCATTTGCTTGAACGCACACTTGTGTATCTCAGAATGCGAGCAAAAATCACCCTTCGCCCCTCATATTGCCAAAAATGCAATGTTTCTTTTTTACCTCTCGGTTTTCCGCAAATCATTTTAATTTACAAATGCAATTATGAGTCGGATCCATTATTCAGCCACCTAGCGCCACAGCGTGCGTTGCCATACAATTATGGATGAGCCCTATCCAGTCTTAATTACTTTGACATGGCAGCAGCCTTCTCTCATTCCTTGGAGAGGTCAGTGTTGGGGAATAGTGAACTCCATGTAGTTTCATTTTTTTCAAAGTAAAATATATGTTTCTTAAGGTTGCTTTGGTGTAGCTTAACGTCTTACAGTGTGAAGTAATTGGTAGCTTGGTAAACTATATTTTCAGAGCAGTTTCCCCAATGTGCATATGATTTTCCCTTCTTCAATTTGCAATAGAATGTCATGGTGCATTACTCTAGCCATCTTTAAAAGTCAAGTTATACTGCCCAAGCATGCTCAAGGCTCTAAGCAAACCTCATTCAAAGAGAAAAAATGCTGTAGATAAAATCAAAGGAAAAAGTCACACCATTTCTGCTTTCTATGACGTCAGTCACATCCAACTCTGATCCCTACTCAACAGACAGCTGCGCACACAGTCCCCTGTCAAACTCTTCTCACAGTCTTTCTTTCCCTGTGTGTGTGTGTGTGTGTGTCTGTGTACACCACACGTGTGCTGGACGGGTCGTGCTCTGCCTCACCCCAGGGGTTGGGTGACCTAGGGTGCTCTTCGTTCCGTCCGCCTGGCCGCCGCTTCTGTATATTAATCAAGTTGTCAGTCATCATCACTCGCCCATCTTCCTGTCTTGGTCTCTTTTGCCGCCATCCTTGATAGTTGCAGGCCGTTCTCACAGGGATCTTTATTTTATTCATAAATCTCATCCAAACATTGTATAGGCGGACAAATCCAGCCCTGTTGTAATATTTTTGAACATTCTGCTATATGAGGCTCACAAGTGTACACAGAGAGTGTATCCTGTGTGTTCTCATGCACAAGCAATGTTGAGGTACAAAAACTACTCTGGAATGATTGCAGGGAGCAAACAGGTTCATCAAAATTGATGAGGTACACTCTGAAAGGATATTATGTGTTTTGTGTGAAAAGGACAGACCTTTGTATAATGCACCACAACAAGTTTGACATTTTCACGACAGACCCCCTACAAACAATTTTTCAAACAATGCTCTGAGCTGATTTCCCAGGCTGCCTGGATTATCACAGCTGGAAAAACAGTTTGTGGTTTGGGCTCATGCTTTTCCCAGACTGCGCCAAGCCGCCATCTCCCGCAGCACTGCTCCGTCCACAAATACAGCCCAGCCTTACCACAGCCACAGGCTGGCCATGGAGCCCTAACAACCATCCAGACCAGCAGCACACTTTCCCATTCACACACATAGTAACTTACTGAACTTTCACTGGCATTACTGTAACAGACCCACAGGGAGGTTGTCTCAGCAACACCCACAGAAACAATAATTAAACCACAGGATCCCGCTACAGTGCATGCTAACTGAAGGCGTGCCCTGTATCATCCTTCAAACCATTCTTCAATGGGAACCTGTTTGCTCCCTGGAATCATTCCGAAGTCGTTTTTTGTTTTATAGCTTTGAGAATATTAGTCCAATGTGTTTGTTTAGAATAGAAGGTGCAATTTAATGTAATAACACACAAATAGTTCACCTTTAGCCATGTTAGATTCAACCTAATGCGTTAACTATCTATTACACTTGCTCTGGCTGACAGATATACACAGAGGCTGTAAACTGGATTTATAACAGATGATTTGGAGCCTCAATGAACAAGCTTATAGCACTATCCAATGATGTTCCTACTACTCTTGTGTTGCTGAGTAGCCAGTATTTAGTTGCCTTGTAATTAATAGGAATAGTTTGTTAATTACTACTCCTTATTGCTCCTTTGATAGTGTGTGTTGTTAGTATTTATCACAAGGTAAGAAGGCGGTGGATCATGATAGCCTGTCTACTTTCAACTAGGAACCCAGCTTTTGGTGCTATTGTATTGTTCAATATGGGTTAGGTCGTAAATGTTACATAGTGTTGGCACCCAAATGACCCACTGCCATCCTGTTTGAGAGGCCCGCCTGCTGCATAGTCCTTAACTACATTTCCCATGACTCTAGCAATGGCAGTTACACTGTGCATGGGTTTTGTTATTGCTGAACTACAAATAAACACATATTCCAATGATGACCTTAACTGGTTCCAAATCTCGACATCTCAAATGTGTTATTGATGTGTACATGTTGGTAGAAAGGAAATGCCCTGGAAGTAACACCCAGACTATGCTGTTATTCATATCTTCATTGACATTAGTTTGTTTGTTTTGGGTGGTTCACCCGTGGGAATTCAGAGGCACGTAAAAGGGCTTGTTGGCAGATTTTATAAGATATTTTATGATGTCTATAAAAGAAAAACATGCCTTTTCTGTTGTGGTTTCAGTAAGTAGTAAAATCCATAATTTCCATAGATTCAAATCAGAGATTGTTACAGTTTGAGTAACCTAGTATCAATTCACAAACACAAACAAATAGCACAAAAACCTGCTGGGAACTGCAATTACTGGGATCCATTGTATTTGTTTGTTTATCTATCGGTTCCTTTTACATTCATGGGAAAGGGGTACTTTTCTCAGAATACACCGTAATGCACAGTAATGATATCATACACAGTAATGACTGAGGCAATGGTCTTAGGGTTCAATAAGGGTTAACAGGGTCATTGCATAAATGTACAAAGATTGGTGTATTTCCTCCGAATTCTTGTGTTTATAGTGAATGAGAACAATAGTTAAGGGGAGCAGTCCTTTTGCCGGCTTCCTGTAATTGAGGAGATTTAGTTAAACAGGAGCAGGTGCGACTCCTTACAGTAGCCTACTGTAACTTGAACTAAAAGATCTGCTCTTTATTCAGCCTTATTTCACAGATAGATTAGCAAGACAGAAAAGGATGTTTAAAAGGATGTTTATCCTTACCCTCATCCCTTACCCAAAATAGTATTTGGTAAATAAACAATCATTTGGTAAATAAATCTGTCCCTGTCCTCTGTAGTTTTAGAATGACTGAAACTGTTGGAGACCGAGTCTGGGAGTAAACACAAGAGATGGGAGCAGCGCCTCCTTCGTCTTCATTGAGTAATGTGTTTACATATAGTCCCATCTCCTCCGCGCCGAGCAACACCTGCCTCCTTGTCTCTGCCTCAGGCAAACAGGAGTTGACAACTAGGGTCATAATACTGTGGATAACGTCCGTCTTTAGAATGAGTATCGGTCTTGACTAGATATGTTTAGCATTCTGCAAATACTGAGGGCACTGGCACACAACTGTTTGTGTATGCTTGAGTTTTCTTTGATTGGCTGTTCCAGGAAAATGAGCATAAATGTTTCCTTTGCTATCTACCTTGATTTGAAGAATATTTTTGTTAAAAACGTTTCAAATTAATTCCTTAAACGTGTATTTTCTGACGTCTGTGCGCTTGCAGCAGGTCACCACCTACAATTTGTTTTCATATGTAGAAAAATAATTTGTTTCGATTTGTGGAAGGCATATCATGTATTTTACTTTTTTTAATACACTTGAGGTTGTCAGTACTAAGTCAGCAAAGACCTTCTCAACAGCTTCCTAGAAAAAAAAAAACATTTATTTTATTTATTTAAATAAGAGTGGTGTTAGTGGACAATTGCTTGCACAGGCAAACAAAGGAAAGGTAATCTACTTAAAATACAGTGCCATTGTCAGTACATAAAAAAACAAGCCGACAACAGGTTTGTCTCGCGGTCTTCTGGGTTACCTGAACAGTTCTGAGCAGTATACAGTGTTACAATAACCACACCGGGGTCAAGGAGAAGCAAGTCACTGGTCCCTTTGATGTGTCTGTTTTGATTTGTTCCCTCACCGCCTTTTCTCTGAGTAGATTGTTGCGGTTTTATGACAGGTGTAGCTTTGATACATTAGAATAATGACTTTGTCTTTTGATAAGTGAAGAGAATACACTGAATGAACTCCAAGACATTTTCATCAATTTGCCTTGTCCATTTTCCAAATGTGTATTTAATACCCTGATCTCATTATTTATATCTAATGACATGTAGATACACAGTGCATTCTCCACCCGTGCTTACAGGAGCCAAAATGGCTGTCTCATGGTCAAGTTCTAGCTCTTCCTCTATGGTATCTCTACCACTTATGAGAAGCTGAATTCTGGAAGCCTTGAGGTTGTTGTCTGTGTGAACATAAAGACAATTCCCAGGATCCTGCTGGGTAGACACAGCAGCACATAGATCTTCCTCCCCCCTGGACTTCTGTTACATCCTAACCTTTCATAGAAACATGTTGCTGATCCTGCAGCGTCACACCTCCGAAACCTCACTCCTCACAGGGATGTGTAAATCTAGGGTGTGGTGGCAGAAACGGTAGAGCACGGACCAGCTGGCCTTCTGCTTGATGAAGAGTCTTAGCTTGTCCCTGAAGGTCTCCCCCAGGAAGCTGTAGATGATGGGGTTGAGGCAGCTGTTGGAGAAGGCGGCCAGGTTGACGATGTGGCCCGTCAGCGGGTAGTCGTGCCACAGGTGGCCGCTGAAGGTGCTGCGCTGGCTCGGGTCGTCCGTGCCATGCAGCAGCTGGATGCTGATGAAGACGTTCTCAGGCAGCCAGCAGATGAAGAACACCAGCACCACCACCACGATCATCCTCAGGGCCTTTTGTCTGCGAGGCCACAGGCCCCGGTGCTTCTGCGCACGCATCAAGATACGCACGATCAGCGAGTAGCACAGGCCGATGACGGAGAAGGGCACCAGGAAGCCAATGGTCACCTCTAACCACTGGATCTCAAAGACGTTGGCGAAGCAGAAGTGCACCTCGCCGCGGTGCTGGGTCTGGACGATGGTGAAGGGGAGCAGCGTAGCCAGGATGGAGGCCATCCAGATGAGGCTGCAGCTGAGCTTGGCGTGCTGCATGGTCCTCAGAGGACTACTGCTCATGGAGCTGGCCAGAGCCACATAGCGGTCAAAGCTCATCCATGTCAGGAAAAAGATGCTGCTATACATGTTGACCTGTAGGAATAAGGACATGAAGGTGCACAGAACAGCGTACTCATAGTACTTCTCGTTGAGGTTGAAGACCTCGATAAGGGAGTCTGCCACCAGGATGAGGTCTGCAACCGCCAGGTTGACAAAGTAGAGGTCAGGGATGGTCATCTTCTCCCTGTGGTTGAGGTTGACCACCAGGATGAGGATATTACCAATGAAGCCAATGGGAAAGAGGAGGATGGTGTAGAGGCAGGAGAGGAAGAGGCCAATGGTGTAGAACTGATAGGTTTCTGGGTTCTCAGATGCGTCCGTCGCGTTGTAGTCGTATGAGGTGTTAAGTTGCTCCGTACAATTTACATATATCTGAACCAGAGAGGTGGTCTGCACTTCCATACTGCCTGTGTCTTTGCTTTGAACGTCCTGAATCATATGTCATATAGCCTACATACTTAAATCGTGTCAGTGCCCGATTCTCTGTCTCAAAAGGGTCTCTCATCTATGCTGTATTTGCATGCTGACAGAAGTCAGTTCTTATAAATATATGCATAGTTTAAGGGTTGTCTGACCCCATGTTGAAATCAAGGTTTGCCTAGCAATAGATGACAGAGGGTACAGACACAGAGCAGCACCTCCATGTTTTGATATCCCCCCTTCTTATCGGCAGAGGCTGCTAGGGCTTACATGATCCATGTTGTCCAACCTAAGGGCCTAAATGTATTTAGGGACTTTGCTTCTTTCTCTTTTTTTGAGCCGTTTGTTTTTCACACGTTCTGATTCCAGTGCTGGCTTGTCTCATCCAGTCCATGTGCATGTTTATTCACCCAACCTCAGCCTGTGACGCTATTGCTGTGACACCTGAGCTGTGGAGAAGACAGAAGAAAAAAGTCATTACATGAAAGAAGGATTAGGTGCTCAGCAGCCTTTGGTTAAATGACATATGTCTGATTGTGTGTTTGTGACTGAGCACATATCAAACTCCAAAGGACCTGTGGTTTGATTTACTGGTATCAAACTGTATACACACATATGACTACTATGACTACAATCACATATGACTACTAATTCCGAGATGAGACGAAGTTCCTTGGTGGTTACTCAAGGACATTAAAATGCAAACTTTCAGGCTTAAACAGATTCATTGAAAAGCTGCTGCTTTGAATTCTTCAGGCAATCCTAGCTCAGTCTATCAGCCTGCTCCAGACTTAATTGTTATTAGTTGGTGAGATGGTGGGAAAATAGATTTCGAGCTAATTAACATTGAACAAAACCGTTCTAAAATCTGTTGTTTTGGCTAGAGCAGGGCACATGCTTTCTGTACACGTAAGAGACGACCCTTGCTATATTCTTGATAAGCAAATATCATTAATCTGTGAGATGATATGTAGACAATGTTTATATTCCTAAATAGTGACGCATTAAAGACATTTCATAAATCAATGTTTTCACAGTGATGTCACTCTACTACTGAACATGTACAGTCATTTATTTAGAGTCGCAAAGCTATTAGATCAATCTAACCCTGACTGTTTTACACATTATCAATCTAACCCTGACTGTTTTGCACATTATCAATCTAATGCACATTATCAATCTAACCCTGACTGTTTTGCACATTATCAATCTAACCCTGACTGTTTTGCACATTATCAATCTAGCCCTGACTGTTTTGCACATTATCAATCTAACCCTGACTGTTTTGCACATTATCAATCTAACCCTGACTGTTTTGCACATTATCAATCTAACCCTGACTGTTTTACACATTATCAATCTAACCCTGCCTGTTTTGCACATTATCAATCTAACCCTGAGTGTTTTGCACATTATCAATCTAACCCTGACTGTTTTGCACATTATCAATCTAAACCTGACTGTTTTGCGCATTATCAATCTAACCCTGACTGTTTTGCACATTATCAATCTAACCCTGACTGTTTTGCACATTATCAATCTAACCCTGACTGTTTTACACATTATCCCAAGTTTCATTTCGCCACGTTGTCCTTAGCTAAACAATAGTCTAAACTACACTGTAAAGGAAAACTGTAATTTATATGGTAATTTGGGATAGTAAAATACTATATAACGTTTTACTGCAGTATATTGTAATTTATGGTGCATTGTGATTATGTGGGAGGATTATGTGAGAGGGGACAGAATAGCTGTATTTCGAATGGTACTGTAATCCTCCCTGTACTGTATTTTTTGGATTACCAAAACACATTACCACTACTGGGTGCATGGTATTGTTGTTTCTGTTTCATTAAAATATTTTGAGGCGTTTGTAAGAGGCTATATTTGTTTCACCCGTTAGTAAGAGTGCTGTACCAATTTAACTGGTATGTGGTATGTGCAATATGAAATACAGTAACTTACGTGCTTCTTTGCTGCCTGTAATGCACTGTTAAATTCACGGCAACCCCTATACAGTGTAAATAATATCATGACATTTCCCCTCCTGCCTGTTTTCCCTCAGTGCAGAGGAAACATTGACCTTTAGCAGGCATTCACACTCAGACCTTCAGTCTTTTCATTTTCACCCAGAGGAAACCTCTGTTGCCTCCTCTCCCCTGAGTGCTGGCTTTCACAGCCATATCTCAGCCATGCAGCATGTATGCACAGAACATCAAAATAAACTAGAAATAGGGATCCCATCTAACAGGGAGAATAGGCTCTGAGCCATCTGAGAAACATCCAGGAAGCCTTGCCAACCCGACCACCTACTATATCACCATTATCCTTTGGCAAACAAACTTTGACTGTCTGTTTTGACTTCAAACAGAATGAAGGATCTGACATTTAGAGCAATACATCATCTAACGTTTCCACAACGCAGCCTCAAACTGCTGTGATGGTTTTGGAACATATTGCAAATTAAATGGCACTGGCAGTCCTAAGAGGCAGATAAGTCTAGAAAGACATGCCAGCCCACTTAGATTAGACATGGGGACTTTATTTTGATATGGACCAAGACGGATGGCTGATCAGGAATCAACAGGACCCACATTAGTAAAGCTAAGATTAATAGAATTCCCTTATAAAGGCAGTTGTATAATTCAAAGATAGACATACCGGTACATTTTATTTGACCCTTTAGGATGTTTGGTACAGTCATAAAGGAAAACTCCTGTTACCAGAGCAGAATGATGTGAGGCATTCTATCTGTATTAATTGGCTTGATATGTAACTTGATTATCCTCCCTCTGCACTGTCTATAAGCGAGGCTGTTGACCCCATTTGGTGCTATTATACAGCATTTGTCATAACACGCCATTTATAAGCCAGCTAAAAAGATTAAGCACCAGGAAAAAAAGCTCCCGCAATGGCCCAGTTGCAATCAAGCTGGGCATCTATCTCTAGAAACTAAGGAGTGGTTATTTTGTTGTGGACTGAAGAAGAGAAGCATGGTGCTTACTAACTCTAGTGAGACATGAGACTTGACAGCTCCCTGTCTCTCTAGGGAAACAGGATGTCAATCTACTAGTCCACATATGTAGGTTAGTGGGGCAAGATGAATGTGGATAAAATAGATTATTCATAACAAATCACTTTCTGTTCACTGGGCATGAAGGTACAAATGGTCCATCAACCCAAAAAGCAATCCACACCAGGCTACACATGCACATTTTATTTTGTAGAATGGACTCGACAATGTCCCAGTTTCTTTTACATATTCTTAAATCAGGAAATAACAACTTGGACTGTCTAATTTGTAGCACCATCATTTGTGAACTCATGAAGGGTAATTAAATCTGACAGTGAGCAGTGGAAACATCCCATTCATCTCTGATGCTGATCTATTGAAACCTCCCATCCAATTCAAATTCCTTCTAATATCTAAGACCATTTATTTTCTTCAACTCTGTAATAGTTATAAAACAGCTACAGTATCACACATGGATGGAGAGCAGAGAAAAGCACTTACTTTTACGTGGCGGGCTTGTTGTCCATCCAGTGTGAAGCTCCAGTGCAGAAGTCAGTGGAGTGTCACCGATTTGTAATCCCCATGTCCAGCTGAGGCTGCGCTCACTGCCTGCGCCACCTGCTGTTCAGCCCAACCCAGGGAGAGAGGGAGAGAGGGAGAGAGAGAGAGAGAGAGGAGGGCAGAAGAAGAGGAGGAGATAACGCTCAAGCAGACGCAGGAACTGATCACTAGACCTCCTCCTTCATGAAACTTGCTTTGTTTGTGACCATGCTTGTTTCCTCACTCATCTACCCCGTCCTCCTCCTCCCTCTCTCCCCTCCTCCCTCACACCTCTCTCCCTGAACCCTCCCTGAATTGCTCAAAGCATTCAGGCGTTAGGTTCCGTGACCTAATTATTAACCCAGAGAGGTGTGTGGATGCTATGGGATCTTCTAAAGGCTCCAGATGTATCTAGGCCCAGGTCTCTATGTACATAGTCCATAGACAGTAGCCTGAGAAAACAGCCTCATCTGTAGAGTCCGTCTAGTCTGAGCAAGGAGAACACAGCGCTGTACACATCCCGACAGAGAATACAGTATATCGTTTGATTAAGGTCATAGTCATACATCACTATACTGTACATACTTTATAGACATATACCTCATTCCTCTTAGTTATGCCTCTCAAAGGAGTTTGCATTGAACATCCTGTCCACAGCAGATCTGTTTAATGTTTCCATTGCATAGTGAACATATTTCGCTGGTTTAGAAATGCACTGAAAATCATTTGGCATAGGACAGCCTACCTGGAGGGTATCTGGCATGAGTGGCTTTAATGTGCAACTCCAGTTAATACCCCTGATGACACTTTTACAAGGTAAAAGTTGATCCTGCTATGTATTAAAAGCAAAGTGAGTTGTGAGCATGCCAAATTCTCCTCATAATTCAATTTGATGCCCATTAGAGGCTTCTGGTGTCTTCATCACAGCTTTGTTATGAAGATGAGTGAGAATAAAAAGAGGAGTAAAGAGAGAGAAAGCAAAAAAGAGGGAAGATAATCAACCATCAAAATTAATTTTGATGAGAGAAAAGAGAAGGACGGACACCAGATGATGCTAAGATGAGGTTGAACACTTCCTGTGAGGTTGGTCCTCAGTCAGTAAGTGGGAAGGTAAGCAGATGCTATGGCTCTAGGGGGTTAGACTAACATCAACTTCATTTGAACCCAGCCAGTCACAGACAGTAGACCCAAATGAAGACTTTATTAAATATGTTATGACTGTGTGCCTCTTCTTATTGCATTTGATGGTGGATAGTGTGGTTCCTCTGTGACAGCTGAGCTATCTGACAGTGCACAGAGCCACTCAGTGTTTAGATATGGCCATCTGGTGGATGGAACGGAACTGCTCATATAACTACCGTACTTACTGCTCTACATCGCCATTCACACCATGTATCTGAGGCAGACAGACTGATGCAGCTCATTTTGGCCTTGACACCAAAACAGGAAGCTCTTCTTCACAGTGGGCTTATTTCTTTATGCATTGTTGTAACTGATTGACAAAAACAAACTATTTCCACAATAAATTATACACTGAGTGTACAAAACATTATGAACATTGTTCTTTCTGACATAGAATGACCAGGTGAAAGCTATGATCCCTTATTTATGTCACCTTGTTAAATCCACTTCAATCAGTGTAGATGAAGGGGAGGAGACAGGTTAAAGAAGGATGTTTAAGCCTTAAGACAATTGAGACATGGATTGTGTAAGTGTGCCATTCAGAGGGTGAATAGGCAAGACAAAAGATTTAAGTGCCTTTGAACGAGATATGGTAGTAGGTGCCAGCCGCACCGATTTGTGTCAAGAAACCAGAGTTTTTCACGTTCACTAGACAGGGCTTCAGTTATATGGTGTTGGATGGACATTATGTGTTATTTCCCCCCTCATGGGTGGCTGTGAATGTATTTTTATTCTCATAATGAACATCACCATAGCAACTTTCACAGTCAACACTAATATTGGGTGGATGCAGGACAAATACAACAAGGTCTCAAAGAAAACAACCATGAATACTTACCAAAAGTTGCCTACTAACCAAAAGCATTGAAGATTTAAAAAGGGAGAAAAGCACATTTCAATCATATAGCTACAACATCAAAACAGCTAGGAGATCATTCACAAATAATAAGAACAATCATCCCAACACCCATTCATATCACACAGTCATTTACTGACTTTCAATGGGTGGTTCCAGACAGTATAAATACCCACCCAGTGGGTGAGAGGACCTGGCTCTGTGTATTGTATGCCTATTGGTAAATTACAGTGGTGCTCCATACAGGGTGCTGTAGTAGCCGGACTACATGACTACCTGTCAGAGCCCAGTGGACCGCGGGGCCCAGAGATGAGGGTAACACACGCTATAGAGGGCCAGCTTCCTGAAAGCACAGCTAAACCAGGCACCATAGACTCTCTAGTCAACACACTGTCACTTTCATGTCCTCTCATAACACTCTCTGAATGGTTGTGCTGCTAACATGCCCCGTAGAGTGAGTGGGTCATTGTGACATTGAGGTTTTCCAGATCAGCCCTGCCTCCAGCATTCAGAAAGTATTCAGACCCCTTGACCTTTTCCACATTTTGTTACGTTACAGCCTTATTCTAAAATGGATTAAATTGTTTTTTCCCCCCTCATCAATCTATACACAATAGAGGACAAAGCAAGAAAATTATTTTTTGCACATTTATATTTAAAAATCTGACTGTTTACTCAGTAATTTGTTGAAGCACCTTTGGCAGCAATTATAGCCTTGAATCTTCGTGGGTATGAAGCTACACCTGTATTTGGGGAGTTTTTCCCATTCTTCCACGCAGATCCTCTCAAGCTCTGTCAGATTGGATGGGGAGCATCTCTGCACAGCTATTTTCTCTACACAATCCTGTCTGGGAGCTCTGACAGTTCCTTCGACCTCATGGCTTGGATTTTATATAGACAGGTGTGTGCCTTTCCAAATCATGTCCAATCAATTGAATTTACCACAGTTGGACTCCAGTCAAGTTGTAGAAACATCTCAAGGATGATCAATGGAAAAAGGATGCACCTGAGCTCAATTTCGATTCTCATAGCAAAGGATCTGAATACTTACAGTACCAGTCAAAAGTTTGGACACACCTACTTATAAACTATGAAATAAAGCATGTGGAATCATCTGGTAACCAAAGAAGTGTTAAACAAATCAAAATCTATCTATCTATCTATCTATCTATCTATCTATCTATCTATCTATCTATCTATCTATCTATCTATCTATCTATCTATCTATCTATCTATCTATCTATCTATCTATCTATCTATCTATCTATCTATCTATCTATCTATCTATCTATCTATCTATCTATCTATCTATAATCTATCTATTGTCATGCTGTATATAATGATCAGGAGACAGGCACAGGAATACGTAATAAGGTTTTTTATTTCTACCCAAAATAAAGCACGTATTTATTAGAGGTTTACCTCACTCTTTTTTTGGGGTCACAGCCCTGTGTTGTTGTTGTTATATATATATATATATATATATATATATATATAAATATATATATATAATAACAAATGCACAAAACACGCAGCAGTAAAGCCAAAACAACAAAGCACAGGTACTCACAAGCCCAACGGACATGGGAACAATAATCGACCCAACGGACCAAGGGCACAATTATACAAAGACTAATCAGGGAGGAATGGGAACCAGGTGTGTGTAATGAGACAGTTCAGTGATGCCTAGAGGCCGGTGACATTCATTAGGTAGTCACCTGTAATTCATTTCAATTAACAGGTGTACTTTGAAAAAGTACATTTGTGGAATTTCTTTCCTTCTTAATGTGTTTGAGCCAATCAGTTGTGCTGTAACAAGGTAGGGTTGGTATACAGAAGATAGCCCTATTTGGTAAAAGACCAAGTCCATATTATGGTAAGAACAGCTTAAATAAGCCAAGAGAAATGACAGTCCAACAGTTCAGTTTATTATATAATTGTGGACTCCCATGGCAAGCCATGGTAAGAAATCCAATAAAATCACAGTTTCTGACAACGTACACCATGTAATATTATTTATGTTGTTGATTTGAAAAATATATCAAACATTTTTTGGAGAAACATCCTTGAAAGACGCACTCCAGCATTTAAAAAAAACGTTCCTATTGAAAAATAATTTCCCACGTATAAATTCAGCAATGTATACAAACTTCAAGGAGTGGGCCGTTGAAGGAGTTGTTCTGATGATGTCATCGGCGGGAACAATAGAGGAGCAATAGAGAACAACAGATGAAAGGCCCCTCCCCTCGACTCGTGCCATGTCATGAGGATACCTGGACCACCTTGAGATGTACTTTTTGTTAAGTAAATCGGGTGATAAATGCAGTGAAATGGAGATTGGAGTGCGACTTGAAGCCCAGTTTAAGGGTCATGTGGAATCAACCATTTTTGATTCAGCTTTACCGAAAATGTATGCATGGAGTCAGCCATTGACACTAAGCTAAGGCAGGAGCAAGCAGGATTCAGCACATGACAAGGATGTATGTATGGTCCCCACACATTAACTTTTTACTTCATTCATTTTGGCTTTGGTAGTATACACGGTGTCACGGTTGAAGATTCTGAGATTCTATGTATTGTCATTATGAGCAATGCCAAAGAATTTTCAAACCCAGAGTTCAAAGTGGCCAACGTGGGAACACGTCAAGAAGCAGACTCAGACCAGACAGGGGTTTGTGGAGTCAATGAGAGAAATAAAATTGTCTTCCTTAGATGTAACTTTTCTCTGTAGACACAACCTAGATTCAAGCCAATGTCAAGTAGCTCAACATGTCATTAAAACAACCTTGTGAAAGTGACAAACGGACATGTTCTATTTTTCGTTAAAAAAACAGCTTTATATCTAAGAAGTCCCTTTGATTTGATGGCCTGCATGACCGTTAAACCTGATGATGTTTCTGTGCATGAGCTTAGCTAGCTAACGTTGCTATGACATCAATTACTGACGTGATCAGGATTTCTATTGGAGAAGCAGTTTCTGGACCTCTTCATACAGTATATATTCTCTTTGGCAGTACCCTCTCTTAGTGGTTCCCTGTGCAGTCTGGAGTGAGACAGGCCCGGTGTCACACATCTCTCATATCTTTTACTTTATTACAATTTAATGGATCATGACCAAAACCATGAAGTGGATTGAAGTATAGAATATGTGATCTTTGTCGGCCTATGTGGACAACTCTCTGGCTAGAGGGTCTTGTACACTTTGATCTAGTATGACCCTGTTGGTCATACATGCCGTGAATATTGCCTGAATGAACTGGTTCATTAATGGTCACATACTCTACCATACTTTCTTGTCTAAAATTACAACATATCTGGCCCAGATGGTCGCATGGACTTCTACTCGGTACGCATGGACTTCTACTCTGTATTATTATTTTTTTCGTTTCCATATTGCTACTGCTTGCTTTTTGGGGGTTTAGACCAGGTTGTTGTGAAGCACTTTGTGACAATCATTGTTGTGAAAAAAGCTATATAAATAACATGTGCATTACTAGATTTTGATGTGTTACACCAAAGCATCATTTGTGAGAGGATTTGATAATTTTCTGTACCTTTCTTTAATTAATTGAACATCTCAAAATGAGCTTGATTTATGTTATCTTGACAATGTGCAATCGTTAAGTGCTCCAAAATGGAAACGTTATTTTCTGAAATATAATTAGAGGAGTGGTGGGTGGCATTTGGGACCTTGAGGTGCTTGTCGGCCTTCAGAAAGTATTCACACCCCTTGACTTTTTCCACATTTTGTTGTGTTACAACCTGAATTTTAAATTGATTAAATTTACATTTTTTGGTCCCTGGCCTACACACAATACCCTATAATGTCCAAGTGGAATTATCTTTTTCTGAATTTGTACAAATTAATTGAAAATGACAAGCTGAAATGTCTTGAGTCAATAAGTATTCAACCCCTTTGTTATGGCAAGCCTAAATAAGTTCAGGACTAAACTTTTGCTTAACAAGTCACATAATAAGTTATATGGATGCACTCTGCACGCAATAATAGTGTTTAACATCATTTTTGATTGACTATCTCATATATGTACCCCACACATACAATTATCTCTAAGGTCCCTCAGTCGAAAAGTGAATTTCAAACACAGATTCAACCACAAAGACCAGTGAGGTTTTCCAATGCCTTGCAAAGAAGGGCACCTATTGGTAGATGGACAAAAATAAAAAAGCAGACATTGATTATCCCTTTGAGCATGGTGAAATTATTAATTACACTTTGGATGGTGTAGCAATACACTCAGTCACTACAAAGATACAGGTATCCTTCCTAACTCAGTTTCCAGAGTGGAAGGAAACCGCTCGGGATTTCACCTTGAGGACAATGGTTACTTTAAAACACTTTGATAGATTACGTATTCCTGTGCCTGTCTCCTGATCATTATATACAGCGTGACAATAGATAGATTATAGATAGATAGATAGATAGATAGATAGATAGATAGATAGATAGATAGATAGATAGATAGATAGATAGATAGATAGATAGATAGATAGATAGATAGATAGATAGATAGATAGATAGATAGATAGATAGATAGATAGATAGATAGATAGATAGATACTTTATTGATCCCCGAGGGGGACATTTCTTTGTCAAGCAGCTACAACAAAACATAGGGCAGGTGCAAAATGCCAGAACGAAAATACACAAAAGACAGATACACGATACATGATACATAGAGCGGCAGTATGAAAAAGTATAGAAATACAAAATATCTGGAGTGCAAAAAAAGCTATAAAAAGACATTGAATAGTATGGGTGGTTGGCTGAATATGTACACTATACATTGGTGGATGTTGGATGGTTAACTATACTATACAGTTCGATGGCAGAGAAATACTTCAATAGCTAAAAATGCATATGATATGAGTGAGGGTAATAATAGTTTACTTAATAGACAGACTGGTTAAATGAACAGGTAAGTGAATATTCTGCATGGTTAAATTAGCTGTACAGGTAAATATACAGTTATATTTACAGGTAAGTGAATACTTGCATGGTTACATAAACTGTACAGGTAAATGACAGGAAGAGATACTTAAATAGCTAAATGTGTGTATGATATAATTTGGGGTAATAATAGTAATTCCCTTAAAATACAGTCCTTAGTGCGCAGGGTTTAATTACAGATAACTGCATGTATTGCACATTCGATATACTAAAAGCAATGAAAAAAGATGCAACTGACAGGATACTAATATGCATTCCTGAGTGAATGACTACGTAAGTTTAGTCCAAGAATAACTTGCAATATTGCACGTGATATGATATTACAACTGTACATGAGTATGTATATACAGACCTGAATTAATAAATAAGTCATGAGTGAATGAGTGATTACGGACCAGAGTTACTCACAGATGGATGCATAATTGTTAAACTAGGTCCTAGCACCCCAACAGTTCCAGGTCTGTGTTGCTGACGGCACGGCACCCCGGTGAGGCATTATATAGTCTAATAGCCAACGGCAGGAAGGACATCCTGTAGCGCTCTCTGTGGGATCAGTCTGTGACTGAAGGTGCTCCTCTGCGTCATAACCATGGCATGCAGAAGGTGGGTAATGTTGTCCATGATGGCCAGCAGTTTGGCCAGGATCCGTCTCTCCGCCACCTCTAGAGTGTCAAGGCTCATCCCCAGGACAGAGCTAGCCTTCCTGATTAGCTTATTTACCCGAGAAGCATCACCGGCTTTTATGTTGGCTCCCCAGCACACCACTGCAAAAACGATTGCACTGGCCACCACAGACTGGTAGAAGGTATGCAGTAGTTTACTGCACACGTTGAAGGACCTGAGCCTCCTCAGAAGGTAGAGTCGGCTCTGGCCCTTTTTGTACAGGGCCCCGGTGTTACCAGCCCATTCCAGCCTATTGTCCATGTGGACTCCCAGGAACTTGTATGACCCAACCATTTCCACATCCATCCCCTGTATAGGGACTGCAGTCAGTTGTGCCTTGGTTCTCCTGAAGTCCACCACCATCTCCTTTGTTTTGATGATGTTGAGCTGAAGGTGGTTCTGCTCCCACCACAACACAATGTCACTGATTGTGCTCCTATACTCCTCCTCCTGCCCACCCCTGATGCACCCTACAATTGCGGAGTCATCCGAGAACTTCTATAGGTGGCATGTTTCAGAGTTATATCTGAAGTCCGAGGTGTAGAGGGTGAACAGGAAGGGGGACAGGACCGTTCCCTGGGGGGCCCCTGTGTTGCTCACTGCCCGTTCTGACACACAGCTCTGTAGTCGCACAAATTGTGGCCTACCGGTCAGGTAGTCCGTGACCCAAGAGACTAAGGGTGCTTCCACTTTCATCCTCTTCATCTTCTCACCCAGTAGCAGGGGCTGAATGGTATTGAAGGCACTAGAGGAGTAAAAAAACATAACCCTCACAGTGCAACCTGCGTTGTCCAGGTGAGAGTAGGCCCTCTGCAGAAGGTAGATGATTGCATCATCCACCCCGATGTTGCGCTGGTATGCATAGTTTAATGGCTGTGAGAAAACTGAGGATGGATCATGAACATTGTAGTTACTTCACAATACTAACCTAACTGACAGTGAAAAGAAGGAAGCCTGTACAGAATATAAATATTCTAAAACATGCATCCTATTTTGCAACAAGGCACTAAAGTAATACTGCAAAAAATGTGGCAAAGCAATTCACTTTTTGTCCTGAATACAAAGTGTTATTTTTGGGGCAAATCCAATGCAACCCATTACTGAGTACCACTCTCCATATTTTCAAGTATAGTGGTGGCTGCGTCATGTTATGTGTATGCTTGTAATCGTTAAGGACTGGGGAGTTTTTCAGGATAAAAAAGAAACAGAATGGAGCTAAGCACAGTCAAAATCCTAGAGAAAAACCTGGTTTAGTCTTCTTTCCACCAGACACTGGGAGATGAATTCACCTTCCAGCAGGACAATAACCTAAAACACAAGGCCAAATATACACTGTAGTTGCTTACCAAGAAGCGATGAAAGTTACAGTTTTGACTTAAATCTACTAGAAAAGCAATGGCAAAACCTGAAAATGGTTGTCTAGCAATGATCAACAACCAATCTGACAGAGCTTGAAGAATTTTGAAAATAATAATTGTCAAATGTTGCACAATCCAGAAAGCTTTTAGAGACTTACCCTGTCACACCCTGATCTGTTTCACCTGTCTGTGTGCTTGTCTCCAACCCCTCCAGGTGTCGCCCATCTTCCCCATTATCCCCTTTGCCTTCCCCTGTTGGTATAATAAACATTGTTATTCCGACGTTGTCTGCGCCTCGGTCTTACGTGATATACCCAGAAAGACGCACAGCTGTAATTGCTGTCAAATGTGCTTCTACAAAGTATTGACTCAGGGATGTCAATACTTATGTAAATTAAAATATTTCTATACATTTGCACAAATTTCCACAAAACAAATTTACTTAGTAAATATGGGGTGTGGTATGTAGATGGGTGAGAAAAAAATATCAATTTAATACATTTTGAATTACATTTACATTTACATTTTAGTCATTTAGCAGACGCTTTTATCCAGAGTGACTTACAGTTAGTTAGTGAATACATGTTCATACTTTCTTCGTACTTCAGGCTGTAACACAACAAAATGTGAAATAAGTCATGAATAGCAGTCCGCTCCACCGGTGCCTAGTCCGGGTCCGGCCGTCTGCTCCGCTCCAGTGCCAGAGCAGTCCGCTCCACCGGTGCCGAGTCTGGGTCCGGCCGTCTGCTCCGCTCCAGTGCCAGAGGAGTCCGCTCCACCGGTGCCTAGTCCGGGCCCGGTTATTTGCCCCGCTCCATGGTCATAAGGAGAGAGCATGGCACTAGCCTTTTGCTTGTCTATGTAGCCATGGTCAGAGTCTGACAGGTCTATTATTTCTGTTTCTGGTGGTGGTTTGTGTTGGATCCCTAATTAGAGGCAGCTGCAGTGCATTGTCTCTAATTAGGGATCCTACATATGTTTGTATATTCCACACCTGGGTGTGGGTCATTGTATATATCTATGTCACAGTGATAAAGTGCGTTTTCAGGTAGCGGGTTTACGTTGTAGATTTCGTGTCTGTGCAAAGTAAGTGTGTTTCCGTGTTCTTGATATCGGGTTTACTTTGTAGATTTCGTGTCTGTGCAAAGTAAGTGTGTTTCCATGTTCTGATATCGAGTTTACTTTGTATAGTTCATCATTTTTGTATTTCTCAAATTAAAATAAATAATGTCGAACTTTAACTGCGCTGCGCCTTGGTCGCTCACCATACCGACTCGTGACGCACTCGGTGTCCTCGAAAAAGTTATTGGACAACGTTAAGGGATGGTATGGGTTTGTAAATGGCAGGACTATCTGATACTTTATGTTCCCTAATGTCCAGTTTCATTCCAGCACAGGAGCAGACATACTGCAAGTGCGTCAGGGAGAGTTACAGTAGGTCTGGTTATATCTGTCATTGAAGCTTTTATCATTGAAACGGAGGCTCGCGAGAGTATGACAAAAACAGACTTACCATAAGGTAGTGCTAGAGGACATTTATTCAGGTCACATCAACGTTTTTGATTTAACCTAGACAATGTCAAGAGAATGCTTTGTTTATAAAAGTCTCTGAATTTCAGTAAATGGTGAAAATGTGTTTTTGACTTTACAATTTATTATGAAAATAATGTAACCAATGAGGTTGGAGTAGGTCTTTAGCAGCGAATTTTGTATTCACGGATTACATTTTTATTTAAAGTTTTGCAAAAGGTGGTCTAAGATGTGGGAAAAGTGGAAGTTGGAATTATTTTGGAGTGGACGAACGTGCGCAGGTAGCCTACTTTTTGATGTGATTTGTTTTACAATCAGATGACAACATCATGACTGGTTGTAGTATGACATAAATAAAGACCCCCTGAATGTCACAGTATAATTCGCCCTCTGTAGGTTTCAACATATATCCCAAAATGGTTTGTACGCAACTGAGAAACTGAAATCAAACACTGGTGCATCGTCAATGTATGACCACTGGGGGGCACACTAGTATTAATAATTGATGATTTGTGAACGTAACAAAAACAATGCTACAGTGGCTTGGCATGTTTCAAGAAATCCTTTTTGTGTATATAGTTGTGTTAAGAGTCTAGAGAGCTTGTATATAATGAAATAGCAACACAACGTCTGTTTACTGCAGATGTGATTCACAGTAGCCATACACTTAGAAAAAATGGTTCCAAAAGCCTTCTTGTCCCCATAGGAGCATCCTTTTTGGTTCCAGGTAGAACACATTTTAGTTCCAGGTAGAATCTTTTGGAGTTCCAGGTAGAACCCACATGGAACCCAAAAACGGTTCTTCAAAGGGTTTTCCAATGGCAGGGATGGGCAACTATGATGGGGGAGGGGCCACAAAAAGAACAGCATTCACCCCCTCCACCTTTAATGTGACTGTTGTTGTGACACACCCACAGTGAACTGTGCACACGTGCACTCTGAAAAGCAGGTCCAGCTGTCGCATTGGTTTTGCAAAGACAAACATTATCTGAAAGAATGACAATCTGTGTCACATCGGACATCCTTTGAGCCAAAATTGAAGCATGTTCCTTGTTTATTGATAGCACGGAGTCATTGTTAATGGCTGTCTAACAGGCCAATTAGACAGATGATCTGATGTACTTTGATAGGACTCCCTGACGGATTATGATTTAACTGCTTAGATTCTCTGTTTGAGTGGGTGTTTTATAATAGGATGAAGAGAGAGGTGGTGGGGTGAGGGTTTTGTTGTGATTAATGCGAGAACATGCCAAAGGAGTAATCCTTCCACTACTCATACCCCTTGTACAGCAGCACAAAAGAAAGGCTCACCATCAAAGAAAGCACAACAACACATACCGCAACAAGTAACAAACTAGACGATGTGAACAGCATCCAAATGTTATTAGTGGAGTGCTGTGCCAGTTTTCTGTCTGTGGGTTCTGGGGGGGAAAGGAGGTGGGAGGTCTGTTGTGCTTCAATAAACTGGGGGGAAGAAGGAGGGTGTGAAGAAGAACACGTTAATCTGCCTTCACTTGACAGCCCTTTCTGCCTGACATGCTGCTGGCTCCCTAACAGTCTTCCAGACCCACAACCACAGCATCATGATGGGACATCTTACATGGGCAGGCTCCTCTCCCGCGGTTCCAGGGGTCTGCTTGATATTCTACTGACGTTGTTTTCGTCGTTATTGTATTTCTGATTCTCTGGTCCCCATCTGAGGAGGGAGAGGGGGGTAGAGATCATAGTAGAGGGGAGAGGATAGAGTGAGACAGGAAGGAAGATTCAACTGAGCATCTCTCAAGTTAACCTCCCCACCTCAAACCCATGTTGTGTACTACAGCTCATCATCAGATGTCAGAGGAAGTGGTAAGAGAACAGTCAAGAGAACAGTCCAACTCCGCTCATGAGGCCATTGCTCTCATCATCCGTCCTACAGTGCTGTTGTCATAGGAGATAAGCAAATTCCTAGCCAACTGACAAGACTGGAAGGAGGACAGACTGCAATCCTGATTCTCATATATTATTTTATTTTATCAATAAATGTTTTCTTTTTCCTGAGGTTTCAGAATTTAGGCTTGTATTGCACTTGATTTTGGCACATGCTATTAAAGGAACCACATGAACCAATGGGTGTCAGCCAACTCGAAACAGCTAGTCAGGTCAACTCTGGCAATGCCATTGGTTCATGTGGTTCAAATGTGTTCTGGCATGTTCTAAAGGTTTAACATGACAGCAGTTAACAGTTAATAGTATAGCAGCTCATTATATATTTTTATTTTTTATTTTATTTAACCTTTATTTTACTAGGCAAGTCAGTTAAGAACAAATTCTTATTTACAATGACAATTCATGCCATTTCTGCAGCCTGATACATGTAGCTTAAATACATGCTTTTCTCTTGTTCATCCAATGAACGTTCAAATGCTATGTATATTTAGAAACTCAGCAAACAGACCATAGGATACGAGGGTTAAGGGGTCAGTGGTAACACAAACATGGTGGCCTCACCAACTGTCTTTTCACCGAGAACATCAACATTCTCTCCTGGTCAGGTTGTTGTTGTTTGCTGGCTGCTCCACAGGTGTCGCTCTGATAATGGAGCTGAGGATAGACAATGAGTTGATTGTGTCCAGGCACAGGGTCATGTCCTGTTTTCTGTCCTCAGGCTAGTTGGCAACATGGTTCAATGCCCTTCACCTATTTAGGACTTCCTGTGTTCTTGGCAACAGCTTCTCTCTCCCATTTGGAACTAGCAGCTAAGGCACAGAACATAGCACATCGACAGATGGATATTATTGTACAGACCCTTGTTCACTAATGGAAATAACTACAAATGACGACATGCAGCCACAAACTGGTCTATTTATTTCAGAAACTCAAATGGTTAACGTTATCATAACGAGGGAAACGTAAACCGATGATGGTTAGTGTGTTGTCTTCTTAATACTGCTTTCTAGTGAGAGTCTACCTTAAGAAACTCCAATTCTCAGAAGGGAACTGCTTCCATGGCAACCGTTTTCAATTCACTCCATTATCATATTATTTCCAGATGTAGTATTTTAAGCCTTCCCTTTCAAACTATGGCTGCACTGTTTGGCAAGACCTATTGCTCCGAGGACTCAAAGCACAGCAGTAGTGTATAATGTAATGTATATATTGCACGACTGTGCAGACTCAGGACTCCCTAAAGCCTGAACATTTACAGTATCTAGGAACAGTAGATATAGCAGCAGCAGCAACTGATCATTAAGTTATTAAGTTATTTAATTTTTTTACCAGCAGTGATCCCCTTTAAAGTAGATTAAAGGGTTGTCCTTTATGCAATGGTGCTTTCATTTGGTTAAGCTCAAATGTCATCCCCTCAAACATAATTACAAATGTGGACTGAGACGGTTTGATTTGTGTGAGGGATCTGTTTAGTATAAACCCTGCCATAGTCTCCAGGGATGGATCTGATGTCTGTCACCTTTTCCCCGTGCTGGAATACGTTAGAACCATGCTTACACTTCTTATACTCCTCTCAGCTGGACAGTCTTAACAAAACAACTCGCTATTTAATCTCTTAACTTCTCTGCTTTTGCTTTATCTGACTCCTTTAACCCTTCTCTCAGCACATGACTCCCACATCAGCTGCTACACACTGTTATCATATATCAGAACAATATTGTTCTTGTTGGAATGGCAACAACACTGGGCTGGCCCACGGATGTCAGAACAATTCCTAGAATGCCTGGATTGTTCCTGTTTTACACAGTGTGGTTAAAGGGACGTGCCACAGCCACGGTCACTGTAGTGGGTTTACAGTGTAGACAGAGAGTCTATTCTAGGTCTCAGTATAGGATGAGATTAACATTGGAAATGGATGTATTTTTTTTTTTTTTTTTTTTTTTTACTTCTAAAGCGCACAATGGAAGCTCAACATTAACCCTGGAAGTTTACATGTGGGAGGAGATATCAACCCATAACAACATAATCTTTCGAAAGGGGGCTTAAATTCATCAGAAGAGATACTAGATCCTGCTGTTGACAAGGCTGGGTTTCAACCACAGCGATATAAAACACGACAGGTCTGTATTTGGAGCAAAGCAGGGAAACACCCCCAGGTCACAGGTCACAGGGTACCAGGTGGGATTGTTTGAGCCTGTCCCATGTGATTAGTGTGTTGATTGGAAAAAGAGACCAAGCTGCCAATGGAAGAACAGGCAAACAAGCTCTTTTTACAGTACAAATGGCTATGGTTTACCAAGCTCTGCAGATGGGCAACCAAACCTAATTGCGGTATGTTGCAAGATGACACATGGTTTCTGCTCTCTATAGCTGGCACTATTCCCATGGCTTCAAACAGCCATGAAAAATAAGTTTGGCGTCGTTGACAGACACAAGCATACCCTCAGAAATGGACTACAATGCAATTTACAAACTATTTTGACATTGATTTGTCATGACAATGTACTGTGGATACTGGATACAATAACATTAGCATTTCAAAGAACACTTTGAACGTGAAGACAAAGTTAAACAAAAATAACATGCGTTTGTTTAATTCCCATGTTAGTTTATTGTTTAATCAGTCTTTGACTCAACAGACAATAGAGAAGATTACTGAAGCTACAGTATCTAAACATATATATGAGAAATGTATACTGTATTTGTGAGAGGACATGGTGTTTTTCCAGTAAAACTGTTAACATACAATATATACCGATATTTAATATTCTACATATACAGTATACTGGTATAAAGCATCACATCTGAAACTGGATTCATCTTGACATGTGTAGCTAAACCTCATGAAATAAAATACATTCTTATCTCTGCTTATATAAATGGATTTAAAAGAATAGCATATTTTAACATTTCCCACAAAAGTACAGTACTGGTTCTTTAAAAAAAGATACACATTTTGGTGGGTTATAATGGCTCAACTTAAAGGATGATGGAATCTGTCATGCTAAAACTAAGAATCACATTAAAGTGATGCTCCAAAGGTTTCGTATAATTTCAGCCAGTCATTTTGAAAGTAGTGGTCACGAGCCAAAATAGGTCCCCGAAAATAGTGCACAATTGTGTACTATGTCATCCATTTCGTATGATATGTTAGAATCCCCCCCCCCCCCCCCCCCCCCCCCCACCCATTAATATATTTTTGTAATTCGTATGATATCTTACGTATTCTAATTCGTACAATATGTTATGAGTTTTGTAAGTGCTTAAGATCTTGGACAGAATCTTTAATTGTGCTGTTCCACATTTCAGTTCCTTTTCCTAACCATTCTTTATTTCCTGATGTTGTTGGTCATATCTAAAGGTAGCATAACATTGCTTCTAACTAAGTTTACCAAGAGCCAGAATCTGCCTTAGTCTTTTTATTGTGTGACATTTTCAGTGAACTCTACCATCATTCAACAACCCTAGGAATTAAAATTAGCCAAAATAAGTCTAGACATTAAGTCATTTGTTTGTTTCTGATAGTAGCAGAGCAGAACATGTGACATGTCTGTCCCTCTGTTGCTCTACTGCTCAAAAAGAACATTTCAACTGTAATAAATTAGAACTTTGACCAGAGCTTAAATAATGATTAACAGGGTGTGGACTCATTTCTAGGATTACTCAGCATGAAACTCTTAATGGTTTTGCTGATCTTGTAACCAAGTCAATACTTATCGTGAGGTGGCCTGGATACACCAGCAGTAGCAACACGTTTAAACAACGGGTTATAGCTTATTATTCTATTGTCTCTTTCTAAGTGAAGATGACTAAACTGACCTTTTCATTTTAGCAACAAAAACTCAGACACTTCATAGCATCACATAATCACATGCAATAAACGGACATCATCGTAACATGACGAGTGAAATGTGATTAACGTGTTCATTGTTTAGCTGAATTATAAACAGGACACGTTTTATATATAAACAGTCTTCCTCTTTAGTGGGGAGCAAGATCGCAAAGCAGCTGTGCAGGGTCACTTCTGTGCCTCCAAGGCAACTGTTCCCCACACAATGACTGGGTGTTGTGTGCAGGCAGTTAAGTGATAGCGTTCTAGGACACAAGAGGTAAGTTGGCCATGTCTGAACCCTGAATAGAAGCTGTGTGGAGAATTCACTTGGTAGTTCACATGATCCTATGTAATGCCGTAGGGGTGTGAAATCAAATTAGGTACATGTATAGTACTGTGTAATCTGCTGAGGGTAAAGAGCATGCAAAGGTTTTCTTTAGGTGCAAGACAGTGGAGGACAGAGAATGTGTCCATAATGGCACCCTGTTTCCTATATAGTGCACTACTGTTTAACAGGGCACATAGGGCTCCCTGATCAAATGTAATGCACTATTTAGGGAACAGGGTGCCATTTGAGACACATCCAGAGTGTTGTGGCCGGGGCTGGACAGGAACTCTTTAATGAAACATGGCCTCAGGCTCCGGGGCACTGGTTGGTCTGACATCATAATCAGTTTGCATTCCACTTCCTACCAGCAACATGCATAGTAGTAACATGCTGATTGACACATGAGATGATTGTTTCTCCAATAGTATAACTCATTGTCACACCAGTGTTGGTGTGCAGTGCAGTATCCCTACAGCCTGTGTTGGTGAATCACCCTGTGTGTATTAGGAGAAGAGAAAAAAGCATTACAGCTGCTTTGCGCCCCCAATCTAACAACCAAGTTGATAATGCACTTAGTGGTTTCTACTTGGTTTGTCCTCTCTAAATAAAGTCAAGTTCTGGAAAGTCACTGAAGATTCCTTAGTTGCATTTAAAGTCAAGACTCCAGCCAGAGTAGCAGCAGTGGACCTGTAGATGACTTCTAAGGTCATGTGCTGCTGGCTCTGTGGGGTCTGCGATAACAAGTGCAGGCTGGGTAAGAGGGTGGGGGTAAGTAAGGCCTTGTCTCACGTCACCACCTGCTGCACTGTGGAGCGTTCGTGAGGGCAGGATGTGTCCCTGCAGTGTAGCCTCTTTAGCAGCCGCTGCAGCTTGTGGGAGAAGTTCTTGTTCATTTGCCTGTACATGAGAGGCATGGCGAAGCTACTGGAGAAGGCCAGCAGCTCTGACAGACACCTCAGGAAGAAGGAAATTGTAAGACGCTGTTTGTTGCTGTTGCCGTAGCTCCCTGGCGCCCCGGCAACAGTGTGTACCAGTAGAGTCATGTAGTACGGGGTCCATAGGACAAACTGCATGCAGACAGAGGCCAGCAGCAGCCTGTGGATAGAAGGGTCCAGGCGGGAGGAGTCCTGGTCCAGAGGGGTGGACTCCTTCCTAATGCGCAAGATGAGCACAAAAGCATACAGCACGGCCACGGCCGGCACCACGTAGCCAATGAACATCATGATGGCGTCCGCAGCCTCCTTATTCTGCATCTTGGAGCACTCGATGATCTTGGTGGAGACGTGGTTGCACACGTAGAAGAGCAGCGAGGAGAAGCTGGTGAGCACGGCACCGCCCCAGATGAAGCCGCACACGTGCTTGGTGTTGTACACGCTGGACATGTAGGTGCGTGGCAGCGCTCGCTCGATGTAGTAGTCCAGGCTGAGCAGCGTGGTGGAGTACATGATGACCAGCGAGGAGATGTTGAAGAGGATGAGCAGGGTGATGTAGATCTCGTTGTTGTACTCCCACACGGGCCAGCGGGTGAAGTTTGGGCCCAGAAGCTCCACGGGGGCCACCAGGTTGAGGACCAGGCCAGCGATGGCCATGTTGACGAAGTAGACGTCTGGCATGGTCATGGACATCTTGTTGGAGAGGTTGACCACCACCAGTAAGGCGTTGTAGCAGAGCCCTATGGGGAAGCACACCATGAGGTAGAACAAGGAGAAGACGGAAAGGATGAGGCCAAAGTCCTGGCAGAGCCGGTGTTCGGAACTGGAGTCCGTCTCATTGTAAGCCATACAGCTCCACATGGCTAGGGCTCTGATAGAGGGCTGCACTGGTGCACTGGCTTGGCTGGAGACAGACAGATATGGAGAGAGGAGAACAACATTAGTTAAGTTATCTTGTTTTTCATTACATAAACAAGTGCTGATGTGTGGTCAAATATTAACACTAATGACTGAGGAGAAAAGGGCTGATGTGTGGTCAAATACTAACACTGATGACTGAGAAGAAAAGGGCTGATGTGTGGTTAAGTATTAACACTGATGACTGAGGAGAAAAGGGCTGATGTGTGGTCAAATATTAACACTAATGACTGAGGAGAAAAAAAGGGCTGATGTGTGGTCAAATATTAAAACACTGATGACTGAGGAGAAAAGGGCTGATGTGTGGTCAAATATTAAAACACTGATGACTGAGGAGAAAACATCCTCAAGAGACCGGGGTTCAATCACCCGGTTCAATCACCCGGTTCAATCACCCGGTCTGACATTTCTCCACCCTCATCTGTCTTCCCGTCCTTCCTACTGTTTAAATTAAAACAACTAAAATATGAAGAGATAATGCGATTCCATTCTCCATTAAACAATCTCATAATCAATCATGAAGAAGATCAATCAGTAGACTGTTTAAATATGTTCTTCTATGTGGGAATTCACTAACTAAACTAAACAATAGGCATTGGTTTTTCAAATTTCAAGTGTTTCCTTGAGACGTTGCAGGACTTTATCTGTGTTATTGGTGTCATTCTTGTGGTTCTTTAAAAGTGCTACGCTGTGGAGGGAAGCAAGCGAGACCACTCACACACACACAGGGCAGACACGGCATGGCTGTTATGCCTGGGGTAACACCATTAATTCCACTTCATTGCATTTCACTGGCTGAATAAAAACTCCTCACAATATGTTTCATTGGCTAGCTCCAGCCTTAAAAAACATTCTTTCTTTCTGCAGTGTTCAGGGCCGCTCCAGCCAGAGCAATTGAGGCCCTTGTTCTAATGGAAGAATAAAAAACTGCATTTGTTTGACACCCGTGTAAACTCCCTTGCTCTCTCTGCTTCTTCATTTCTTTCTCTCTGTCTTTCTCTGTGCAGGCCCAGTCCTCTGTCACCGTCACATGCAGGGGCCAGGCTGCCTTTCACATGGCCTTCCAGATGAAGACCTCTTTCTTTACTATAGTCTGACTGCAGGCTGCTTGGCTTCTACTTCTTCCAGTCCATGCCTCTTCCAAAGCATGAGCGCCTTCTGTTCAGGTTACTACTCTGATTTGTGTGTGTGTGTGTGTGTGTGTGTTTGTGTGAGTGTGTGTGTGTGAGTGGGATGTTGCGGGTGATGGGTAGATTTATAGACTGTGAAATGTGATGTAGGTCCCCTGCGCCTGGCCGGACGGGCCCAGGGAGGGGTCAGTGTGGAGTGGACTGAGCGTGAGGTTGGAGTTCATGGCAAGGTCAGAGAGAACGCCTGGACACACGGAGGGGGGAGCGGCCTGACTGGGGATCAAACCTGCTGCTCCGCACAGTGCCGGGCTACTCATTAAAACACCAGTTACATAATAACTAACTCTGAACTGGAACATGCCACCTCAGATCATATTCATTCTGCTCAAGAAGACATGAAATCATATGCTTACAAAAGAGTTTCAGCAGAGAAAGGAACCAGGGGAGAATTCTCACCATTGTATTCAAGCTTGGACTGTTCATAATGAAAAACATAGAATCAATGATACGATTCCATTGAGAGATGTGGGGTTTGAGGCTTCGTAAAAAAAGCGAGACAACAACTTGTGATTTAAAAAGGTTGGATGAATCAACTGGTGCGCAAGCCGCTCTCGTGCGAAGTAAGGAAGCATACTTCCATGTTCATATTATGTAGTTTTTACCTGGTGACCGGTTAGACTACTACAATAGACAATTTCCGACAATGTTTTGGAAACGGAGCAGACGGAGGACTTTGTTTGCAAGAGGCTGAGGCCGGGAAGATGCCATTGCCAGTAAAGAGAACATTCCTCCTTTCAATTACGTAACCTCAGTTTTGGCCTGAGGACACACACACACACAAACACACTCACATACTACTCACACATATACAGCGGGTGAAATAAGTATTGAACACGTCACAATTTTCTCAGTAAATATATTTCCAAAGGTGCTATTGACATGAAATTTTCACCAGATGTTGGTAACAACCAAAGTAATCCATACATACAAAGAACAAAACAAATAAGTTCAGAAATTAAGTTATGTGTAATAATGTGAAATGACACAGGGAAAAAGTAATGAACACACTTACTGATATTTATTTAATACTTTGTACAAAAGCCTTTGTTGGTAATGACAGCTTCAAGACGCCTCCTGTATGGAGAAACTAGTCGCATGCATTGCTTTTGGCCCATTCTTCCACACAAACCTTGAAGGTTCCGTGGGCCTATTCTATGAATCTTGATCTTCAGTTCTTTCCATAGATTTTCAATGGGATTTAAGTCAGGTGATTGGCTGGGCCATTCTAGCAGCTTTATTTTCTTTCCTTGGCTGTGTGTTTGGGATCATTGTCTTGCTGAAATGTCCACCCTTGTTTCATCTTCATCATCCTGGTAGATGGCAGCAGATTTTTGTCAAGAATGTCTCGGTAAATTTGCCCATTCATCCTTCCTTCAATTATGTGAAGTTTGCCGGTACCATTTGCTGAAAAGCAGCCCCACACCATGATGTTCCCACCTCCAAACTTCACTTTTGGTATGGTGTTTTTAGGGTGATGTGCAGTGCCATTTCTCCTCCAAACATGGTGTGTATTATGACATCCAAACAGTTCAATTTTGCTCTCATCTGACCACACTATATTCTCCCATTATTTCACTGGCTTTTCCAAATGTTGTGCAGCAAACTTTAAACGAGCTTCAACATGCTTTTTTTTCAGCAATGGAGTCTTGCGTGGTGAGCGTGCATACAGGCCATGGCGGTGGAGTGCATTACTTACTGTTTTCTTTGAGACAACAGTACCTGCTAATTGCAGGTCTTTTTGAAGCTCTCCACAAGTGGTCCTTGGCTCTTGGACAACTCTTCTGATTATTCTTTTCACTCCTCTGTCAGAAATCTTGCGAGGAGCACCTGGTCGAGGCAAATTTATGGTGAAATGATTGTCTTTCCACTTCCGTATTATGGCCCCAACAGTGCTCACTGGAACATTCATAAGCTTAGAAATGCGCCTATAACCAATGCCATCATTATGTTTTGCAACAATTAGGTTGCGAAGGTCTTGAGACAGCTCTTTGCTTTTACCCATCATTAGATGTGTCTTGTGTGACACCTTGGCAATGAGACCTTTTTGTAGGCCATCAGTTGGGACTGAACCAGCTGATATTAATTTGCACTGACAGGGGGCTGGATTGCTTTTTAATTACTGATAGTTTTCAGCTGTTGTCTTGGCTTTCCATGACTTTTTGAACCTCCCTTTCTTCATGTGTTCAATACTTTTTCCCTGTGTCATTTCACATTACTTAATTTCTGAACTTATTTGTTTTGGTTTCTTTGTATGTATGGATTACTTGTGTTGTTACCAACATCTGGTGAAACTTTCATGTCAATAGCACCTTTGGAAATATATTTACTGAGAAAAATGGTGACGTGTTCAATACTTATTTCACCCGCTGTACATGCATATTGACGCCACACACTTTCACATATGCAGCTGCTACTCTGTTTATTATCTATCCTGATTGCCTAGTCACTTTTACCCCTACCTACATGTACATGTTACCTCAACTACCTCGTCTCCCTGCACATTGTCTCGGTATCGGTACTCCTTGAATATAGCCTTGTTATTGTTATTTTATTGTGCTACTACTTCCATTAGCTAATCTTTTCTAACTTTTTAACTCTGCATTGTTGGGAAAGGGCTCGTAAATAAGCATTTCACCGTAAAGTCTCCACCTGTTGTATTCGGCGCATGTGACCAATTTGATTTGACACACACAGTGTTTCTGTGTGCTCCTCCACACCTCTCCAGCTGTCTGTAAGGGTAGTACGCTGCATGGAGAGGTGTGCGCAGCAGGGGAGCGGTGTATGGTTACTCTTTCAAATACTCCCTTCCCAGAGACAGGTGAAATGGGTCTGCCACCGCCCCTTGTAAAAAACACTCTAAGACCACCAGGTGACTCGTTTTCTGCTTGAGTTTAAAGAGGTGGGGGGGGAAGGGCTCACTTAGACTAAAGACAAAGGCAAGTGAGTAACTTGATTTGGTCCTGTGGGTAAGGCAGATCCTTGGATGTCTCTGGGAGTAAGAACCTGCTGTACTGAACAGGAAGAACAGGTGTCTTGAGCTCTCAACCCCCTAGTTACAGTCGGTCTCTCCTCAAATCCAGTACACACTGAGTGTACAAAATATTAAGAACACCTTCCTAATACTGAATTGCACCAATGTTGGCGCTGGCCCAATTAAGAACACCTTCCTAATACTGAATTGCACCAATGTTGGCGCTGGCCCATGTTGACTCCAATGCTTCCCACAGTTGTGTCAAGGGAAACTGTTTAGCGTGAAAAAAAACAGCAGCGTTGCAGTTCTTGACACACTCAAACCGGTGTCTTGCCCATTCACCCTCTGAATGGCACACATACACAATCCATGTCTCAATTGTCTCAAGGCTTAAAACTCCTTCTTTAACCTGTCTCCTCCCCTTCATCTACACAAAAAAAGTGACATCAATAAGGGATCATAGCTTTCACCTGGATTGACCTGGTCAGTCTATGTCATGGAAAGAGCCGGTGTTCCTGATGCTTTGTACACTCGAGTGTATATTAAGCAATAAGGCCCGAGGGGGTGTGGTATATGACCAATATACCACGGCTAAGGGCTGTTCTTAAGCAAGGCGCAACTAATAGATGTTTTGTCATACCTGTGGTATACAGTCTGATATACCACAGCTGTCAGCCAATCAGCATTCAGGGCTCGAACCACCCAGTTTATATCTCCAGTATATAAATATGCGTTGTGTGTAAACTGTGTAACAATGCTGCAATGTACAGTAGTAGATACAGTATATTAGAATGAGCAATGTGAAGAACACAGTATATGAATACACAGTGTGAAAAACATTAAAAAAGAATGTTTAATGTTGTTTAATGTCTCTATATTCATGGGACAGCAGTGTTAGCTGTGTGAGTCCTCCCAGAGAGAGACCTTGGATAGTGTGTTCATAATTAAGTGTATGGACAACCAAAGGCGCAGCGCACGGTGAGCTTGAGACGTAATTGCCTTTTATGTCGCACTGTCATCCCCTCTTAATTACCCACACTGAACATAAAAACACAACTCATTGCTTTTGTATTCCAGTACAATATTTGTGTTGGAATAGACTGCAGTGCTTCTCTGTAAAGCTTTTTTTATTCACCGGTTTTCCAGAACCTTTTCTCACTCAACAGACCATGACAAAACATGGACTGGGATGGTAGATAGACGCATTTCGAAGGGTGTGAAAAAAGTGAGCTACGCCGATGATGGTTCTCTTACAGTAACAGGGCACACACAACACAACAGGGCATTCCATAGGCGCTTTCATCACTATAAAGGGCACCTGGTTGAGATGGGGAAAATGTCATTCACAGGACACCTGGTTGAATTATAAGAAGCCTTCGGTCAACAGTATGTCACGAAACCCTACCATGACTGGGGTATTACACTAGCCTGGTCCAATATTGCATGTTGTAACCATAGAAGTTGACTACAGCTGACTATTTAGTATGGGAACACCAAGATATTGATCCAAGGCAATCTGCTATTTTCACTCCATCTTCAAGGTTCAACATTGTTAGTTTAATATTATTACCCTCCAGACTGTTCAGGGATACAGATGGCCTTGACTTAGGGGTTTTTGATGTGGATAGTGTGACACGCTGTGATTGGCTCACACCCCTCATATCCCCGCTGGAATGTACAGCTATTTCTCAGAATCGCCTGAATGACATCACTAGATAGCACATACATGTCTGTAATCGTGTTTGATAGCAAGAGAAAGAGCAGCTTTTTGGAAGGCTCATACTGCACATTTAGAGACTTACTTTCAGATGTTGTGCAAAGTAACAACAGAACATTCAATCAACTCTGAATCTAACCACAATTAGATTTACATTTCATACAATCTCATTTCATACCATTCAAGCAATTTCCTCTGCTCAAAAATCTATCTATTCTCCCAAACAGCGTAACATTGGCATCACGTCTGGTTTTACACCAAATGTCCTCTTTGCACTTTGTTAGAGGCTAGTAGGAAACACACATTAACATTTCAGAACAATGAGAGAATACGTTACATGAATAATTCCACCTGTGAAAGTCCTTCAGCTCTCATGAATAGCTCCATTTGATATTCTCACTTGCTTTCTACTCCCTCAGAGCAGCATAACAAATGAGGGGAGCGGTGTGTGATTTGTGTTAAGGTGTCCGTTCTGGTGTTTCGCAGGCTTAGGGTTTGTTACATACCATAACGCTCAACAGTGTAAAACCTGATGCAGTTCCACTCATTATACTTAATTGCCGTACCATGACTTTGTTGCACAATCACAGCAAAACTACGAGCAAAACTATGCATTCTGGTTTTGTATGTCATGTGGCTTCTCTTACTACTTCAGCGCACAAAACCAGACTTATTTACAATATTGTGGTAAATAGTTCTGTTAATTTTGTCGGACACACTCTAATCTACTGACTTTTTCCCCACACTATTCCTCAACTCACCTCCGTCCAGCCGGTCCTTACTTTCAGGCAGTCTGTGTACTATACAGGCTAGACAAGAGACTAGGGGAGATAAAGAACAGTGATCAACCTCAGTCTAAAAGAGTGACCTTTGACCTCTGACCTCTTGAAAATTAGTGAAGTGATTGAAGGAAGACAATGTTGATGACGAAATGGGAAAATGTGGTAATATGTCTCTTATGTAATCCAGTAGAGACAGGTTGTCGGCTACACACTTGGAAAAACCCAGCCGAGTACTTCCCCTAGTTCTCATATAGGGGCATGGATTTATGTAAACTAATGAACTTCTGTTCTATATTGGCATTCCAGAGTTTTTCTTCATAAACGGCTTGACAAACTTTGAGATGCTGCAGGGCTGTAGAACTTCAGAGGGCCACTTGTTTCATGGCCATCAGAGGAGGATGAGCGTCCCTAAAGACTGATCAGCTGGAAAAACATTAGGCTACTATCACACTTGATGATAAATGTGTAGTCCTCAGTTACAGTTATTTCTCCACAACAAACACAGAGGACATGTTAAGAGAAATGTTTTGATGCTGTGGAGCTTGCAGTTAAGTGAATTTCGTCCTGTGGTGCCACAGCCATGGTGGCTTCCTATAGGGACGCCATGCTGAAGGTGTAGAGGCCACGAACAAAAGACTCAGTTCAATGATATTTCCACATTATGAGGTCACAATAACACTATAAAATTGTGAAAATTATGATAATGCCCTTTTAGTGTAAAAGGTTTAATAAAACGCCTCAATTTTCAGCCTATTCAGGTGGGATGGAGTATTTGGCCCACAGAATGACATCACAATGGGATCTGATTATTCTGACCAATGACCAGTCATCTTTTATTTGCATATGTATCCTACTACTTTGAAGGGGAAGACTCTAGAGCAGGGGTAGTCAACTATTGCCCTACGAGGTCCAGAGCCGGCTGGTTTTCTGTTCTACCTGAAAATGTATTACACCCACCTGGTTTCGTAGGTCTAAATCAGTGCCTGATTAAAGGGGAACATTGAAGAAGAAAAAAAGCAGTAGAACTGGCTTTGAGGTCCAGAGTTGAGTTTGAGGGCTCTAGAGTCTAAACCACACGTGTCAAACTCATTCCAAGGAGGGCAGAGTGTCTGTGGGTTTTCGCTCCTCCCTTGTACTTGATTGATGAATTAAGGTCACTAATTAGTAAGGAACTCCTCTCAGGATGTCTAGGGCTTAATTGAAAGGAACAAAAAATAACCACTCCAAAATATGTTATAACACTGTAATTAACCACCACTGAGACTTTTAATGAGTAACAAGTGTATCTATATAATAAACACAATTTCATGTATTAGTTACCAATTAAGTAACAACATGATGATATCAGTACATTGAGTAATATGGAAGTTACATATCAGTAGGCTACTATATCATGGGATGCAAAAGCAAAGCCAAAATTCAGTAATCTGTGACAGCATGGCCTGTCAGTCTTCTTGAACGTCACGTCACCTGCGCTACAGGTAGCAATAGTGTCCCATGATTTACTTGAGGACATTTCCACGTATAAGGACGCATGAGAACCAACATGTGAATTTCATAAGAGCATATCAAATTGGGTGTCAAATGAAACTTTTGTATTTATTAAAACATTTAATTATATAAAACAAATCAATAACAGAATTACTGCAATTGAATGAGCTACAAATGGGAAATCATACTAGTCACAAACCAGAGTTGGTCACCTGCGACTGTCCTCCCTTCCACTAGCATAATGTTGAAGTCGGAAGTTTACATACACTTAGGTTGAAGTCATTAAAACTCATTTTTCAACCACTCCACAGATTTCCTGTTAATAAACTATAGTTTTGGCAAGTTGGTTAGAACATCTACTTTGTGCATGACACAAGTAATTCTTCCAACAATTGTTTACAGACAGATTATTTCACTTATAATTCACTATATCACAATTCCAGTGGGTCAGACGTTTACATACACTAAGTTGACTGTGCCTTTAAACAGCTTGGAAAATTCTAGAAAATTATGTCATGGCTTTTGAAGCTTCTGACATCATTTGAGTCAATTGGAGGTGTACCTGTGGATGTATTTCAAGGCCTACCTTCAAACCCAGTGCCTCTTTGCTCAACATCATGGGAAAATCAAAAGAAATCAGCCAAAGAAATTGAAGACCTCCACAAGTCTGGTTCATCCTTGGGAGCAATTTCCAAACGCCTGAAGGTACCACGTTCACCTGTTCAAACAATAGTACGCAAGTATAAACACCATGCGACCACGCAGCCGCCATACCGCTCAGGAAGGATACGCGTTCTGTCTCCTAGAGATGAACGTACTTTGGTGCGAAAAGTGCAAATCAATCCCAGAACAACAGCAAAGGACCTTGTGAAGATGCTGGAGGAAACAGGTACAAAAGTATCTATATGCACATAAAACAAATCCTATATCGACATAACCTTAAAGGTTGCTCAGCAAGGAAGAAGCCACTGCTCCAAAACCGCCATAAAAAAGCCAGACTATGGTTTGCAACTGCACATAGGGACAAAGATCGTACTTTCTGGAGAAATGTCATCTGGTCTGATGAAACAAAAATAGAACTGTTTGGCCATAATGACCATCGTTATGTTTGGAGGAAAAGGGGGAGGCTTGCAAGCCGAAGAACACCATCCCAAACGTGGGGATGTGGGGGTGCTTTGCTGCAGGAGGGACTGGTGCACTTCACAAAATAGATGGCATCATGAGGAAGGAAAATTATGTGGATATATTGAAGCAACATCTCAAGACATCAGTCAGGAAGTTAAAGCTTGGTCGCAAATGGGTCTTCCAAATGGACAATGACCCCAAGCATACTTCCAAATTTGTGGCAAAATGGCTTAAGGACAACAAAGTCAATCTATTGGAGTGGCCATCACAAAGCCCTGACCTCAATCCTATAGAAAATTATTCTGACCCACTGGGAATGTGATGAAATAAATAAAAGCTGAAATAAATAATTATTAATAATTAACTATTATTCTAACATTTCACATTCTTAAAATAAAGTGCTGATCCTAACTGACCTAAGACAGGGAATTTTTACTAGGCTTAAATGTCAGGAAATATGAAAAACTGAGCTTAAATGTATTTGGCTAAGGTGTTTGAAAACTTCCGACTTCAACTGTATATTTAGCTCATACTTTCTCTTTCTGTTGCCTGGTAGTCAAAGTGAGAGTGTGAAAATAGTCTGGACAATCCCTCCTTCTCTCTCTTCTCTCTCGCCAGTTAATGTTACTTCTCCCGGCTCTTACTGACACCTACCCATGAGCCCCCTCTCTTTCCATTTACTGTAAGCAGCACCCGCGCTGGCCGTCGCTGGATTCTAATGAACTCTGCCCCCAAACAAGACCAAATTTGGTCGGTCTGGACCGGAACAAATCTGAATTAATCATAGAAAGTTCACAAGTTTGGGAAACCAATCTTGCATAAAAAACGGAGGGAGATTTTACCGTAATTCTGTTACCAAACGTTGCACCTGCACAGTTCTTCCAGTATATATGTTTTTGTAAAGTTTTCGGTGTAAATTGTTCAAAGTAGTCTAGTAGTTGTATGGTTTGGTAAACTTTGAAATTAATAGTTTTTGTTTGGCATACATTTTTAAATGAAAAATCTGAGTCTGAACATAAGCCCTTGATGCCATGCCAAGTCACAGGTGGACTGTAACAACATGGTTCCAGAGTATTTCGTATTATTCTGTATGGAAATCCGAGACACTCACACACATTTAGTATGATATGTTACATTTCATATGATATGTAGAAATTTGTGGATGTCCATCATCCATTTCGTATGATATGTAAAAAATTACAATTCGTATATGTTACAAATTGCAATTCATACAATATGTAATGAATTTTGCAAAACGTACAACATGTTACGAATTTAAAAAACGTATGATATGTTACAAATTCCAATTTGTTGTGGCTAACGATGGCTAGGTGCTAAAGGAGTTAGGGGTTACGGTTAGGAGTTAGGTTAAAGGGTTAGGGGAATGGTTAGCTAAAATATTTAAGGTTAGAGTTAGGGGAAGCGTTAGCTAACATGCTAAGTAGTTTCAAAGTAGTTAAAAAGTAGTAAGTAGTTACAAAGTTAGCTCAAATGCTAAAGTAATTCGTAACCATCCCAAACGTAACATACACTCAATATACAAAATAATGTGGACACCCCTTTAAATTTCTGGATTCAGCTATTTCAGCCACACCCATTGCTGACAGGTGTAAAAAAACAAGCACACAGCCATGCAATCTCCATAGACAGAAGAATGGCCTTCCTGAAGAGCTTACTGACTTTCATTGTGGCACTTTCACAGGGTGTCACCTTTCCAACAAGTTACATTTCTGCCCTGCTAGAGCTGCCCCAGTCAACTGTAAGAGCTGTTATTGCGAAGTGGATACATATAGGAGCAACAACAGCTCAGCCACGAAGTGGTAGACCACACAAGCTCACAGAACGGGGCCGCCGAGTGAAGAACCCCTCTCTACAGAGTTCCAAACTGCCTCTGGAAGCAACGTCAGCACAAGAACTGTTCGTCGGGAGCTTCTTGAAATGGGTTTCCATGGCCGAGCAGTCTCACACAATTATTATTATTTTATTTTTTATTTAACCTTTATTTAACTAGGCAAGTCAGTCAAGAACAATTTCTTATTTACAATGGCAGCCTACACCGGACTAACCGGTGATGCAGCCTGGATTTGAACCAGGGACTGCAGTGACACCTCTTGCACTGATATGCAGTGCCTTAGACCACTGCGCCACTCACAAGCCTAATATCACCATGCGCAATGCCAAGCATCAGCTGGAGTGGTGCATAGCTCGCCGCCATTGGACTCTGGAGCAGTGTAAACGTGTTCTCTGGAGTGATGAATCACGCTTCACCATCGGGCAGTCCGACTGACGAATCTGGGTTTGGCGGATGTCAGGAGAAAGCTACCTGCCCCAATGCATAGTGCCAACTGTAAAGTTTGGTGTTGGAGGAATAATGGTCTGGGCTGTTTTTCATGGTCGGGCTAGGTCCCTTAGTTCCAGTAAAGGAAAATCTTAACGCTACATTATAAGCGATTCTGTGCTTCCAACTTTGTGGCAACAGTTTGGGGAAGGCCCTTTCCTATTTAAACATGACAATGCTCCCGTGCACAAAGCGAGGTCCATACAGAAATGGTTTGTTTAGATTGGTGTGGAAGAACTTGACTAGCCTGCGCAGAGCCCTGACCTCAACCCCATCAAACACCTTTGAAATGAATTGGAACACCAACTGCGAGCCAGACCTAATCGCCCAACATCAGTGCACGACTTCACTAATGCTCTTGTGGCTGAATGGAAGCAAGTCCATGTAGCAATGTTCCAATATCTAGTGGAAAGCCTTCCCAGAAGAGTGGAGGCTGTGTTAGCAGCAAAGGGGGGAGAAACTCCATATTAATGCCCATGACTTTGGAATGAGATGTTCGACGAGCAGGTGTCCACATGCTTTTGGCCATGTAGTGTTTCATACTAATTAGAGTGTCCCGGATTTACGTTTACTATGTTACAGTATGTCTAGTCTATGAGACCAGTCTGACTTTAATGGTAGGTTAATGTCAAATGTCCATATGTTTATAAATTATATAATCCTTCAAATCAATGTTGTTGATGATAGTCACAGTATAACCTACCTTTGCATGAATTAGATTGCTGGTAATAGGGTATTTAGTGATTTACCACACCTATTTGTGCAAGTGTTTCCAGAAACATTGCTTCAGAGTTCTGTGATCACTGCTAATAAGTCAATTAAATGTTGGCTATCCAATCAAATGTTAAATGAACACACATGGATGGATGGATTATGTTAATTTAGACAAATTATTTAAAAGTCATCTGTGTGTTTATGTTTCTCAAAGCTTTTAAACGATTACTTTTTCATAACTTATTGAACTGTCTAATGCAATACATCCTGCTAAACTAAAAGCAATGTATCATTATATCGGTTACAGAATCTATACTCGCGGATACATATTCGGCTGCGATTTCCTATGAGTGCTACGGACCATTGGGATCTAAGCGAGGATAACTGTCATCTATAGTTGATAAAAACAACAATAACGTCTGCGAGGGTTTTGTTGGCCACTATATTCAACCACACGCTATATTTTATCATAGCCTACCTATTTATTCTACAGCCAAATTAAACAGTAAATGCAATGCTTTCGTCCCAGCATAGATAGGAAATATGTTTGTGTGAAACTCAATATGCAGTCTGATGAAAAAGGATAAAAACATTTTTGAAAAACTCACCAGAAAAGTAAAGATTTGGCTAGGCGACAATCTACGGAGGCATCAGGCTTTGCTGTACTTCCACTGACATTTCTCTGCAATTACATTTGGTGTTGCAACAAACGTCGTATCCTTTTCTATACGGAAAAAAATGTACTAAAACGGTAAAGTTAGATTACTTTTTACGTGGTAACTTGGGCTACTGCTGCATTAAGCAATACAGTTTCTAGTCTGACGAAGCTTGTTCTCGAAAGGGGAGGACGTTGACAACTTACTACGAATTGAGTGGTACTGAACCCTACAGTGTATACACACGTGACCCTCCCCCACCGGCTCCTTGGTTCGGTGGATGAGGCCCGACTGGCCCTCGACGCACTCATTGGACGAAGCAGATCAGGGGGTTTGGAGAGACTCTCAACAACATACCCCGCTTCTACATGCGCAAAACACCCAGTCATACGGAGTGAGCCTGACAGCAGTTTTAGGACAGTAATGTATGCTGTCATATGCAGAAAGAGTTGGTAGGAAAATCAGTTTTACTTTGAGTTTCTCGTTATCAGTGTTCTGTGTTTTTGTCTCTCTCAATCAGTAATAGCCTACTATTCACTGTAATTGTGAAAATGTATTCCTTATTACTCACAAGCAACAGGGTTGACTGGCTGTCTTCAAAGTGCATATGCGCGATGTATATCACAATCACCTGCTTCTAATATAAATCTAACAATTCCAAACGGATACGGCTCTAATTCTGAAAATAGAAATGTTGCTAGTAATAAGCAGACATGGTGATTATGCATGACGTAACAGGATTACATCTGGACAAGGAATGCCTCTATCAGATAACTGGAGCGAAGGCTATGTTTTACTCGAATCATTCACACCTCATCTCATTTGGTGTTTTCATTTGGTTATGTTTACATAAATAGATTTACCAAATCTGCATGACATGTTATTAATAGGGTGGGATGAACTGGCCTGTGGTCTGGTGTGAAGTGATTGTTGTTTGACAGGAGAGGGTTGTGAGTTTGGGGGTAGGTTTGTGTGTTGTCCCTGTCATGTCCCAGATAGGCAGGTCTAACCTAACCCTAACTGAAGAAATCTCGGAATTAGACAAATCTATCCTGATCTAACACTGGTTTGTACTGGTGGACTGGGCAGGCAGAGGGCTAACAGCAGAGGGCTTACAGCAGTCTCTGCTTTAACTGAGAGGGGGGAATCTTGTAATGCCAACAGGTACTGATGAACTGCCTTTTCTTAATAAACATATACTCAAACGATTAAGAAGGATGTTCCGTTAGTTATACCAACATTTATTACACAATAAGGTACACTGTTTGTGGTTGGAATGAGACTACTGGAGTTTGCTAAGAAGATTAAGGATTACAGAAGTAGTGGCCAACTGTAAATACTTTACTACTGCGCTGACCCACACAGAGAGAGGGTTTGTAATAAACTCTGTGTGTGTTCTAATTGGACAGCAGCCAGGTTCAAGCTCATATACAAATGACAGGGTGAAACATACTATTGATCATGTTGTTCCATCTTAAATCAGATTGTCTATAAACACTAATCTGTTAATTAATAAAGCAATAAGTCCCAAGGGGGTGTGGTATATGGCCAATATACCACGGCTAAGGGCTGTTCTTATGCACGACGCAACGCAGAGTGCCTGGATACAGCCCTTAGCCGTGGAATATTGGCAATATACCACAAAACCCTGAGGTGCCTTATTGTTATTTTAAACTGGTTACCAACGTAATTAGAGCAGTAAAAATACATGTTTTGTCATACCCGTGGTTTACTGTTATATATACCACAGCTTTCAGCCTATCAGCGAACCACCCACTTTATAATCATGTTTATAACAGTGTTGTAACTTCAAGAGATATTTCTGACCCAGATATGCCAGCATGATCATTTGCTTGGAAACCTACCTATTATATACTACAAGCTTGTGTTTTAGATGGGTATAGTCAATCTTGTTAAGAGTGAAATCACTGATTGTCCTTCTCACCGTTGTGGATTCGTTTTTAAGTGGATAATACATAAGGTATATTTTATTGTGGTATTTTGGATATGCAGTTTGATAGTGAAATCAATGCTGTTTTTTGGTTGGTCTTTGTTAGAACATATCACACAGAGAAGACATCCACTGTCAGCGTCATGTTACATTTCATTAGTCTGTGTGTCCTGCTAAAACTCACCTCTCGCAAAGTCTCCTTGAGATTTCTCTGAAGAGATTTCACCAGAGGTTTCTGATGACATTGTGACATCAGGTCTTTATTAGTGCTGGGCTCCTATGAACACAGAGCCACACTTTCATTTCCTGCTCTGCACCTGAGGGGCAGAAGAGATACTGCAATAAAACACCCTGGGCTGAACCCTCTGGGTCGTCAGTGGTATGAGGCATGTGATGGCCTTGCTGCTGCTGTTGTTTCATTAGAAACTTCCTGGTATACGCCCTATCTCTTCCTCACACCCTCTACTCAGACTGTGAACTCACTCGAGCAGATCTATTCCAGCTTTTGTAAATAGCTAAATAGTTAGGCCCAAGAGGATCCATGCAGCCGATTCCCTGGTGTAAGTGTTTCGCTTGAACCATTCAATGTGCTACTGTAAGACCATACAGAGGCACTAGGGGAGTATATGAATACCATGGCAGTAAGGATATGTGTCAGACCACAATGTTCTCCTCAGGGAAAAGGTTATGGTATTGATCTCCACCTTTTAAATAGGGAAATAGAGCATTATATTTTATGCCTCAGAGAGTTTACGTCATCCTGTTGATTGATGCGCTTTAGTGACGTGGGCTCAGTCACGTGGACTCATATTTACAATGCATATCCCCAATGAATATGGATGAACAAATCAAAGTTTTAAATCAAATCAAGCATTCTTTAGACAGCACATTTCAGGCATGGAATGCAACACAATTCCTGCTTTACAGGAAAAAAACTAATAGTGGTCTACACTTCGTGTTTGGCTGTGGGGGAAAGTATTGGGATTTGTCTGTGTTTGCCATTCATAGAGATTAAAGTGTACCTTTGTGTTTGGCACTGTGGGATTTATGTAACAAAAACACATAAACACATTTTAAAGTAGAGCTTCCTGAAATCCAGGATGTTCTAACACATAATTACAGGGTAAAATGCATGGTTGTGGCTGGACAGGTTTAAAACAGGGAACTCTAACCAAAAATGAGTTATTTTCAGTTCCTCCAGTTCTCCAGCTCCATCGTAAAGCTACATAAATGGCCTCTCGTTTTGAGTTGACTTGTGTTTAAAGTCCATGGGACAGCCAGGCCTAGCATGCTCCTTGCCAGAGACTCGTGTCTCGTGCTGTCTGACCCAGTTCCTGACTCTGGAACACAGTCTCTCCCAGGTATCTTCTGAGAAGTTTACCCCTCCTATGGATTACGCTGTTCTGGTATTACTATTTCTTCTGCTGATTTGTTTATACATTTGTAGTAATAACCGTACGTCAGGGAAGGAGTAAGGAAAGGGAGGTCGTCTGCATCCAGAGCATGAGACGATTGGCTGTTGTCTCCAATTTAGAGTGGAATTGTAAGCTGTCCAGTTTAGCTGGGGGAGTGCAGTGCTGGATAGGTAATGCAGGAATTTGAACCTCACGTGTGTCTGTTAGCTTTCACCGTCAGGCAGTGGTGGAAAAACTACTCAATTGTCATACTGGAGTAAAAGTAAAGATACCTTAATAGAAAAGGACTCAAGTAAAAGTGAAAGTCACCCAGTAAAATACTACTTGAGTAAAAGTCTAGAAGTATTTGGTTTTAGATGTACTTAAGTAGCAAAAGTAAATGGAATTGCTAAAATGTATTTAAGTATCGAAAGGAAACGTATAAACCATTTCAAATTCCTTATATTAAGCAAACCAGACGGGACAATTTTCTAGTTTATTTTATTGATGGATAACCAGGGGCACGCTCCAGCACTCAGACATAATTTAGAAACGAAGCACATGCGTTTAGTGAATCCACCAGATCAAAGGCAGTATGGAAACCAGGGATGTTCTCTTGATAAGTGTGTGAATTTGACAATTTTCCTGTCAAAATGTAATGAGTACTTTTGGGTGTCAGTGAAAATGTATGGAGTAAAAAGTACATTATTTTCTTTAGCAATGTAGTAAAGTAAAAGTATAAAAAGTAAAGCGAAGTACAGATACCCCAAAAAACTACTTAAGTAGTACTTGAAAGTACTTTACACCATTGCTGTCAGGGCTAGGATCACAGCACAGATGCACATTTGAATTCACTGGGATCTCTTGATTGGGCCAATACTGACTGAGAATGTGGTCTTGTTGTTGTGACGTTGGTTAAATTTGCCTTTGCACGCTGAAGAAGGGCTCATACACAAAACGTTTGTGCGGCAATACAAATATGCCAAATTGATTCACCGAAGTGCTGTCCTATTTTGGTTCTTTAAATTATAATGATCTCCCAGGGAAATGTAGAAGGAGTCAATAGGGTGCCATCTGACAAGATTATAGAGCCCAGTCTCCATTTCCCCCAACACCTTAGGATCTTAACCTTGCACAAGCATAGACTTTCCCCTCCCAATCTCATGCAGATATATTACAGTAACATTAACACCATGATGATGGCATTACAAGAGTCTTATCACAACCTATCATTGAAAGGGGGATTAAAGATTGTTTGTTTAATCTGACATAAATACATGTTTTGCTGGCAGCTCCAGCAGGAGCAGCTGTGACTCAGAGGTGAGAAATGATTAATGTGTGTATCCATGAACTAAAGGCAGGGGAAACAAACACTAGATAAGCTCACTGACAGGCAGACCTTGTAAAAGGGCAGAGACAGGCTAGAAATGAACAGCCTCGTATGATCTTCAAAGTCCCAGAATAGGAGTTAGAGATTCGATAGATCCTAATAGAATGTTAGGATCTATCGATAGAATGGATCCTAATTTGATCACCCTGTTGCAGGAGAACGTTCAAACTTGTAGTGTATTTGAGGTTTAAAGAGGCCTCTGAAGTTTATAATTACGAAAAATGTATCAACCCCTACAAAAATGTCCATGAATTATAATCCACATAATAATTCAATTTTCCTCATGCTGAAGATTATTTTCCTGCTGTAGAAAACTGTACATCTGTACACTACTCAACTGTCAAGTGTAATGAAGAACTCTGCATTCTGTATGATATTGTGATACTGTATATATCAGGGCTCCCGTAGTCTAAAGCACTGCATCTCAGTGCAAGAGGTGTCACTACAGTCCCTGGTTTGAATCCAGGCTGTATCACCCCTGGCTGTGATTGGGAGTCCCATAGGGCGGTGCACAATTGTCCCAGCGTCGTCCGGTGTAGGCCGCCATTGTAAAGAAGAATTTGTTCTTAACTTAATTGCCTAGTTAAATTAACAAAAAAATTACTCGGCAAGTCAGTTAAGAACAAATTCTTATTTACAATGACAGCCTACACCAGCCAAACCCAGGCAACGCTGGTCAATTGTGCACCGCCCTATGGGACTCGCAATCAAAGCTTGTGGTGATACAGCCTGGATTCAAACCAGGGTGTCTGTAGTGAAGCCTCTAGCACTGAGATGCAGTGCCTTAGATCGCTGCGCCACTCAGGAGTTAAATAAAGGTTAAATAAAATAAAAATATAGGGATTTGCTCAATGATAGCATTTTGGAAAGTTGTACTGTGGTCTGGTTTTACAAACATACTGTCAATCTGGATGTTTAACTCATTTTCGAAAAATGTTATTGAGTTACAGTGTTTGCTACTTCAAATGCTTTAGCCTTGAATGTTCACTCAACAATCTCCCTGTTGAATCTCCTTTATGTCAATTCAGTTCCTTCACAAAGAGTCTGTTCCATGAGTCAAACTAGGCCATGTTAGAGGTATTTCATATTCTGCCCCCTTATATGATAAGCAGCATTGTTCTGCCCCCTTATATGTCCTTCATGGTTTTATCCTAATGTGAGTCATACTGAGAATTAATGGGACAGGCATCTTATCATCACTGGTGGAATGAGGGCTGTACAGTAAGCATGCAGGCTACTGTGTATGAGGATGCATTCAGCTCTGAATGTTCTGCTCTAAAAGTCGTCCTCATATCGACCATGACCAAACACAGACCGTGATGAAGCAGAGACGGTCTCTCCTAGAACCTTAACCTCTCTCTTTGTACTACACTGGTGCAGTATGACCTCCGGAGGCGTTGCTGTGCCGAATTGGAGGACTAACGGTTTTTATAGTGGATTGAAAGCATTTTGTGTTTGTATAATACAACTATGATAAGAAGCAGAACAACTGCTTAAGTGGGAGCAGATTTGTTCAGTGTTTTGCATTTCTGTCTGTGGGAGGATTTGTAGCATAGCTATACATGTCCTTTGCATTGAGAAGGGCGAGTGAGTGAGTGAGTGAGTGAGTGGTGGAGAGAGAGGGAAAAGGATTGAACCACCATGGGCCCTGAAGAGTAAATCACAGTTTATCCCCAATCAGGCTCTAAAATCTGTCCTATTCCTGGAAGCTCCAGCAGCACTGTAAGGCCACGTCCTGCGTTCACCTTCCTTTTAACACTAAAACTGCTGGGCCTTGAGGGACCTCCCTTCAAGCTAATGAGCAGTAATTTTGACTGCAACATTCTAACAGTGTAATTAATACATTTCATATATGCTATCATAAAAATAATCATGTTGGTTGTGTTTACAAAGTTCTAAGGTAACATTAGAATACGATTTGTATTTTATTTTAAATAACACATTCTCTGGCCTTACTGTTGGGAGAAGGAGGGACACCTGGTAAAACCATGAAGAAAATGCCCTCATAAAACTGGTTATAACTCCAATTGTGTTTGTGATATTAAGATTCTAACATCGGCAGTGGACTTATTTAGGACGAAGCGAGGCATGACTTTAAAAATGGCAGAGTAATTATTGTTTTAAATTCATGAGCAGTCAAAATGACTGCTTTAGCAGACGTTTATTGTTAAAGACATTAGGGCGACATATGGGCTGTTTACAAATGAAAGTCTGCCAGTACTCACAGCCCCGCTCACAGCTCACGGCTCCGTGTCAACTGTTTGCTCAGTCACTCTCACACCAGATGGCCAGAGACACGTAATACTGAATGTGTGGGTGATAATGAATAGAGGCAAGGCGGTGCTGAAACATTGACATGCTTCGATTCTAAAGAGAATGACTAAAGTCCTTCCTTGTAAATGGGAGGGTTGTTGAAATAGCATGTATTAGCTCTACCCTTTGAGGGCTCCCAAGTGGGGCAGCGGTCTAAGACACTGCATCTCAGTGCTAGAGGCATCTCTACAGACAACCTGGTTCAAATCCAGACTGTATCACAACTGTCTGTGATTGGGAGTCCCATAGGTCGGTGCACAATTGGCCCAGCGTCGTCTGAGTTTGGCTGGTGTAGGCTGTCATTGTAAATAAGAATATGTTCTTAACTGACTTGCCTAGTTAAATAAAGGTTATAATAATTATAAAATGCTTTCTGCTGCTCTTCCTGTCCCTGGGGCAAAGGCCTTCCCAGCAGCCTTCCCTTCTATGTTTGTGGACTTGTATGTTGAGGACAAGTCACTTAACTCTAACTGTGTTGTTAGGCATGTCCTAAGCTAGCAATAGGAAAACCAGCTGATTAGAAAGAGGTTGCACTTCTTTTTTACTGAAGGACATAAACAAAGTGATTTAGATTTTGACAAAGATGTAGAACAAACAAACATGTACACATGCACGCACACACACGCACACACACACACACACACACACACATACACACACACACACACACACACACACTTGCCTGTAAGCCCAGATAGAGGCCTGATGGTAGTGCACACTAAGCCCATTAAGTCTGGTGGAGATTATGGCCTATAGCAGGCAGAGGGACAGTACCGCCCCCCCCCCCCCCCCCCCCCCCCCCCCTAGTATGACTTCAAGATCCCATACAGACAACTAGCAGACAGTCATGTCTTATTAATGCAGTATACCAGAACACTGAGCACAGCCAGTTACAATAACTTATATATTTTCTCATCTTGCTCTGTGGATTTTGTTTAAGTGCTCTGTAAAGCTCAGAGATGGTGATTAATTGGAAATACACATACAAAAAAATACATTGTACACATTTACTGTCTGTTTAGTAAAAGGTTAAGACTTTCATTTGTCAGCTGTCTTTTTATAATGTTCTATTAGTGTAAAACAGGGCACGTCAACAGGTTGCATGGCAACAGGCCTGATGCTTAGTAACCTGTAAGGTTACCTAATGTTCGTTTCCCTGGGAGGAATCGCAGATGGGCACAAACAAGCTGTTTATCAGATCCAGCCTCCTGCAGGGAGGACATTGGCTTTATGATACAAACATCACTGTGACACGTCCTCTTGCTTGTGTTTTGTCCTGGTGATAGAGATGTGACGACTGTGACTGCACCACACTGAGGTTGTCATCCTGTCAGATGGGTTCATGGAAAAAGGCCTCTGGGACCGGGACCCCATGGGGCTGCTGATGTTTTGTAGGACTAGGACCAGCTACCCAGGCTGTGTGTGTGTGTGTGTTTGTGTGTGTTTGTGTTGACGCATATATACATGGATGTCCATCTGTGTGTACGGGGGCAGATATATGTATGCATTTCCAGGCGCTGCAGAAAGGGTATAGCATGGCATTGGCCCTGGATTAAGATAAGGCTGTGTAAGCCAGTTTCATAAGCCTGTGTGTGTGTGTGTGTGGTGCCTGTGTGTGTGTGTGTGTGTGTGTGTGTGTGTGGTGCCTGTGTGTGTGTGTGTGTGTGTGTGTGTGTGTGTGGTGCCTGTGTGTGTGTGTGTGTGTGTGTGTGTGTGTGTGTGGTGCCTGTGTTTGTGTGTTTGTCTGCCGGAACAAATAATGCTTTGGAAAGGTTTCATTTTCATCCGCTGTAGTACTCATATGACTTTCCCCATGTCTCATTAACCTTTTGTGCTTTGAAAGGCAAATGATGTAATGGGCAGTCAGGCAGGCAGGACTCTCCTTTGTTTATACTCAAATGAGTGGTGGGGCCTTGGCGGCAGGGGGCTGATAACATCTCTCCTGAGAGGCAGCATCTCCCTAGAGCCTCCCTCCACTGATGGGTTCATCTCCCTGGAAGGAGCCAAGGGGATCCTGCTCCACTGTTGGGCTCTACTCTGTCTCCTATCCCCAGACAACAAGCTTCAAGGGGGCTGCTGTAGGGCATAATTACTTTAGAGTCAGATGAAAATTAAACGAGGACATTGAATGAGTAATGGCAGAGTTACTCTGGCGAAAAAAACTGCCAACCAAAACACTGATGCTGTAATTCCCAGAGAGCCCATCCCAAATGTGCAGGATTGCATGCAGATGCGAGTACAAATACACACGTGCAAGAAAACACCCACTCACACACAGATGGGAGGTGTCCTCACACGCGTCATACTACTTGGCTGGAGAGAGGCCTGCGTTACAGAGAGACATTCCTGGAGTAAATTAACTGGGCAGATAGTGTTTTGGCACGCGTGTCCACAGGGAGATCACGAGGTTGAAGTGTCTTTGGCTCAGAGTAGTCAGTTAGTCAGGCAGCAGTAGCACATAAAACCTGGCAGCTGGATCTGTCTGACTACTGCTCTGAGTCTGTCCGACTACTGCTCTGAGTCTGTCCGACTACTGCTCTGAGTCCGTCCGACTACTGCTCTGAGTCCGTCCGACTACTGCTCCACTCAGCTCCAAACAGACCCATGGTGTCTTATGCCTCGATCACACCAACAGCGTCATTGCGCAAAATGGTAAGCAGCATCATCAGGATATGTGTGCAACAAAAGTTCAACAGTCACCTTCAGCTACCATTTCTGTCAAGCCATTTACGCATACAGTTTGATGTATTTGTTCGATAAATCCAACGTGTGCACCACACAGAACGCACTGCAACTGCCTCTGCAGCACAATGCTGCAAGGCAAACGTAGCGTTCCATTGGAAATGAATGCACTTCTGGTGTATCAAAATGCAATGACGCTGTCGGTGTGATAGAGGCGTTAGGGAGTGAGATGACTGACCTGAAGTCAACCCTGTAATGTTGCCTTTTCAATAACACCCACCTCCTTAGTGTTTTCTATGGCACCTTCCCTATTTTCCCCTTTTCATCATCTTGAGGGGAGATTTATACATGTTGTCTTCTGTCACATAATAGGAGGAGTCCACCTTGGGATAACACTCATATCCTGAGTGTAAGGGCAGAGAACGGCTCATGAGACACTCCAGGCGGCTCCTGTTATCAGAGCATATTGACCTTAAACTGAGATTAACCCCTAATCCTAATTCCAATCCTAACCCTTGCCAACCACACCGGCCTATGTGGTCACCCAAGCCAGACAGACACCACACCTTCAGCCTGGCAGTGGTCACATCTAGGTTAAATCATATAAAACACTCCAGCATGTCACCATCCACAGCTTTTATTAATGCAGCCTGGTCAGGAAAGTCCATGGTAATCCTCCTGCACCTAATCCAGTTAAGAATGTATAGGGTTTAGACGTGTTTATTGTCTGAGAGAACCCTTGTTGGTTTTAATGCTGATCCTTGAAGCCCATGCTACAATAGGCACACACTGTAGAGTCAGTCATTTCTTTCACATGCTGTTGGACATGCACATAGAATGACTGTGTAAGTGTAGAATTACTACATGGACTGAAACATTGGTACTAAGGTATGTGGAGGTAAATAGAGAGGCCAAGAACTAGAAGAGCAAATAGTACTAATTAACTCATTAATCATATCATATTTGTGAGTGTGTGTGTGTTTGTGTTGTCTGCCTGCGTTTTTGTTGCCTGCCTGCTTGTGTTTGTGTAATGATACTTGAATGACACACAATGCATTTTCCTGGTACTGGTAATCTGGGGTCTGTTATAGAAATATATTGGAACATTATTATTACCCAGAAATGCTGAACAGCTGGATCTTGACAAAGCCTTGTTACATACTGAATGAGCTCTTAACCCTGTGGTTCAAATGACATCATAAAGTATTTCCACAGGTTCAGCCTATTGTAACATAAGCAAAGTGATTAAGTATAGTCAGGAAATGTGACCTTTGGCCCCTGAAGTAGTGTTACAGTTGTTACCCTATTATACATGAGATTTCCTTAAAACTGCCTGTCTGTGGTAGCCAATAACTCTGTGGTTTTACATTTTATCCAGTTCCTTGCTCAAGGGCACATCGGCAAAATTCATTCACCTTTGGGATTCAAACCAGCAACCTTTCGGTTACTGTCTCAATGCTCTAACCTCTAGGCCACCTGCCGCACACTCTTTACACTCACTACAGGTGGCTGGGATGTTACAGATCAGATGTGTGTGTGTGCGTGCGTGCATCGGGGAGTGTGAAGCGGATGCTACCCCAGGATGTTGTTTGATTTCCTCCCCGTGTGGACAGGATCAGTCTGGCTCTGGGTGAAAAGAGACATAGACAAGAACAGAGCTGAGCCAGGATCAGTCTGGCTCTGGGTGTAAAGAGACATAGACAAGAACAGAGCTGAGTCAGGATCAGTCTGTCTCTGAGCCACCTGACCCATTATTCTCTGACATAAGCCACGATTATTATGCTGTTTGGTTCATCAGGTGCTGCAGCGCCACTGGATGAGTTCCGTCTGGCCTGGATGGGCACATATAACATATACAGTGGGGAGAACAAGTATTTGATACACTGCCGATTTTGCAGGTTTTCCCACTTACAAAGCATGTAGAAGTCTGTAATGTTTATCATAGGTACTCTTCAACTGTGAGTGACGGAATCTAAAACAAAAATCCAGAAAATCACATTGTATGATTTTTAGGTAATTAATTTGCATTTTATTGCATGACATAAGTATTTGATACATCAGAAAAACAGAACTTAATATTTGGTACAGAAACCTTTGTTTGCAATTACAGAGATCATACATTTCCTGTAGTTCTTGACCAGGTTTGCACACACTGCATCAGGGATTTTGGCCCACTCCTCCATACAGACCTTCTCCAGATCCTTCAGGTTTCGGGGCTGTCGCTGGGCAATACAGACTTTCAGCTCCCTCCAAAGATTTTCTATTGGGTTCAGGTCTGGAGACTGGCTAGGCCACTCTAGGACCTTGAGATGCTTCTTACGGAGCCACTCCTTAGTTGCCCTGGCTGTGTGTTTCGGGTCGTTGTCATGCTGGAAGACCCAGCCACGACCCATCTTCAATGCTCTTACTGAGGGAAGGAGGTTGTTGGCCAAGATCTCGCGATACATGGCCCCATCCATCCTCCCTTCAATACGGTGCAGTCGTCCTGTCCCCTTTGCAGAAAAGCATTCCCAAAGAATGATGTTTCCACCTCCATGCTTCACGGTTGGGATGGTGTTCTTGGGGTTGTTCTCATCCTTCTTCTTCCTCCAAACACGGCGAGTGGAGTTTAGACCAAAAAGCTCTATTATTGTCTCATCAGACCACATGACCTTCTCCCATTCCTCCTCTGGATCATCCAGATGGTCATTGGCAAACTTCAGACGGGCCTGGACATGCGCTGGCTTGAGCAGGGGGACCTTGTGTGCGCTGCAGGATTTTAATCCATGATGGCGTAGTGTGTTACTAATGGTTTTCTTTGAGACTGTGGTCCTGCCGTGTAGTTCTGGGCTGATCCCTCACCTTCCTCATGATCATTGATGCCACACGAGGTGAGATCTTGCATGGTGCCCCAGACCGAGGGAGATTGACCGTCATCTTGAACTTCTTCCATTTTCTAATAATTGTGCCAACAGTTGTTGCCTTCTCACCAAGCTGCTTGCCTATTGTCCTGTAGCCCATCCCAGCCTTGTGCAGGTCTACAATTTTATCCCTGATGTCCTTACACAGCTCTCTGGTCTTGGCCATTGTGGAGAGGTTGGAGTCTGTTTTGATTGAGTGTGTGGACAGGGGTCTTTTATACAGGTAATGAGTTCAAACAGGTGCAGTTAATACAGGTAATGAGTGGAGAACAGGAGAGCTTCTTAAAGAAAAACTAACAGGTCTGTGAGAGCCGGAATTCTTACTGGTTGGTAGGTGATCAAATACTTACGTCATGCAATAAAATGCAAATTAATTATTTAAAAATCCTACAATGTGATATTCTGGATTTTTGTTTTAGATTCCGTATCTCTCACAGTTGAAGTGTACCTATGATAAAAATTACAGACCTCTACATGCTTTGTAAGTAGGAAAACCTGCAAAATCGGCAGTGTATCAAATACTTGTTCTCCCCACTGTATAAGGTGTATTAGAAGGTTGCTGGGGCTGAGCAGCGGGTGACGGTGGGAGGCCGTCCACACACAGCTGTGTGTCTCTGTGTTTCATAGTGCCCCGGACCCAGCCAGAAACTTCACAATAATCATCAAGGTTCCAACCAAATGCCATGTCTATGTAGGTTTACTAAACATTGGCAACCTGTATGCGACAGAGTCCTGTTTAGATCCTGTCACCACAGGTGCTCATATTTCATGTCCCCATGGCTGCAACTGGTGGCTGGTGATAGGTCCTATTTACTGAAAACAAACCTGGCAAACAAAGCTTTTCCCTGATGGAAAGTATCAGATGGTAAATCTCTCAGGGCGAGAGTCTGGGTTCTGATGAACACCATTATAGGTGTTACAACTGCTTACTGTAAATTACTTACTCACTAGTTACTGGGTAACTGTTGCAACATACAGGAAATTCTCGTTACGCAATAGCAAACTATTTTAAATGGGAAATGATGATACTATTTGCTTAAACAACTGCAGTAGAGGTGCTACCTTAGATAATCAAATTGGAAATTAGTAAATTATGTAGCGCGTATATGCTTGAGTGTGTGTATGCGCATGTGTGTGTAACGGATGGGGAGTCAAGCACATCTCAGAGAGCTTTCCAGTTCCCTGGCATGTTTTACTCCCTTACACTGGCTCTGGCTCGGTTGGTTGTTTTTTTCCCCTTACACACTGTCAAATAGTGAAGAGGTCAAGAAAAATGACTACCCTCCTGCACTTTTTCTTCAATGGATCTCTCTCTCTCTTTCTCTCTCTCTCTCTCTCTCTCTCTCATCTGTGGAGTAGGACTTTATTTGTATTGAGCCCTGGCTCGCAGGCTAGAGTGTGTGTGTATATGTATGTGTATTATATTGCGGCCTGGCTCTCATATAAAGTGTTCAGTACAGAGTGGTTACTTTGGTCTTCATTCTGACTCACTGGCTTACTGCCTACTCCCTGCGGTCTACCATCCACTGTAAGAGCTGCCAGTGTGTGTGTGTGTGTGTGTGTGTGTGTGTGTGTGTGTGTGTGTGTGTGTGTGTGTGTGTGTGTGTGTGTGTGTGTGTGTGTGTGTGTGTGTGTGTGTGTGCGCACGTGCGTGCGTGCGTTTTCCACTGTTTTGAATGTTGTTCTATCTTTGAAAATGGCTTTGTTTTTGTCTGAAAACTAGGAAGAGAATGTCCAGTACAAATAAACACTTACACTGAGTGTACAAAACAAAACTGCTCTTTTCCAGGTGAAAGCTATGATCCCTTATTGATGTCACTTGTTAAATCCATTTCAATCAGTGTAGATGAAGGGGAGGAGACAGTTTAAACCTGAAATTAATGTAGGAGTGTTGTGTTTTTTATTTTTTTGTTGTTCCATCATCTTTGAAATGCAAGAGAAAGGCCATACAGTGATGTAGGATTCTGTAAGTAATTTAGATGTTGTCCACCTGATGGCAGCAGTGTGTGTGCAAAGTTTCACACTGATCCAGTGAAGAATTACATCACTACACAATATTTTGTATCAAGTCTGCCAGGAGTTTTTCCAAAGGTTCTGAATTAATTTTCAAGTACATAACTATAGAGAACATACAAAAATGCTATGGTAATACAAAATATAGAAGTTTACACACTGCCTGGAATGTCATGCATGATGGATCATTAGCTTTCCTACAGAAAAGACACTAATCCTCACACATCTAGATGGGGTGAGCGGAGGGTGTATAACCTTCTTCTAATCAGCTGATGTTTCTCAGCTAGCGTGGTTTGGTTTTTATAAGAGCATGATCATATATACTGAACAAAAAAGTGCAAGATGCAACAATTTCAAAGAAATCAGTCAATTTAAATAAATTCAGTAGGCCCTAATCTATGGATTTCACATGACTGGGAATACAGATATGCATCTGTTGGTCACAGATACTTAAAAAAATAAAGTATGGGTGTGGATCAGAAACCCAGTCAGTATCTAGTGTGACCACCATTTGACTCATGCAGCACGACACATCTCCTTTGCATAGAGTTGATCAGGCTGTTGATTGTGGCCTGCGGAAAGTTATCCCACTCCTCTTCAATGGCTGTGCAAAGTTGCTGGATATTAGTGGGAACTGGAACACACTGTTGTACACATCCATCCAGAGCATCACCAACATGCTCAATGGGTGACATGTCGGGTGAGTATGCAGGCCATGGAAGAACTGGGACATTTTCACTTTCCAGGAATTGTGCACAGATCCTTGCGATATGGAGATGTGCATTGTCATGCTAAAACATGAGGTGATGGAGGTGGATGAATGGCAAGATAATGGGACTCAGGATATCGTCACGGTATCTCTGTGCATTCAAATTGCCATTGATAAATGTGCAGTTGTGTTCATTGTCCGTAGTCTAAGCATGCCCATACCATAACCCACTCTGTTCACAACGTTGACATCAGCAAGCCGCTTGCCCACACGATGCCATACACGCTGCCATCTGTCATCTGCCGATACAGTTGAAACTGGCATTCATCCATGAAGAGCACACTTCTCCAGCATGCCAGTGGCCATCGAAGGTGAGCATTTGCCCACTGAAGTAGGTTACGACGCCTAACTGCAGTCAGGTCAAGACCCTGGTGAGGATGACGAGCATGCAGATGAGCTTCCCTGAGACAGATGAGATTTTCTGATAGTTTGTTCAGAAATTCTTCAGTTGGGCAAACCCACAGTTTCATCAGCTGTCCGGGTGGCTGGTCTCAGATTGAAGAAGCCAGATGAGGAGGTCTTGGGTTGGTGTGATTACGTACTGCCAAATTCATATTGGAGACGGGTTATTGTAGAGAAATTAACATTAAATTCTCTGGTAACAGCTCTGGTGGACATTCCTGCAGTCAGCAGGCCAATTGCACGCCCCCTCAAAGCATCAATGGCATTGTGTTGTGTGACAAAACTGCACATTTTTGAGTGGCCTTTTATTGTCCCCAGCACAAGGTGCACTTGTGTAATGATCATGCTGTTTAATCAGCTTCTTGATATGACACACCTGTCAGGTGGATGGATTATCTTGACAAGGAGAAATGCTCACTAACAGGGATGTAAACAAATGTGTACACAAAATTTGAGAAACAACATTTCTGGGATCTTTTATTTTTCCGATCATGAAACATCGGGCCAACACTTTACATGTTATGTTTATATTTCTGTTCATTTTAGTATAGTACTGTAGCTGCTAGCTCAGGAGATTTAAAAACCTGTCCTGTGATGGAGGAGAGGAGGTAGCTAGCATCACCTCAAGAGGCCCAGTTAGAGAACATTTTCATTAGACTTTAATGAAAGAGAGAAGAGATGCAGAGGCAATGCAGCCTTGACAGAGCAGAGTGAGTCGTCAGGGAAAAGAACGGCTGAGCTTGTCTTCTGAGAGATTTTCCTGTCTTTCGTTCACCTGGGGCACTTGGAGAAGTGCAGCTCTTCTCTTCTCTTCTGTACTGCAGCTCTGCAGCTTACCAACCCCTCATTAGTAATAGACCAACCTTGAGAAATGGAAGGTGAATGTTTGATACTAAGTAATATCAGTTAACCCAGACCTAAAGTCTGGTGTAATTTGTTAGCTGCTCGGTTAAGTTCTGAGTCCAAACACCTACAAAATCATGATTTGTCCAAATAACCAGTGACCTACACATCCTGTTCAGTCCCGACAGATTCTACGGTACCAGTTATGTTTATGTAGATCTGTCCACGAGAGATTAGATAATGTTTTTGTTTTTGTCACTAAGATACTCAAACTCTCATGTTTGTCAAACCACTGGACAACAGAACAGTAATACTTGTTTCTGATTGGACTATCCTGGTTACCTACAGATAAGTGTAATTGGTTCAGTACTGAACCAAATGTAAGATACCATCTAATGTCCCCATTCTACTCCTCAGCCCTGAGAGCTTTTAGCATTCATTTAAACAGGAGTCATAAACAGTCTCCCTCTGATGGTGTTGTGGAAAACAAAGCTATTTCATGGAAATCAAGCTATACCATTAATGGAGATTAGCTAGCTACCGCTGTAATACTGCGAATTCATTCCGAAACATAAGAATTGCATAATTTGCCTTTCCTCCTCATCTCATCCATATGGAACAGAGAGATCTTTCACTTAGTGTTCTGTTCTGCAGTGCTTCCCCACAAGTTTCTCATTAGACAACAGAGAGCTTGGCTTCATCAACATTACTAACATTTTGCCTATAGGCAGCTGATATATAGCTGAACCATGCGAAAGCCCCTGTAGATAAACAGAAAAGCTTTTTGTTCAGCAGTGATGGTGTGATAATTGAGAATGCAAGATGGGCTGAAACAAAGGCACTGATTGTCATGTTGTGCTGAACGTGGTTTTGATAGAAAGCTGTATAGTTTGGTAAGAATATTATCAGTATTTTACATAATGGATAAAGGCCTCTAAGGTGGTACTTACTCTACTGTTGTGTCTAGACAGTGTGACCAGAACCAGGGCAGAAAGTGAGAAGAACAGAGAGAGAGAGGCAACACATGAAGTGTGAGAATGGCAGTGACTCTTTGCAATCTGACCATTTATACCTCTGAGTGAAATTGTGTTCTTATGCACGGTCCGTCTCAGAAACTAGCAGCGCAGCAGAGTTGTGACTGCTACGCTGCATCTGAAGTGTGGAGAATGTGATTGGTGCAGGATGTTTGTGTAAGGGAATGAATGACAGCAGGTGGAGGAAAAGCTAATGATGTTAGTCAGCAATAAACAGGGCAGTACATCCTTAGGCTGATAGATGCACGTGACCTCTGCAGTCACTTTGTTACACTACGAGGTCAGTCTGAGTTGAGGAGAAAGATTGACGTCAAAAAGGCGTTTGGAGCTCTAGTGAAGCAGAGCAGAAGAATAATACCAATGTTGTAAAGCTAGGCATTCTGATGCTATTACCTTTTTTTTAAAAGCTCTTTCTCTAAAAGTTCCACTTACCTCAAATACCTGCCTCCCTTCCTGGATGTACTTAGCTCTTGATGACTCAGAGTAAGACTTTTCCAGAGTGCCGTCTATTTCTCTGGAAACACAGAGACTCATACAGAGTAGTACCCTACACTATTTTTTTAAATCATGTAATTGCCATGGTAAATTTAAGCTATAAGGCACGAGGAGGTGTGGTATATGGCAATATGCCACAAATCCCCAAGGTGCCTTATTGCTATTATAAAGTGGTTACCAAAATAATTAGAGCAGTAAAAATAAATGTTTTGTCAAACCCATGGTATACAATCTGATATACCACAGCTGTCAGCCAATCAGCATTCAGGGTTTTAAACACCCAGTTTACGAAACTGTATAACCAACATTAACATACTGTCTGAGCTGAATACAGTAGATTACCTTAAATTACATTGCATTGTGGGGGAAAAATAAACAGCCGGGAAATATTTGATGTTTTGGACATTCTGTAAAAAATGCTATGCAAAACACAGTAGCAGTTCACTTTCTGTATTTGTGAATATTCAAAATAGAATGCCACCCAAAAAGCACACAGGCAACAAAATCCACTGAAGCAAGACATAACATTTTCTGCAAACTATTATTATAAATGTAATGTTTTATTCTAGCTGTCTTGTTATTTTATATGCATTGCTTACTATCAGAAAGGCACATTATACAAATAAATCATTTTCCATTGTTAAAAGTAAACCAAGCACACACATGGTCTCCTGAGTGGCGCTGCGGTCTAAGGCACTGTGTCTCAGTGCAAGAGGCGTCACTACAGTCCCTGGTTCAAATCCAGGCAGCATCACATCCAGCAGTGAATGGGAGTTCCATAGGGCTGTGCACAATTGGCCCAGGTTTGGCAGGGGTATGCCATCATTGTGAATAAGAATTTGTTCTTAACTCACTTGCCTAGTTAAATAACACAGGCCCCTTGTGGAAATTAGGCAATAGATTACAGTACCAGTATTGGTACTGTCAATGGATTACAGTAATGTACTGGCAGCCAGTTACCTGTAAGTTACAGAAAAACAACAGTTATCATATTTCACATGCTCTACTGCAGGTCGATTTTTCATGTGTGTTTTTGCATGAGATGAGCAATAATGACTGTATAAAATTAATAATTAAAATACTGAGCTCTGTTGTATGCAAAATATTATTTTTATTATTTTTATATTATATTATTTTATATTATTTTATACTAATACTGTGAGGGCTTGGTTGTGGTAAGGCCTCTTACTCCCACCTAGGGGAGGAGAGAGGCACACAACCAAGTCCTCACACACTTCAGGGAGATTATCATCCCCAATCAGAGACAGCTGTCTAGCGTTGTCTCTGATTGGGGATGGTATTTAAGATCTGCCCAGATCCACCTGTGTGTGGATCATTGTTGGAGTTTGTCTGCATGTGAGCAGAACTCATGTAAGTCACCTTGCTTTTGTTAATAGTCAGTTTATGTTTTTCACTCTCCTTATTTTATTTTTGAATGCTTCGTGAGAACATCTCATTTGAAATAAAAAAGGATGACACTTCACCAGCGCTCCGTCTACCGTCCCTTATATACTACGCACCGTGACAAATACAAATAGATTTTGTTTAACAAGTAATATATTTTTTCTAAAAAAGCTAGGGGTCAAAATTATTGGCACCCGTAAAGATTCTTATAAATAAAATAGTCCAAAGTTTAATATTTGGTTCCATATTCCTAGCATGCAAAGACTTTTGGGGCGGCAGGTAGCCCAGTGGTTAGAGTGTTGGGCCCGTAACCGAAAGGTTGCTGGATCGAATCCCCGAGCTGACAAGGTACAAATCTGTCGTTCTGCCCCTGAACAAGGCAGTTAACCCACTGTTCCTAGGCCGTCATTGAAAATAAGAATTTGTTCTTAACTGACTTGCCTAGTAAAAATAAAGGTAAAATAAAAAAATAAAAAACTTGTGACTCTACACACTTGTTGGATGCATTTGCAGTTCGTTTTGATTGTATTTCAGATAAGAAATACAATGTATTGATTTTAATAACCTGTTATTGTATTTATCTATTTAATGACAATACATTTTGGGAGTAAAACTGTTCCTGACCTTTTTATGTGCACGTTGCTGGCTGCCAGTAAGTTACTGTAAAAAAGTGTAGTGCCTACAAAGCAGAACATGCCTGCTGTATCATTCTTTCCTGTTAAAGTTACCGGTGATGACAACCTTCCCCCGCACTTCCTGCTGTCTGTCTGCTCTAGTTTAGATGATACTATTGATCCCTGTAGTTTCACTTTGCCATTGACCTGACCTGGTCTGCGGCTGACCGGACATGCTTGTGTGTACTTAACATTTTTAAATCCTTATTTTCTGTTTGTGTTGCACTCTATGATCAGAGATGAAAGGTTTTTTAGAGAGGGGTGGAAGGCCCCTTCACAGTGGAGTAATATTGAGGGGCCTCCTGCAGCAGCCTTAATGGAGCAGAAAGGTCTCCTTCTCTCCCTCCCTCTCCTAACTCCCTTCCCTCCTTCCCTTAACTCTCTTCCCTGCCACTACCAACCCTGAGATGCCATGGGGCCCCTTCATCAGATAACGCCAAAACTGACAAGCCTTGCTCTGTCTACTGCCTGTCCCACCCTGAGAGAAGAATTCCTCCTCTTCAGCCCTGCACAGCAAACACACAAACATGCATGAACGCACACACACAATTGTACTGGACAGGCTTAGGGACGAACACAAGTAATGATGTATTGTACGCAGTCGAGCTTGTCCACCTTCAAAATCCTGCAGCACAGGATTTAGCTGTAAATCAACGATTACGATCTTCCTGCTTCAAGTCGAACTAATCAAATCTGAATGGAGATTATCTTTTTTTTCAAACCCTCTACATCCTTCAGATAAGATTTTGTTCTGGCACAAATGGTATTCCTGAACAATTTATGACTAAGTATAACAATGTATTTTTTCCAAAGAATGTTAGGTGATCCTGGCTTTAAATTCAAAGGTATCTCTTCCTGGAAAAATATAATGTTCTGACACCATCTTCTCTGACACCTGTTGCTGTCGATATGTGATAAGTGCAAAATGAGACCATGTACAGTAACTTCCTCCTTTTTCCTGGAATAATGGGATTGATATGCATGTGGCTGTTATTATGATCAAAGTACGTAATACTTCCATGTTGTGGTAATCACCATTATTACCCACACTATGTACCCAAAAAGAAAAAAAACACAATTGACGAGGGATAGTACATCCATAAACTTACCCTCTTCATGCAGATTGTGGTGCACCGAATAGTAAGTCTAACTAGTGAAATACCTCCCATTTAGCAACTGTTAGTAGTACAGAACTACTACGGTAAAGGGAGAAAACCATCATGTGTTTCACAGTCCTATCAGATATCATTGTGCGCTGGATATGTTTACACAGCAGTACCCACATTCATGGACTCTGAAGTGGGTCACATATACAATAGAGTATGTATTACAGGAAAAGAGCTGCTCTAAAAAGAGTGAAATATAGCCTAATGTAAACCAATCACCATACTGCCAGACGTTGGCCCTTTATGTGCCCCTCAGTAGCACAATTAAACATAAAAGCTGGCCATATAATACCCTCACATAAAAAGGACGGACGGACAAATAGACAGACAAAAATACAAAACAGTGTTTTCAACAAATCCCTGCTGCCTCATGACAGTATCAGTATTTAGCATAGATGGTATACTAGATCAGAGCAGTCATGAACGACCTGTCCTGAGATGAAGTATCTTGCGTTTAATCCCCGTCCATTATGAATCCACTGGTGTGTATTAAAACCCTGGCATCCCATCAAGGCTTTTCATCACAAAGCTATGTTTCTGCTTCTTGAACAGGCAAAGGACTATTCTTTTATATAACCAGCTTCAACCAGAGCCTAATCGACATTCCTGGGCCAATATTTTTCATAAAAGTACATCAGCTCAGCTTAGTACATCATGCAGTTCACCAGCCCTGTGGAATCTCTTCTGACTCTACGTACAGATGCAGTAGGGAGGAGAGAAGCTGAATTGTAAGTAACTCGTTTTTAGAGCAGGTATGACCTCCAAGTTAGCTGTGGACAACAAGAAAGGATTGTCGAAGAGGAGTTTGTTAAAGCCTGCTGACCAGGGCCGTGCAAAGCCATTTTGTGGGGCGTGTGCTCTAACTAAAGCAAGAGCACCCCAATAACAAAAATCCCAACTGCGGTCACAGACTCGTTGAGCAAATATTAGACTTTGATTATTTAGATATATAAAATAAATATATGGCCATATCTTAAATTAAATTACATAAATAAATAACCCTTAGTCTCAAAGTAATTTCATAATTCTAATAATTTGGGGGGGTTCACACACGTGTGTAATGAAAATTTGTTTTTTTTGCATATCCCCCTGAGACACCCACAGGGAGTTGGGTCACATTTGTACAGCGCCCCTGGAGCAATTAGGATTAAGTGCCTTTTTCAAGGCCACAGCAACAGATTTATTATTCACCTTGCCGGCTCCGGTATTGGAACCAGCAACCTTTCAGTTAGTGGCCTAACGCGTTAACCTCAAGGCTACCTGCTACCCTCTCTATAGTGATGTAGCACATAGCTCCCACTGGGCACAGATGTCAATTCAACGTCTATTCACCGTTGGTTCAACGTGGAAACAACGTTGATTCAACCAGTGTGTGCCCAGTGGGCTATTACATGCCTTGCTTTGCTTATCCCTTTACACTCGTGGACATTGGCCTATATAGACATGGCCACATTTAAACAGAATACGTATAAAAAGCATGTGTATGACCATGGTAACGATTGAAAGAGAACCCTTTTAGAGATTATGGGGGAATTATCAGAACAAAGGTGGTGAGAACAGTTCACCTTTTACACAAGACTGAATCCAAATATTACACTGTTGATTTTATGTGTATTTTACATTTGTAGTCGCCTACTTTTCACAGCATTTGTCAATAACGAAATCTCAAAATACTCCGGGTACATTCATTAACATGATATGAATATTCATTGAAATTTTAAGGGTACGTGCAACATAAGACAAATATATTACAAGGGTTTGAGTGAGAGGTCTAACTTGTGTCTCAAAGTGGCCACACCCCTCTCCGAAAGGGGGCACAGTTCAATACACTTTTATGACTTTTTTAGCTAGCCTAGATTTGCTGTTGAAGAACTGAAACGATCACACTTTTTTTGCCCTAGCACTACACAGCTGATTCAAATCATCAAAGCTTGATGATTAGTTGATTATTTTAATCAGCTGTGTAGCACTACGGCAAAAAACAAAATGTGCACCCTCAGGACTGAGTTTGGTAAACGGTGCCATACATACTATCGTGGGTGATCTGTGAATTGGAGACCCTGAGCTCTGACATCATGTTAATCATGTTAATGTACAGCCCCTGTGTTCCAATGTAGGTGCTTATCAACGACCAAATCTGCCATTTTCAACAACTTTGCAGGCAGTGAGTTCAGAACAACAACAACAAAGATGTTGGGGGAAATTATACCACCACCCAAAAGGCCACTAGGGAGACTGGAAAGGCAAAGGGGCAATGTACTCTGCACAGGTAGATCCCTATCTGAGCACGTGCCTGCTGCTAACTTTGAACCTTACTGCAAGGTGACTCAAATGTGCTTAAGTAATGGGAGATCATGTCCCCCTTCAAATAAGGCTTGCAGATAAGATAAAGTGGGCTTGAGAGGGAGCAGAGGAGGGAGAGAAGGAGGTTGAGGTAGAAGGGAGATGACCACTGAGTACACATCCAACATCCAGTCACCAGTTGGTGGTGTGGGCAACTCTCCTCTAATGGGTCCTGGCCAGCTTAATTATTATACTACCACACGCACACACACACACACACACACACACACACACACACCATGCACAGGAACATCCCTGAGCTCTCTGCCTCCTGCCTCTCCTCTCTCACACGGCCAAGCAAAACAGATGAGGCCGAAGGAGAAGCCTTGGGAAGTAAAAAAAAAAACATCATCACTGGTCTCTGTTCAACCTCAAGGGGATGCATTTATCACTGGGCACATTATTAAAGCAAAAGTCTGGCTGAGGCTCTTAAACAATGGCCATTTTGTCTCAGCCACATGGTCTTCAACCAAAGTGTTATACACTGCAGGCTGCATGTGGCTGAAAACAAAAAAAGATTAAGAAACCAACTGATGACTTGACAGATTTTAGCCCCTTGACCTCCCTATGGAATAGCAGAAGAGAGGACATCTGTTGCATCTAAATAAATAAACCCACAAACAGGGCATGTCTATGTTGTCTATGCGGTGGGTAAAGGTGGGAAATCACATTTGTTTGTCTGTGTGGGAGTGGTGGTGTACTGTTAGCAGAGTGGCCTCCTGGATTTGTGGCCTCCTGGAGAATCATTACTGAGAGAGAGGTTGTTTTTACACATCAGCCACAACATTCCATTGACAGCCAAAACATGTGACTAAACTAAATACACTGGACATGCTTCAGTGAGAATCATTAGAGAAAAATATACAGACTGTCAATGTAACTGTAAATGTCCACAAACGATATCTATCCATACACTGCTATAAATCAACCTAGGGAGAGGGAGGAGGAGAGGGGTTTGCCGAGTGGTTGTGGTGGGTTTGCCGACCCCCTCCTCCCCCTCTCCTCCCTCTCCCTATCCCGCTGGGCTGTGGACCGTACTGCTGCCCCTCTATGGGCCCCTGTCCCCCACCGAAGCCCTCCTAATCTCCATTGTTCTTGTGGTAGCTGCCTCCCTGTGAGGCCAGTCCCTATCAACAGCCCAGGCTGCTGCCTCCCTGTAGTCCTCCTTCTGCGTTCCTAGATCCCCTCCCTAAAACAAACAGATATCAACTATGACACCAAACAGGGTTGAGCAGGGTCGGCCTCCCTTCAAACCTCCCGTAGCACTCCCAGTGCAACCAACCCTGCTCTCACCCTGCTCCCAGCCCTCCCCAGACACCGCCTCTCTCCACTCTGCTCTCCACTAAGTCTGTTTATTGGCCACATTTTAGTTCATTCTGGGAGGTTTGTGTGGAGGTAGTGCGGAGGTGGCTGCGCTCGTCTGGAAGCCTTGTTTCATGAAAGCTCTTGAATGACCGCAGAGGTTTTTCTGGGAGATGCAGACGCTTGTAAGCTAAACTATTACTGGCACTGCTAGATTCTGTTTGGTTTACTCTTTGCTACAAACTTTGCCTCCTTGTGTAAACATTCCCTGTAACTACAGTACATCTTAGTGTTTAGACCACTGGTTAATGGAGGTTATTTTGCTTGTCTTGTTCTGTAGAGCTCTGTACTGTCTGTGTGTGTGCCTGCGTGGTTTGTGTCTCTGTGTATGTATGTGCCGGTGTTTGTTTTGCATGTGTGTGTGTGTGTGTGTACTGTTCAGCTCCACTGGTTCCTATGGGAGAGGGATGAGCTATGTGACTGAGTCTGGTGATGTCATGTTGAGGTGGGTGGGGCTCAGCACACACATGTTTATAGTGAACACATGGAAGGGATTGGCTGGTATCTGGATTTGTGGCCTCCTGGAGAATCATTACTGAGAGAGAGGTTGTTTTTATCAGCCACAACATTCCATTGACAGCCAAAACATGTGACTAAACTAAATACACTGGACATGCTTCAGTGAGAATCATTTAGAGAAAAATATACAGACTGTCAATGTAACTGTAAATGTTACATACACACGATATCTATCCATACAAACGATATCTATCCATACAAACGATATCTATCCATACAAACGATATCTATCCATATACTGCTATAAATCAATTCCTCAAACTTGCAAAACTTGGTGATATTCCCTTTGACATAGTAGCTTGGATTCTTTAGTGGGCCCTAACTAGTGCTAAGCGATTAACCAAAATCTCAGTTATTTTCTGTTTTTTAAACAGCTAATTGACTAACATCGGTTCAATTATGAATTCCATTTAAATGAAAAATGTAGTAATTAACTACAATGACCATAATCCATTGCATGCCTACTTGTCTGGTCTGTGTTTTCTCAGACAGAGAGAAGAAGCAGTTGCTTCACTAGATATCTCTACCTGATAATACATGATCTAAATGATTGACAGTTGGTATTCAGCAGTCATAACAGTATGTATTATTTACCTTGTCAGATAGCATAGGCAGCAGCTCTATAGAATTGAGATGATTATTTAAGATTAAATAATAAAGTAATAAAATAAGAGAAAATGCAACATACACAAGAACTGAAATATTTTATTAAAAGTAAAGTAAATTATGCTTAATAAGTGATAAGCAGTAATTGGCAGTAATGGGCATTAATGTGCAGTAATGGGCTGTAATGGGCATTAATGGGCAGTAATGGGCTGTAATGGGCATTAATGGGCAGTAATGGGCAGTAATGGGCTGTAATTGGCAGTAATGGGCATTAATGGGGAGTAATGGGCAGTAATGGGCAGTAATGGGCAGTAATGGGCTGTCACTACCATCATGGGACTTTTATTAATTCTTGTATTTTATGTTGTTACAGCATTCAACCCTCATGATGCAATAATGCATTTAATGTAAAAAATGTTTTAATAATAATCGAAACCGTGATTATTTTTTAATAATCTAACCGAAACCAAACCGACCTCAAAAATCACTAATCACTCAGCAGGCTTGTTTTAAAGAGCCACATTAGAGACCTGGACCTTTCTACTCCACTCTGTCAGATAAGGATAAGCCCAGGAAACATGCCTAGTGTGAGGCTGAGCATTCCACCGCTGCTGCCTGCCACACACAAGGCTGCCTTTGTCTGCCCACATGGTGGGTTCTCTTCCTTTGGACTGTGTTGTGCTGGAGGTTCTATGTGGTGTGTTGGAGGATGGATGGTGGATGCATGCTGTTTATTAGATAGACAAGGTTGTGGCTCTTCTGTAATGTAATTTGATCACACAGGAAAGGGATTCGATTAAAGCCCACATCTTCAACTAGGCATGGGGACCATCCAGTTGTGGTATCGAGGAGCAGAGAGAGGTTTGGCAAGGAGATAGTGTGGACTGGAGGCATACGCTGTTTTACCACTCACCATATCCACAAACCTCTGATTACATGTACATGCATTTATACTAGTGGTTTGGAAAGGGCTGTTTATAGGCCATACATTTTCTTTGTCATGATTCCATATTATTAAGGATGTTTTTTGAGTTATTTCAACCAATAGCTACAGACTTAAGAGGGATTTTGTTTAGATCACGTTTTATTCTGTGGGATTTAAACCCTTGACTGAGGACAATTGTGTTACATTGAACTCTAGACAATGATAAAATGTCATTCCCTGCTGCATGTGTGCATTAAAATCAATCTCCAAACCAACTCCTCTCTCTCTCTCTCTCTCTTTCTCCTCTCTCTCTCTCTCTCTCTCTCTCTCTCTCTCTCTCTCTCTCTCTCTCTCTCTCTCTCTCTCTCTCTCTCTTTCTCCTCTCTCTCTCTCTCTCTCTCTCTCTCTCTCTCTCTCCCTTTCTCTCCCTCTGTCTCCCTCTGTCTCCCTCTGTCTCCCTCTCTCTCCCTCTCTCTCTCTCCCTCTCTCTCTCTGTCTCCCTCTTTCTGAGTAAACATATTCTTATTACCTTTCAGTCTCCAGAACAGAATGCAATGCTACAATTCTCTATCAAATCTGTATGCATAGTGACTGGAATAGAACCAGCCTTAAATAATGCTTGGTTTCCTGTCAGGAGATGCATTTACTGTAATTACTTACAGAAAACAAATGTCTTTAGTTTCTTCATCTGATTCCTAAAGGCGTTAAAATCCATCTATTGGATTCAAACCAAGAAATGTCAGTTGAACTTTTCTCACTCCATTGTTTAAGAGAAACCTCATAAGCACTTCCCCCCATCTTTGTTGCAGTTTGCATAATCCTGATGTTTGTGATTATGTAGCTTGACTATTGAAGTCGGGCCAAAACATTCAGTCATTGTGCAAATTAGTTATTGTCCATCGACGCAAGATGAACCAAGATGAACCAAGACGAACCAAGATGTCATGGCATCATTGTATTTCCAGATTTAGCGTAAATAATATGGAGTCATTATATGTAATGATTGTGTTACTGTTATGTTTTCCACGTCTTGTGGGGGTTCATACCATGTTTTTCTATGTCACATCTCTCATAACCATTATGTTATCCTCCCTAGGCTTTAAGATGATGTAATTGCCAAAGTGTAGAATGACTGCATGTTTATTATTTAAATTATGGAATGGGCATTCTTTGCCTTTCATTTTGATGTAACTACAGTGTTCTGCCACAATTAACAGGGAGCAGACAGGTTGTAAAGTCCCTTCAGAGACAAAGCAATTTGACAGCCCCGTGCTTTCTTTCTGTGTAGTTGGCAGACTGCTGCAGCCAGCTGAATCTCCCCTGCAAAGAAAACACAGATAAATGAAATGCTGAGAAGGCTTGTGTGTGTGGGGGTGGGGGGGTGGTGGGTGGGGGGGGGTGTATGTTATTATGTACAGCAGGGATTCTCAGAGAGACACCGTGGCACCTTCCCCTCCACGCTTCCCTGCTTCTATAATGAGAGAAAACACACCATGAAGTGAGACACACTGCAGACAGCAGACCATGGCATTGTGTAATAACACATTATGGTTTTCTAAGACTGCTCACCAGAGGCCTGCCTTTTCATGGAACGATTCCAGAAAATGGGATAACCTTCCCCTGCCCTGACTCATGATAATGACAAGTTCCAGTAAATTCCAATCTTTCGAAATATGTCTCCTTTTTGCATTCATGGTTCATGGTCTGTCTCATGATAAGTCCTGAAGGGCATGGTATTAAAGCAGACTTTCTTCCTAGGATTTTTACCAGATCATTTAATGTAATGTTACAATTATTTAGAACTGTGAGGTGTCGCCCCACCCTAACAACACACATGGGCTCTCTCACTGAACAACCACAGAACACAGCCTACATGAAGATGACGAACAGGGCACAGGAAAGTTCTATGGGGCTGTGTAGGGACACAGATCGGCTGCTAAAAGCACCAGAGAGGAGCATGTGATGGGACGGGACAGCACTGGCTTGTGTTGCCAGTTAACAGGCATCTGGATGTAGTTACTCCCCTTGGCCAGCAGGGCTGGATCCCCAGAAAGGCAGGGCTCTGCTCTGCTCGCTAAACAAACAGCCAGACCTGCCATGATTGGAACCAGGTGTCCAGCCCCTCTCTCTTAGATACACGCATGTGTGCTTGTCAAAGGGCCAGTTTTAATAACACTTCCCTCAGAGGGAAGAGTTTCTTTTCTGCCCATGCAGCTCTGTGGTCAGAGTAGGGAGGGAGGGCTCTGTAGAATAGAGAGGGATCTGGTAGTCTAACCTTGAGTTGGTTTGAACATTTTTGTGAATAAGGAATAAAAACAGTGCGTGTTTGGGCCTGTGTTTGGGCCTTCTGATTCAAGGCTGAATCGTTATTCTGTGGTCCTTCCGATTCAAGGCTGAATAATTATTCTTTGGGCTTTCAGATTCACTCTGAGAAGAAAGTCAAAACACAGTAGTTCCTGCTAATCGCCAATTATCATAAAATGTTGTATTTACATTTGGAGAAATACAGCAACCATCCAATATGGACTATGAGCTGTAATTCAGGGGTTGGAGCCAGATGGCTGAGGTAAACAGATCCATTAAAACAGATCCTCTCTCTCCTATAAAGTCTGTTGTCAACAGGAACAAATTATGGGAATGTAACAGGACCCTATTAAGCAACATACGAGAGTAAATGATGTAGGTCTCAAAGCCTCGGCACAATGACACACAAAATCTCCCCTCCTTTTCATCCCAACTTAGTACACGCTAGATTTGACCAGCATTAGCGTAGGGAGCCTGTGTCAGGGAGTGGGAGGAGGGAGAGGACAGCACCGAGCCACACTGGGGATGGAGGTTTAGCATTAGATGGCAGGTCCTTCAGGAAAGCCGAGCTCGCCACATGACATCCACATGACACAGAAACAGAGTGCGAAGCCACAATTCCACACAGCCTGCTGCTGTGGTTGTGGGGGGCTGATGAGAGCAGATTGTGAGTGTTGGCAGCAGCCTTGGTGGTCCCTCATGAGTCAACGATGACATCCACCAGGCTGAGGAGAGCCTACGATGTAAATCCATGGCTGGATGGATGGATACACATACAAACGCTTGGCATGATGGGGACATATTTGTGCTTTACAGTAAAACATTGGTCCAGATGTCTTTTCTTTCCCAGCCACTCTTAGCACACTGCAAGATACACAACGTTGGAACACATGGAAGCTCTGTTAATTGATTGGTTACGACAATGCTAATAAGGGGTACTTGGTATGGAGTTGGTATACTGTACACATGTGACTTCATTGTGGTGGAATGAGCTCAACTCACACTGTACACATCAGACGATGGATTTGGAATCCTGTCAAATCATTCCAAATGTTCTGCAGCAGGCAGCAGTGGGAGGGATTGAAGCCAGGGCCCTTTTCCTTGACAGGAAACCAACCCCAAAGACTCTATAAACAGCATGTCACGTCAGTTTGGTCTTCTCTCACAGCACATATCATCCCAAATGTCGATATGGATTCAGTCATTCAGTCATGAACTACAGTTATTTCTCACCTGTAGCTCTCATGTGGGATGTTCATTTGCAACAGGAAAAAAACATGTGTTCCCAGTTGGTGTTGGAGTCAGGTTCACAGGACTATGGAAATAAATTGGACAGCTGAGTGAGTTGAGACACATGGTTTGTCTATGTGCTTTGAGAGAATGTTAGGATAACATTTTAACAACAGTTCCTGCCTTAATCAAAACCTTACACCCCACCTCCCCTCTACCGGGCTCTCCCAAGTGGAGCAGTGGTCAAAGAAACTGCATCTCAGTGCTAGAGGCGTCACTACAGACAACCTGGTTTGAATCCAGACTGTATCACAACCGGCCATGGTTGGGAGTCCCATAGGGTGGCGCACAATTGGCCCAGCATTGCCTGGGTTTGGCCGGTGTAGGCCGTCATTGTAAATAAGAATTTGTTCTTAACTGACTTGCCTAGTTAAATAAAGGTTAAATATTTTTTTTAATAAAATACCACACCCACATCCCTCTGCTGTTGAACCACCCATTCAATCCACCTACCCTGGGTGGGTTGGAGGTTGGGCTGGATGGTGGATGGGTGCCATGCAGGCCTAGAGAGGTCAGGAGTCTCTGGGTCTTGTTTCTCTGTGGTCTGATGGAGGTCTGGGCCGGGGCATGAGAGAGAGTGAAGTTGACATAGTAAACTGTTCCTCGGACACAGATACTGTACCCACTACAGCCCCCTTGTGACCATGGAGCTAGAGAGAGAGCCTGTGTGTGTTGGAATCTGTGTTTCTCACTCACACTGAGGTCCCTAGTGGGAAGGCTCGCTGAGTACATTCCCACAGCCTCCATGTCCTGGTCCCATCAGGAGTCAGTGAGGTCACAAGAGGAGAAGAAAGTGTTCTTTCTAGGCCTACGTCTCCCTCACACAATAGGATGTTTTACTGGGGGACATTTTATGGTATTTTAATGAACTGGAGGAGCATTTCCTTCAGGTTCAGAGTTCACCTTTATGAACCGCACAGCCAGGCCTCAGACAGACGGACAGACTGACTGACTTAGGGTTGCACAATTCTAACTTCTAATGCTAACTTTCACAAAATTCAACAGACATTTGGAGACCGTTGCTTTTGTATTACTGTTGTCTCTGCTTGTCCTCAAATGCATATCTCGCCCTCTCAGTGTTGTGTGTAAGCGGTGCAATGGAGGGACATGAGGCCCTTCACATGCACTGACTGTCACTGGTCCAACAGGACTGAACGATTGGCATTATACTAACATAATATATTACACTTGTTTTTCCCCTGCACTCAATCTTTCTGTTCATCCAATTCTGATTAGGCTACATTGTTCAACAAGGAAGTACTTGATCTGATAAACAGTATGCAGTGTCATTTTATCAAGAAGGTTTGGAAACTATTAGTGTCTGTTTAGTGTTTCCACATTTTCATTGTTTTACAGTTTTTACCAACTGCTTACACACGTTTTCAAAACTAAGTCTCCTTTCTTCAAAACTCACAATTCCCCAAACTGCACACACAAAATGCAAAATGTCTTAAACACATGTCAGAATGAAGCATTTGCATCAAATGGCAAACACTTCTTTCATAATAGTACATTTTTGGATATACCATGTAAACACTGTTGTTCTAAATCTAAAGCTCTTTGGTATTTCATAGGCTTATATCGACATTTCAATACAATGTTCTACAGTGAAAGTAATCTGCTGAGAGGGGTAACAAGTACACTGGAAACAAATGTAGAAACAAAATATTTATTAGGCCAAACATTAATGTTGTATACAGTAGCATACAACAAAACCATAATTCCTCTATGGGATTTCGAAAATGTGAATATGGGGGTAGGTACAAAACTCCAAATTGTGGATGGGTGGCAAACCAGTTGCATACATACATACAAACCAGTTGCATACATATCTCTTGGTGCCGTTGGTGGATGCGTTGTATGGTCGACAGGCTTACAGCATTGATGTTGTTGAATATGGTGTCATTATTCAAGATATGCTCTCTTATCTCTCGAATCCTAATTGCATTGTTGGCCAAAACCATATTTATAATTGCAGTCTCTTGTACATCTGTAAACAAGCGTCCTCGTCCTCCATGATGTCTTTGCCTTTCCACTCTGTACAGAATTCAAACACAGTATGTGTTCAGCATAGGAACTGTAAACAATTTACAATGTAGTACAGCATGATAACCAACCTCATTCATTCAATGATGGCTTAGAGTTACAAATGTTTATGCAATACTATGCAGTCATACGTATTTTACAGTACATTACTGTAATGCTAAAATAGTCATTAGATAGTTGCATACCTGTTCTCATTTCTGAAGGTTCGAATTATGGACGCCACTGTAAATCGACTCAAGTTGGGCTGGACTCTCAGTCCAGCCTCTCTCATGGTCAAACCGTGGTTGATCACATGATCAACAAGTGTTGCCCTAATCTCATCAGAGATGGCTCTCCTTCCTTCTCTTCTTTGCCCTCGTCCTCTTCTTCCTCTTCCTCTTCCTTTTCCCCTTCCTCCTCCTCCTCTTCCTCCTCCTCCTCCTCCTCCTCCTCTTCCTCCTCCTCCTCCTCCTCCTCCTCTTCCAACTCTTCGTCTTTGAATTTGTCCTCGTTGTTGTCCCCTGCCTCTCCCTCCTACTCCTCTTGCTCTCTATCCATTGTTAGCATCCATTGTTCAAAACAGGTAATCGGACCTTTGACCTATTTATAGGCCTATACTACAGTAAAGCAGTGATTGGTTAGTGATCAGTTAAGCAATTAGTGTTTGCACATGTGAGGAGTGTGTGTGTGTGTGTGACCTGGTGAATAAGTGTAGCATTTTGATTGGTTGTGTTTGGAAAAGGAAAGCAAGTCACTTCCTGTTAGATTTTTGTGTTTTAGGTAGAGAATTGTGTGTAGTGTTTTGAAAAAAGTGTTTAATGCAAAGTCAAAGGCTGAGAAATAGCTTATGGTTTTGAATATTTGGCATGTAGTTTTGCACTTTGAGTGAGAGGTTTAAAAAATCGTGTGACATGAAAAGATTTTGTGTGTAAGCAGTTGGTAAAAACTGTAATTCTATGTTCCAGTTTGTGTATATTAGCCAAGCTAGCAAGACTGTTTTTCCATGTTAGGGAAGTCAAGGCAGTCTGCTGACCTTGAGATGAACCAGGAGATTACATCTATGGCAACTAGTTGCATTCTTTCTCATTCACTGCTGGTGGTCATGGATACGGTGGTCTTTGTTACTCTCTGGTCATCAAAGACATCAAAGCGGGAGTTGTGAACACTTTGGCTTGGGGACTGACCACTTGACCCTTGGATGCCCTCTTAGTGGAGAACTGTAGTAGGAAATGAACTGAAGATTACTACCACCACAGTGTCAATGGATGAGTGTGGGCTTTACATCATAGGGCTAATGCCGATTCAGAAAGGAGAAAAGAGAACGGGAGGGGAGGCATCCAGAGACAAATACAAGGGTGTGGGGCATCCAGAGACAAATACAAGGGTGTGGGGCATCCAGAGACAAATACAAGGGTATGGGGCATCCAGAGACAAATACAAGGGTGTGGGGCATCCAGAGACAAATACAAGGGTGTGGGGCATACAGAGACAAATACAAGGGTGTGGGGCATCCAGAGACAAATACAAGGGTGTGGGGCATCCAGAGACAAATACGAGGGTGTGGGGCATCCCGAGACAAATACGAGGGTGGGGGGCATCCAGAGACAAATACGAGGGTGGTGGTCCTTCAAAATGAATGAATACTGACTTTGTGAGTCACTGACTGGGCTCATTCATTCTTCTCTTTCTTTTTTACAATACAAAACATCCTTCTCTTTCTATACTCTTTCATTCGACAGACATGGAAAGCCATGACAGACTGTGAAATAGAAAGATAGAAATTATAGATACAATGAAGAAAGACAGAAAAGAAGTGCTCTGCTCAAAGTGTCATCTCTGAAGTCACCTCGGCCCCTGATGTAATGGGGTGGTTTACATTAGCTTCGACTCATTCAGCCCAGTTCCATATGAGCTGATCACAACACAACCACCCTGACTAATCCTTACTCTGTGAAATTCTGCTCAAGGCCAGTAAATTATTTAATAACAAACTCATGGGATGTAATTTAGACAGATGCATCAAGCTCATACCAAATCTGAAGTTATAACAAACTGCAATATACTGTACAGTATATAGACAAGTACTCGGGAAGACCCTTTGATTTCTAACCTCTCTGATTATGTGAGGTTTGTGAGGTTTGAGCTAGACATAAAGTTACAGATTCTTCAGCGCAGAGACTGAGTAACTGTTTGGGACGTGTGTGCTGTAGTAGAAAGCCTGGGCGCTGATGTCTGTGTAATGGGTCAGTGGAGGGAACCACAGTGTCTGTGAAAAGCAGAGCTGAATAGGGAAGCAGAGGATACATGTGGACAGGCCCCGCCATAATATTGTGTACTACTTTACAGAGGCCTACAGACCAGTCCAAATGGAGGAAAACTCAGGCTGCTTTCATTCCGGTACTAAAAATGAACATCTCCCAGCACTTCAAAAGGTTTTCTGCGATTGGTTGAGCAGCTTCACTTTCAAAATGATCTTTATTTTGGAGACTTTGTTTTCGCAGTATCTCATCATGGTGACCCAACCATCAATTGGCTGCAGGCAGGGGGAAAAAACGAACAAACAAGGTTGTCAATATGATTAGATTGCCTATATCAGGATGGGACATTGATCAGGCCAGCTGAAGGCCCTAGAGTCAATAGGAATTGTGAGGCAAAACTTGTTTTCCACTGCTGGCTTCAGTCCATTCTGTTTCTGAGAAAGTACCAGCCACAGAAACACAAGGACCAGGGGAGAATCAGATGCAGCTCATGTGATGCGTTCCTTGTGTTTTTCTGGCTGGGATTATGCAGAAATAGATCCTGTGGCTGAACTGGAGGGAGCACTCACATAGAGCTCTATTCAGAAAAGCTGCAATGTCATGATGGATTTTTAGCTTTGGGGTGCTTTCTACGTTACCTAGAACTCATTCACTGCTTACAGTGTGCTGTTAGGACAATTGTATCTTCTGATTATTGTTTACCACGTGTATAGCCAGTGTAATCATAGGGCTGCACATGAACACCGGCTTTATGATACACACCTAGATAATGAGACACCTCATCCCTCCACAATTGACCTCTTCCTCTTTGATTCCCTCATGCCTTCCCTCCCTCCCTACCTTCCTTCCTTCCACCCTCACTCACTCATTCACTCTCTCACTCACTCCCCCACTCCTTCTCTCTGAGCTGTTGTGGTTGTGCCCGGGTGGAGCCGTAGGAGTGTCTCTGCAGTTTTCTGTCCCCATGCAGAGTGATTGGGAGCAACAGGCCTTTTTTAAGCGGTTCAGTGGAGGCAAGGGGCTGGGCTCGGCCCCTGTCCAGCTCTATCCCAGCTGCATTCCTCCGGGGCAAACTGTCCAATATAATTTCTGCTCTATCTGCCAGTGGCCCCTGAAACCACAAAGGACCCGCTGTATTTGCCTCTCCTCACCCTGGCCCCTCCAGGCCAACATCTCCACTGGAGAGGAGAGGCTGGGGTTCTGAAGTACGTAATTATCCTGACATCACGGCCAAACCGGCTCCCACCTGCAGACCACAACCAAAGAGTCTTTCAACAGGTGTCTGTGCCCACGTTGTGTGTGCCGGGCCAGAGAGGACGCTATTTGTAGGAATCTCATTAGGCCCTGTCAGTTCAAAGCACAGTGTTTCTGACACATTGGTTTTGATCACATTTTCAATCACTGATAAGAAGATTTCTTGGCTGGGCATTACATTATTCATTGCTCCAGTAACTTCTTGTTAAGAAGCTACATGTTAAGGGAGGAGGGGTTCTTTCTACAGTCTATCAAAGAAAAACAACACACACAGCAGTCTGGAAGTTCCCAGTGAGTCGTGCTTTGCTATCGCTACACAAGTCTGAACACGAACAGAGTAAAGTGCGCCCTGGCATTAATGACAGCCCTCTGCCTATAAATCCCAGTAAATATATCTTCTATGATATCATGACTAAGCCTGCAGAGGTATGGGCTTCCCAGGAAGCCCAGACAGCCTGGGACGCTGCAGGTGTGTGTGCTTTAATCTGAGAGAGAGAGAGGCTCTGGGTTGGCCTGAGCTCCAGAGTGTGTTACATTTCTGCGGGGGGGATTAGGGTTGTCTGATAGAAGATGGGCATGTGAGATCACAGTGCTGTTAAACGTACCTGCCAGAGACAGAGACCCAGCCAGGACCATATCCCAGAGCCAGAGACCCAGCCAGGGCCAGATCCCAGAGCCAGAGACCCAGCCAGGGCCAGATCCCAGAGCCAGAGACCCAGCCAGGGCCAGATCCCAGAGCCAGAGACCCAGCCAGGGCCAAATCCCAGAGCCAGGACCCAGCCAGGGCCAGATCCCAGAGCCAGAGACCCAGCCAGGGCCAGATCCCAGAGCCAGGACCCAGCCAGGGCCAGATCCCAGAGCCAGGACCCAGCCAGGGCCAGACCAGAGCCAGGACCCAGCCAGGGCCAGATCCCAGAGCCAGGGCCCAGCCAGGGCCAGATCCCAGAGCCAGGGCCCAGCCAGGGTCAGATCCCAGAGACAGAGACCCAGTGGAGGAGCAGCAGCAGCCATCCCGGAGCTCACAGCTCTGCCCACATTCCCAGGGATCAACACCAGTCCTATTCTTCCCACTCAGTGGTAAAGGAAATGTTCTCATATTACTATGAGAAAGCACAGAACTTTGGATCGAACTCCCATCAAGAAGAGCTATACAGAATCTATAATAATTGGTTACTCCTTTTTGTTTTGTGTACGTTTGTGACCCAGTTAAAATTGTGACCCACTGCCTAAACTTACATAATACATTACACAGGCGGCTGGCGGCACCTTAATTGGGGAGGACGGGCCCATAGTAATGGCTGGAACGGAATAAATGGAATGGTATTAAACACATCAAACAAATGGTTTCCGTGTGTTTTACACCATTCCATTCACTCCATTCCATCAGCTATTATGAGCCATCCTCCCCTCACCAGCCTCCTGTGATACAGTCCCTGATGAAGGCAGCTGATACCTTAACGTACTGTATATGGATCTCTGACTTGGCTTCCAATATGTTTCCATATTTAAATAATGGTATGTACTCTAGTAACCTAGCTACCCAGTGTGCAAAGCTGGTTTTAATGAAGTCATGGCAACCAGTTTTTCCCAGTGGGGGAAACATAGCCTACATGTAGAATATTAAAATCAATCCCTTCACTGTGATTTGTTTGTTCCGTTGTTTCAATTGCTCAGTTTGTGTAGCTATCAGTGGAGGCTCCTCAGAGAAGGAAGGGGAGGACCATCCTCCTCAGTGAATTTCATACAAATAAAAATAGTGAAATATTAAAAATGTTATAATTTATAGATAAAACTATACACAATATATTCACGTCACCAAATAATTGATTAAAACACAATGTTTCACAATGAAGGTCTACAGTAGCCTTAACAGTACTCTCTGGGGTAGCACCATGGTGTAGCTGGATGACAGCTAGTTTCTCTCTTCCTCTGGGTACATGACTTCAATACAAACCTAGGAGGCTCATGGTTCTCACCCCCTTCAATAGACTTAGACAGTACTTATGACAACTTCCAGAGGACGTCCTCCAATCTATCAGAGCTCTTGTAGCATGAACTGACATGTTGTCCACCCAATCAAAGGATCGGATAATTAATCTAGTACTGAAAGGATGAGCTAGCTAGTTTAGCCTACACAAACACCCGGCTCAAACAGAGAGGGATGCTATGTTAGCTAACTGGCTAAACTAGCTAGCTGCATTCGATAGCTAAGTGAAAATAAAGAAATATAGTTAACTCTCTCTCTCTCTCTTCCTTCTACTTAATTTTTTAAGAAATTAATTTGTTCAAAACTGTTCAACTATTGTCTTTCTCTTTGAGTCAACTACTCACCACATTTTATTCACTGCAGTGCTAGCTAGCTGTAGCTCATTCTTTCAGGATGAATAAAACGAGGTAATAGGTTGTTTTATTCATTTATTGCCACTGGGGCTGCCGCTGTAACTGCTAAACTGCTTGCTGACTGTACACTGTACTGCATGATTGTAGCGAGTTTACTAACGCATTAGTTCTTGTAGCTACAACAATGTAGGTAGGCTGTTAGTGGTATGAAGGTTTGGCTTGGGAAAATGTTTTCGCCTGGTTACAGACAGCTGATGTGTTGTGCACTGAAGTCCACAAGCAAATGGAAAAGGTGAGAGGAGTAGAGCGCGTAGATGCAAGAATGAATTCTACAATTAACAAAATGATCATGCTGTTTGTATGTGGCTGCTATGAAAGTGACTGTGTTTGCATGTGATCAGGGGTATATTCATTCCGCCGATTCTGTTGAAAAACGTATCTTAAATGGAAGCAAACAGAACGTAACGGGGATGAACAAACCTGAATTTGTCCAATAGAAAGTCTCGTTTGTAATTTTTTGGACTAATGATTACACCCTAGATCAGCTAGATGCAGGCAAGTGTGAAAGGCGGTATTGAATGTGTCACTGTGTGTCACCTTGATTACTCACATTTCTCTCTCCACCTGTGCACCTACATTGTAAACTTTAATTCATAGGCTAGGTTGTAGAAACCTCATGGAGGGTATAGAGAAAATTAGAGTATCATGTAGTGGCCTAAACCGATCGATGTTACATTGAGCTGAGTGAATGGAATATGAATGACAGTCATCCATTATGCTGTAATAGAAATAAGGCAACCCACATCTTAAACGTCACTGACCACCACTGGCAGCTATGTGTATGAAATGTTACACAAGGATAGCACACAGTCCTCTCCTCTGGTTCCATCTGTTCTGTATTAATGTGGCCTCAGGAGGAGTCCTCTGCATGGAGCTGTCTGTCCATGACACCCATAGAGAGGGAGCCATGACCCACCGCAGGCCCACTGTGGGCCCTCTCTCTCTCCTCACACATGTGCTCTGAGGAGGGTCTGTCAGAGCCCTGTGGGGGCCGGGCCAGCAGCACCAGTCCTCCTGGTTCGCCCTCAAAGACCTCAACCTCCACTGAGTCTGAGCCCCTGAAGAGGCCCACATAAAGGGCACAATGGAAGTGGATGGAGTCCAACATACATCCTACAAGTAGGGAAAATACAATCCATCCCCAGATGGGAAAGTGGGTTTGTCACCAGCATCAGACACTGCCTGAGGAGAGAGACAGCTCTTTCCCCTCAGGAGGCTGAAAAGATTTGGCATGGGCCCTCAGATCATGGATCTTTAAAAAGCTCTACAGCTGCACCATTGAGAGCATCTTGACTGGCTGCATCACCGCTTGGTATGGCAACTACTTGGCATCCAACAGCAAAGCGCTACAGAGGGTAGAGCTCACGACCCAGTACATCACTGGGGCCGAGCTCCCTGCCATCAGGACCAGTATACCAGGCGGTGTCAGAGGAAGGCCCTAAAAATTGTCAAAGACTTCTGCCACCCAAGTCATAGACTGTTCTCTCTGCTACTGCACTGCAAGCGGTACGGATGCACCAAGTCTGGAACCAACAGGACCCTGAACAGCTTCTACCCTCAAGCCACTATCTGCATTGATTAACTTTTTTTGACTCATCACAAACGCTTCTGCTACTGTTTACTATCTGTCACTTTTTTCATAGTTATTCATAGTTTTTTTTCATTGCTTTTAGTATATCGATGGTGCAATATGTGCATTTATCTGTAATTATTCCCTGCGCACTAAGGACTGCATTTTAAGGGAAGTTAATGTAACCATGCAAATATTCACTTACCTGTAAATGTAACTGTATATTTACCTGTACAGTTAATTTAACCATGCAAAATATTCACTTACCTGAGCTTTTTTGCACTCCAGACTTCTTGTATTTTTATACATTTTCATACTGCCGCTCTATGTATCATGTATCGTGTATCTGTCTTTTGTGTATTTTCAATCTGGCATTTTGCTCCTGCCCTGTGTTTTTTTCGTAGCTGCTTGACAAAGAAATTTCCCCTCAGGGATCAATAAAGTATCTATCTATCTATCTATCTATCTATCTATCTATCTATCTATCTATCTATCTATCTATCTATCTATCTATCTATCTATCTGTCTGTCTGTCTGTCTGTCTGTCTGTCTATCTGTCTATCTGTCTATCTGTCTGTCTGTCTGTCTGTCTGTCTGTCTGTCTGTCTATCTATATGTACATATCTACCTGAATTACCTCGTACCCCTGCACATCGGCTCGGTACTGGTAGCCCTTGTATATATAGTATATATAAAGTTTTCTTTACTCATTGTGTATCTATTATTACTTTTTTTGTTATGTTTTCTTCTTCTACATTCTATCTTTCTCTCGGCATTGTGGGAAAGGCCCTTCAGTGAGCACTTCACTGTTAGTCCACACCTGTTGTTTAGTAAGCATGTGATAAATACAATTTGATTCGATTTGATTGGACCAAAACATACATACTTGGTAAATCAACATGTATTTACTGTATCAACATTTGACTGCTAAATATTTAGTTTCGCTTCAATTACTATGCATTCACCAGACTTGCTCCTCCCCCTCTCTAGTTCCACCTCCAGTTGTAGTTCATCTTTTAGCCTTGAATCAGAAGCCGTGGGATGATGGGGCTGTGTTACCATGGTGCCTGATGACCCATCAGGGTGGTTCAACGATCCTGTTGCTCAGCACATGTGTAGAGTGACACATGGATGACCAGAGACATGCTGTTATTGTGACTTAGTAATGAGTTGAACCAATAGAGATCCAGAATGGATCACCAAGTCTAGTGCCATGTGCCACCTAATGTCAGAATAGTGAAATGATCAAAAGTGGTTTGTGAAACTATGGGGACACCTAGTGGTTAAAGCTCTTACTGTCTGGGTATCAATGCAAACGCTCTTTTTGAGCATCCTCTCACCCAACCCAATAATCATTATCTCCAATGAAAAATAGAGGAGCTTAATTTCCTTTTTAGTGATGCTGCTACCACATGCAAATGTGCAGCATTCTTTTAGTGTCAATAGCCAAAGGTTGTTATGTGAATGTCACATGTTGATTTATGTTCTTCTTTCTTAGTGTTGCAGTACAGTACTTCTTTCCTGTTGCAGTCCAGTGAACCGATCAGAGGGTGGGAGAGTGAGGCTGTGGAATGGAATGGTGATGAAGCTGAGCTGGATCACAGATGGATAGAAACAGAGAGCTGTCAGGTGGCATGATAGCTACATTAAACAGGTTCTGACCACAGGGCATGGCGTCTGGATTACAGAACCGTGAAATGTCTGCTCCCCATCACACCTGAGACACCACAGCACTGGCCACACTCAATCCAATACCAGCTTCTCAGTAATGGGTTTGGTGATTTTTTTCCTGGGGGGTGTAGTTTGATTGATTATTACCAAATAAACACTCCCTCTCTGTAAAACATCACAACATGTCCATCAAAACACTACCGATCTAAATCTATCTATCAATCTATCTTAGCCCATATTATTGCAGAAGTCCGTCAGTCACAAACACGTCGGACTGTGTGTGGGCGGATGGGGATGTAACCAGGTCATTGTGGTTAGACATAATCAACATAACCTTGCTGTCCTTATTACTGGACTCTGAGTGTTTCATTGTGTTTCTCTTTGGGGTCACTGTTGTCGTGCAGCAGCGTGTTTTCCACGAGGAGGACTGTGATAGAGGGAACACTGTGGAGGAAGAGGGGGAGTGGAAATATGATGGGGTGGAGGTGGTGAGGGCGGACATGCCTGCATCTTAGAATGACATTTGGAGGGAAGTGAGGAGAGGGAGTGAGTGCCTGTAAACAGACGTCTGTTGTTTCCTTTTGTAAGCCTTGAAACTGAGTGACACGAGCAGAGAGAGAGAGAGAGAGAGAGAGAGAGAGAGAGAGAGAGAGAGAGAGAGAGAGAGAGAGAGAGAGAGAGAGAGAGAGAGAGAGAGAGAGAGAGAGAGAGAGAGAGAGAGAGAGAGAGAGAGAGAGAGAGAGAGAGAGAGAGAGAGAGAGAGAGAGAGAGAGAGAGAGAGAGAGAGAGAGAGAGAGAGAGAGAGAGAGAGAGAGAGAAATAGCACAATAAAGAGAGAAGCGAGAGAACATGTAGACACAAGACTGACACAGACGGAATCTTTCAGTCTGGATGAAATTTAAACGAACCCTGGCATTTAGAACTAAACACAAAGGACAGTTTTTCCGCCAGAAGATTTCAAATTTTTTCTTGGTGTCTAGTGCTACTTTAGAAAAGACTCATGCAACATGAAGAGCAACATGTTCATGTCATAAAAGGGCAAGTCCACTACAAAGAAGGAAACTCATTTTTCTAAGGAGCACAGAATGTTATAAGAGCTAGTGATTCATATTCAAATACAATGTTTATTTATAGACAGCATCTATCTGGTACAATGAACAGCAGCACAATCCATTACAATTCAAGGACAAGTAGTTCACAAGTACAATATAACAAATAGAGGACTAATACTCTTTTCTTCAAGGATATGGTTCATCATCTGAAGAGATATAAACATCCAATTATCAATCATCAGTGAGTACAGATGGTGTCACATAGGCTCAGTCTACACAGGCAGCCTAATTCTGATAAAAAAAAAATAGTTTTTACTTATTGGTCTTTTGACTAATCAAATCAGCTCTGAAAAAAAGAGCTGATGTGAAAAGATCTGATGTGATTGGTCAAAAGACCAATTAGTGGAACAAATATCAGAATTGGGCTGCCTGTGTAAACGCAGACATATGTGACACTTGTGTTGACTTACAAAAACCTGGCTAGAGATGGCTTTTCCTTGCGGTGTTTCATCCTTGTGCTACTTCGCCATAAACTCAGAAATCGTAGTGAGTTCTTTTTTTGTTTTAAACGATTCGACTGAATACATATCAATTAGAAATTCGTTTTTTGATTCATAGTTAGAGAACTAATATAACAAATATAATATAACAAAGATAACATTCATAAAGCTCTTTAGAAAACAAAACAATAATTATAGGGTAAGCTATTTCTCATATTTCTCAGATAGGACACTTGGATTTTTCATACTTTTTAACTCTGTTGGAAAAGGTCTCGTAAGTATGCATTTCACGGTAAAGTCTACACTGGTTCTATTCAGCGCACGTGACAAATAACATTTGATTTGGTAAACAGAGGCATAAAAATACAGAATAGACACAGGACATTCATATTCCAATTTAAAAAGTCATGCATTACAGTGTTTTCTTTTCAGCATTACATCTTCAGTGCACGTACAAGAGGATTTGAAAACTGTAAACATACGGTAGTACAACAAGTACAAAAGCACATGTGGCAAAGACGTGGTCAGAATACAACAATACACCAGACCAGTGCTGACAGCTTCACTCCTCTTCCATGGATTTCTCAATCTCCTTTAGCTTCCTCACAAACTCCTGAGCCTCTCCATCTCCTGTCCGTGCGTCCAGAATCCTCATGATTGGCTTCTCTGGAGGGAGAGAGCAAACAGAGACATAAGTGCATCCATCCAACACAATTACCTTTAGATTGAACGGATCGCTAGGTTGGATTACAGAAGTAATAGGAAACCCTGCCCAGACTCAGTGAGGAGTAGAGGGAAGGTGTTATGTAATGTAGTCTATCCGGCGGACTGTCCTACCAGGGTTGGGGTCAATTCCTTTTAATTCAGTAAATTCAGGAAGTAAACTGAAATTCAATTCTTTTCAATTAGGAACATTTGGAATTAGAATTCCGGTTAACTTAATTAATTGACTGAATTTAAATTGAATTGACCCTAACCCTACTCCATACCGCTGGGTTTGCTCCGGGCCAGGTGCAGAATGGTCGGCTGGATGGTCTTTCCAGCCGCTGAGGCGTTAGGTCTCCCTGGCCAACAGAAGTCACTGAGCGGGGCCAAGGCCTCTCCGGCAAAATCGTTGGTGGACAGCCAATCATAGTCCATCACAGTAAAAGTCAGACAGGCAAACCTGTGCCTGTACTGCTCTGGGCTGACATGGCTGTGGGACAGCAGATGGAAGAAAATGAGTCAATCTCCATGTTAGCTTTTCAATATAGTTGCTGTCAAGAGGGAATTATCATATAATCCACCAATCACAATACAACATTTCCTTCCCTGTTAGTGCATACAGAAGGCAGATTAGACACTCACAAATAGAAGAGCTCATCAAATACTGGGTGCAGGGTCTTGAGCTTCACTTGGGTGCGCTGGCTCTTGGCCATGGGGAAGAGGTGGTGGGGACAGAGCTCCACAACAACAAAGGGGTCACTCAGGCCTGTGTGGCACCAGAGAGAGAGAGAGAGAGAGAGAGAGAGAGAGAGAGAAAAAGAGAGAGAGAGAGAGAGAGAGAGAGAGAGAGAGAGAGAGAGAGAGAGAGAGAGAGAGAGAGAGAGAGAGAGAGAGAGAGAGAGAGAGAGAGAGAGAGAGAGAGAGAGAGAGAGAGAGAACAGGAACGAATGAGGGGCTCAAACAGAAGATTGGATTGGCAGTCTTTCTGCATATGGAGCTGCATGCCAATGGAACTCTGATATTTACCATTGGCGTCCAGGGCAATTAGATCAGCGGCATGCAGGATCTCCACAGTGAGCCTTTGCTCAGAAGCATCGTAGTAACACTTCACACTGATGCGGCCAAAGCGGGTGTGCTTTAATATTCTCTGAAAGGCAGATCCATATTATAAAGCATTTATAAACAGATGATTGATTGGATTGGATTGTTATACATCCATTCAGTATGATTCCTGGACATGCCTGTAAAGTTGTTCTAGTGTTCTAAAATAAACCGTTCTTATAGAATACAGTTAGCGACCACAATGGCATTAAATAAAATGGGCTGTGATCTTTCAGCTCCTAATCAACACTAGCCTGGGGGTTAGAGTCACGTGTGGCAGCCCAGCAGGCTGTAGACTACCTGCTGAGAGATCTTCTCCAGGAAGTACTGCTCGATCAGCTCAAAGGACGAACACTTGTTCAGCCTCAGCTCCTCGTCAAGAGCCTAGAGGAACAGCAGTGGGGAGGAGGGTCGTCAGGAACCAGCTGAACAACCCCCTCTAGAATAGGCACTCTACCATGGTCAGGCATTAAGTAGCTAAATGGTACATAAACCCTTGGTGCTCTCACCTTGTAGTCTGCATGGTTCTTCAGATCTTCTATGGCAAGTCCCTCTCCCTCAGCATAGAAGAACTGCACCAGAGCCTGAAAGGAGCATTTTGGTGGGGAAGGTTTCAGTTTTCAGGGTACAAGGTCTCATACTCTGCTCTGTTTGACTGGCATGACTAGCTAAGTAGCGGTGGTAACTATATCTAACGCCTTTGGTTGAAGCATATGCCAGGCGATATTAGCAGACCGGTATGTGTCTTCGCTAACAGCGTGAAGACCCCGGAAGGAGAAGGAGATCACCATGGAACACACCACATGTTCTACCCACGCAACTTTCATGACTTTTCATCCAAATCTGTCATGTGTCCCTTGCCAGCTCTATGCTCCATTAGAATACAGGAACTGTCACATTGCCATTCTGGTGGGGACTCTCCTCAGCAGGGACTGGGCAGCCAATAGAGCTGATGAATATCAGTGGTATGGATATTATACCACACAAGCAATTAGCAAGGATACAGTAGCTGAAGATGAGGAAGATGGGGAACTATGGCCCCTACTGTATTCTCCATGTCTCTGGGGTCAACTGGGGGAGGGAGGGAGGGGGGGGAGACAGACCACTGACCTCCACGGTGTACTGGAAGCGGTTGTAGAACTCCACCTGGACTCCCATGTTCTCCGCCACCGTGTCTAGGATCATTCTGAGGAGCAGCTCCCACATGCCAAGGAGAACTCTGTGCAGAACACAGGAGAACAGTTAGACAACAACCCACCTTATCCAGCAATACATAATAAAGACATGCAACACCCTACACACCAATGTTTATCATGACAGTCTGAACAATACCCTACAAACAGCAATTACCCAATCAATGGACTATCCTGCAGGATGTCATGTGATCATAATGGCTAGATAACGACTAGTACAACAGCATAATGTGTCAGAGGGGTATCATTATTGTGTGCATGTCTAAGATGCTCGTCTAGATTAAGATGTGACACAGCAGGTAATTACCTCGCCAGATTCTCCTTCACCAGAGACCCGCTGAGGATGACTAAAGTGTCGTGTAAGTACTTCATGAGGGGGGACACGGCCTGAAACAGAACAACGTCTTAAAACCCAGAAAGGACAAAGAAAGAGAGCAGAGAGGTTGCTGCTACATAACAGAAGTAGAGCTCAATGTACTGTCCAGTCTTACATCATCGTTGTTGATGGAGTCAGGGGACAGGTTGATGTGCTGGAGGTATCTCTTCAGCTCTGAAAGCATCTAGACATAACACCACAATGCACTGGTTTACCTCTCTGTTCAAGGCAATGTGACAACGGTTACCAGGCAAAACCCAATTTGAGTATTATGTAACCAGACTTGGGTTCACATAGCATTTGTTTTCTTTGAAGTACTTTAGCTGTGCTAGATTAAGGTTGCCAAATGTGAAAACCCGGACTGTCTTGCACTCCAAACAAGCTCCATCAAACGCCCAAAGGTATTTGAAAGAAAACAAATACTATTTGAACCAAGGTCTGTATAATTTATGTAACCCTTTCTCATGAAAACTGATATTGAACCGGTTAAGTACGACCGACATTGAGAATGGTTCAGTAAGATGGAAGGACCTTGTCTGTGAGATGAGTGATGAGGCGCTTGGCCTCCCTCTGTAGGTCTGCATCCACGTTGTAGAGCTGTCCATTCAGGGCCTTGTTGACCTGCTCTTTCCCCTCCGCCCCGCAAGACTCCTCCATGGCCTGCTCCACGGCCTGCCAATCCAGGTCCCGAGGCAGGTGGCCCAGGAACACACGCACATGCTCTGTGTTGTTCAGGGCGATGCACAGCTAGCCCACACCAAGACCCAGGAAGTACATTAGCAGAGGCAAGAAGAGAAAGCCAGAGGAAAGGTCGGGAAGGGTTGAAGGAAACAAAGGACAAAAAAGAGGCAGGGCAACAAAAAAGAGGCAGGGAAACAAAAATAAAAGGCAGGGCAATAAAAAAAAGAGGCAGGGTAACATAAAAAGAGGCAGGGCAACAAAAAAAGAGGCAGGGCAATTAAAAAAAGAGGCAGGGCAACAAAATAAGAGGCAGAAAAGGCCAGGTGTCTCCCTCCTCACCGCCCCTGGGACTGCGCCACAGACCTCATACCAGACGCCACGCCCCCCCGAAGAAGAATATATACGCTCTCTATGGTCGAGACGGAGACGATGGAGACCTACATCAAAGAGACGCTAGAGCAGGGGCACATCCGTCATTCCACCTCCCCTGCTTCAGCCAGCTTCTTCTTCGTCAAAAAGAGGGACGGGGGTCTGAGGCCGTGCATTGACTACCAAGGACTAAATGAGGTAACAACGAAGTTCCGGTATCCAATGCCCCTCGTTCCTGCGGCCATAGAGCAGCTGAGGGGGGCGTGCTTCTTTACCAATCTGGAGCTCCGGAGCGCATACAACCTTGTGCGTATCCGGGAAGGAGACGAGTTGAAGACCGCATTCAGCACGGCGTCAGGTTACTATGAATACCTCGTGATGCCATATGGACTCGCCAATGCCCCAGCGGTATTCCAGTTATTACTGAATGAGGTATTTCGGGACATGTTGGGGAGGTATTTGGCAGTCTATATTGACAACATTTTGGTCTATTCCCCAACATTCCCAGAACACGTGGCCCACGTTCGTGCTGTCCTCCAATGTTTACTACAGAACCATCTGTATGTCAAAGAGGAAAAATGCGCCTTCCACCAAACGGCCGTTTCCTTCCTTGGGTACCGCATCGCTCCGGAGGGGGTCAAGATGGAGGAACTGAAGGTGGAGGCGGTGAGGTCATGGCCGGTCCCGAAGACCATCAAGGCACTACAAAGCTTTCTCGGGTTTGCCAATTCATCAAGGGATTCAGCTTCAGCTGAACGCTGCGGAGAGGAACTACGACTTGGGTGACAGAGAGCTACTGGAGGTAAAGTTGGCATTAGAGAAGTGGACGGATCATCGGAACCTGGAGTACGTCAGGGCAGCCCGGCCCCTTAACCCCCGTCAGACCAGATGGACTCTCTTTTTCAATTTACATATAGAGTCTGGAAGGCGTTCATGTCAAGACTGGGGGTCGCGGTCAACCTCACATCCGGGTACCGGGCTGGCGGAACGCACAAACCAGGAACGGGAGGTTCCTCCGATCATTATGTTCTCTAAGTTCTGTGTGTTTGTGTTAACCCTCACGGGTCATTGTTTTCATGCCATGTGTGCTGTTCAGTGAGTTGCTGTAGTTATTCCTTTCCGTCATTAAAGAAGCTTTTGATTTTTATTTTGCTATTTTTCGCCTCCTTTTCTTGCCATCACCACTCGCATCGTCACAAAAAAAATGAGGCAGGGCAACAAAAAAAGAGGCAGGTAGAGGATTGGGGAAAGGTGTAAATTATGACATTTCAAAGGTACAGGGCGGTAAGTAGACTAAACATATTACGCTGCGGACAACCCGCTGAGGTCTGTGTTACCAGGGAGAGAACACTCGCTGACATTTACTTCCCATGTCATACTGAAGCCCCCCCTTCCTTCCTGCCTTCCCACAGGCGTTACCTGCACTGTCAGGCTCTTGATGTCTCGACCCGGCTGGCTCCTCTCTATCTTGCGCTTTATCATCTCTGAGTAACACACGGCCTCACTGCAGAAATTCTGCAACACAGACAACATCTCACTCACCATCAACAAGAGTGAAACCCTCAATTAGCATTCTCTGTTTGTTTGTGACTGTGGCTTGCCACCTGTAGAGCTTTTCAGTCTGTCTGAATGTGTGCATTTGTGTTTGTGTGTGTGCGCGGGTGTGTGTGTGTTTGTGTGTGCGTGGCGGTGGCACTCACGTCTGTCAGGCGGGTGACAAAGATGAATGCCCCTGCAGAGTCTGGCCAGGCCAGCTGGTTCCAGAACTCCCGCACCTGGCTGAAACATGCTGTCACATCCACCGCCGAGGAGCTGTGTTTGGCCAGCTGTACTGGCTCCAGCTGTTCAGTACACACACACACACATTCTATGAGCAACAATTTATACAACGTCATACATGTATTAAAATACACTGACACGCACGTACAGTACACAAAAACTAACTAATATCCAGAGTACATTAGATGGAAACATCATGGTGGGTTACAGATGATGGTTCTGCTGTAGAAGTGTAATGGATATTCTGATTGTCATATGTGCCATGTTTTCACAGATTGTTTTTCATGGAAAAGCTATCTCCACAGACACGTCCATAAAACGCCTTTCTCACCTGGTCCATGTCTACTGCTCTGCGGATCCTGTCACAGGACTTGTCATGGACTATCTGCAGCCACTTGTGGAAAGACGTCTTAAACCAGTTGTGATAGCCAGTCAAGGCCAACATCTTAGTGTCCCTGAGAGAGGAATACTCATTAACCACCTGACATGTAGCTAATCTACTGAATGTTCAAGCATATGAAGAAGTTCAATGCAAGATCAAATCACCAAGCAATCATGACGTCTAATCAATCTCTCTGTTTTCTGAAAGTTCAATGGAACCAAGCTGAACATCCACCATCCTGACCGGGTGACAGAGTGTTGACAAACTCACTTGAGAGGGAGGAACTCTCTGAAGCGTTTGAGTATTTTCAGAGACATGTATAGCTCTACCAGAGTCTCTCCCATGGTCTGGGTTAGCCTGGAGCGCTCCTGCTCCAGAGTGCCACACACCCTCTCCATGGTAACGCTCACATCGTCCGCGACCTGGGGGAGCACAAGGGTCAGTCACCCCATCTCAGAGGTCAAGGGTCAACGGTGAGGATACATGCATGCTGAACATACAGAAGCACTATATGCATCAGTATACTGTATATCATCAAATGTCATGTATTGATAAAGATGTTGGCAGGTCCTATCACTTTTGGTTTCAAAGGAATCTCACCAGTTTCTCCAACTGTCTATAGGCAATGCTGAAGAAATCCACTTTCACCGCACTGGGGGGTTTAAAAGACAATACAAAGAACATGATTCACTTGCTATTTAACATAATCAACGGGATTCTACTTAAAAGTCAAGTTTGCCATGTCACCATCGTTGATTGACACAATAAACTGCAGGGTCTGTTTGTGTACCTGTAGAAGAGCTTGTTGTAGACGTTGTGTCCCCTCTGTACATCTGCACACACTGCCTCCACCACCTGGACCAGTCTCCTCAGCTGCTCCTCCAGAGCCTATGGCATCAATACACAACAGGTCACACAGACACCACACAACCCTGACTGACCCATCTATGTGTTATGACTTTGTGTGTTAGCAATTCTTATGGTGTCAACTTACCCCCTCCTCTGGTTTGAATTGTGAAATTGTGCTCTCGTACCACTCCACTGTACCTTTCTGTTGAAATCAAAGATTGCAGTCATTTTAATTGGTCAGGCAACAGCGTTAACACTAACAGGTCTTCCTTATATTTATAGTGTACCTTGATAACAGTGGCAATTTCCAAATGGAGTTCATTTCGAAGGGGACACGCAGTCTTAAAGGCCGGCATGGTCTGCATGTGTCCTACACCCCTGAGTCGCAAACACAAAGGGAGAGAAAGATGGGCCTGTTATTGTAGCCCAACAACAGCTTTGTAGGTATTCAAAACGATTGATGGACAAAAATGTTCCAAATGATTGCTGGAACAGACAATCCTAACTGGCCTAACCCGTCATTTCTGTCAGCCTTTTTACACTAAGGTGACTGACAGCAAGAATGATTTGTATGTGCTTGAGTATATGTTTTTATGTGTGTTGTCTGTGTTCACTGTACACAGTGTCCTATGAGATCTCTGAAGGAGTGTCAATCACTGGGCAGACTTATTGGAAAACGCCCTACAGGGTCGCCATTCATCTGGTCTGTGCGACACAGAAGTATAGTACCCCGCGGAGCTGCTCACAGAGAAAGAGCATAGCAACATGAGCCTCAAGTAACACAGCTGATTATATTGGCATAGTCACCACCATTCAGTTAGAAAAGCCCCCCGATAGGCTTGTGACTTAGCCACCCTGCCCTCCTATTGGGTTGACTGTTCTAGGTACTCTTTCTGTGGTTCTAATCTAGTGACTTGGTCGAGTGTTTTGTCTGGTATGACAGCGCTGGCGAGTGTTTGACGCGGTGATGTGGTGAGAGAGACGGAGTGGTGGGAGTCACAGGTGGCTGGCGGCACCTTAATTAGGGAGCATGGGCTCCTAGTAATGACTGGAACGGAATTATTGGAATGGTATCAAACACATGGAACACGTTTTCCATATGGTTTAATGTAATTCCATTCATTCCATTCCAGCCTCCTGTGGTATGAGTTTACCTCAGCATGAGCTCGCAGCGTGTGACGGCGGCTGGACTGGCGCAGGGGAACACCTGGCGCATGCTCTTCATCAGACACAGACAGTGGTCCGTGTACAGCCTGAAGCTGTTCGACAGCTGCCGCTCCTGAACACAGGAAGCGCATCATCGTCACATCACTCAACCTCAAAATGATCGATGTAACAATAACAGCACATTCGGACAGACGTCTGGGCTTCAGTCTAGTCAATCAAAAACAGTTTCCAGATAAACTACCGCACCGAAACAACCAGGTTTTGATTGAATAACAGACCCCTAGGACATAGGATGATGGATGTTGAGTGGTGAGTTAAGGAGGTGTCCTAATGCCAAATGAAAGGGGATCGTGAGCCAGAAGGGAGCAGAAGGCCTACCAGGTCTCCTTGCACAGCTTGAGGATCCCACTCTGCATCGATGGTCCTCAGGAGCCGCACTAGCAAGGTGTAGCACATCCTCTGGGACCGGTGGTGGCTGCTGTAGCACTGCCAGCGACTGCAGACCAGAGCAATATATACTACTATACATCTACTGTACATGACCATCACCTCTCATTGGAGATTAATGGTTTCAGACTTAAAAGGACTAGGAAGGAAAAGGTGCAGCTCTCTCTCATAATTAAACACGTTGTACTTTATTTGCACAGGCTTCTCCAGCTTGGCTTGGCATAGCTTAGATTTTCTCATTTTCACCACTGCAATATCTTTGGCATATGATTTAGATTGAAGTGTTACTATTGTAGCTACTTACATGATGGCCTGTTGCAGGGGCGAGAGGTCAGTTTGAACAGCATGATGGGACAGCACAGTCCATGCTGGAGGACTCACCTGCCCATTCCAGTTATAAGGCTCTTTCTGGAAAGGAAAACAATATTATTTACATGAGTAGCATAAGGAAACCATCCAAAGCCATTTCTGTTATTTCACTTGATAATAGAATGCACTGTATAGTAGTTTTACCTGAATATGAGCATGCTCGTACTCTAAAATCTGACTCAGCATCTTCTTGTGAATGACTTCTTTTGATTCCCTCTTACTCAGTGTAGTGTCTCTCTGTGGAACAAAATGAAATGATCAAGTGACTTGGGTAGACTAGACAGGTAGAACTCACTGTGAAGAACTGTGGAGCAGAGAGGCTGTAGTAGCTACCTGGGTTGTGAAGAGCCTCAGAATCAGGTGACATTCTCCCTGGACCTTGGAGGCACTGGACCGGGGCTCCAGCTTAAACCACTTGTCATATCCCATTACAGGAATCTCCTACAGGCACACAACAAACAGGCTAGAGCAGGGATGGGCAACTTTAATGAGGGCGGGGACCACATAAAGTCTGAACTCTTCATGAGGGGCCGCAGTTTCTCACTGGTCTGCGCACCTACATCCTAGCTAATTTCCTGCAATTCTACACATTCTGCCATGGGGTGGAGAGAAATGTTAGCAGTTTTTAATATGATATCTGAGTGAGACTGATAAAACGTTTAGATAGCTGGCTGCTAAACTAACTTAGCAATCTAAACATTGAGTGACTCAGAGACTGAGATAACAAGAGAAAAACTGCTGATGCACAACCACATTTGAAATTGCACCTTGCGTTTTCTACTATTCTGACTCTCAGCAGTAAGCGGAGACCCCGACTGAGTTCCTAAATATATATACCGATTTTTTATATTGATCCGAGGGCCTGTCTATGGGCTTAGACACTAAGCCAGGAAGAAAAAGGGGTTTGTGCTCAAAGAACTGAAACAGAGGTTTATGCCTTAAATAATAGTGGATTTCTTTAGACCTCTACCTTAAGACACTCTCTCTAATATAAAACTATAATTTATTCTAAATCCATTAAAACCAAGTGACGTTCCGGTCTGATGAAGGTGTAGACCGAAACGTCACACTGTTTTTGATGGATTTAAAATAAATTATATTTTTTATAATGGGTGTTGCACCTCTCTGATAGACAGTGAGCCAGGAACTAAGTTTGGTAGAGTATAATTAATAACTGTTAGCTAATACTTATAATAGCTAATAGATACGTATGTTAGAATAAACTGCATCAAGTAAAATGTTTTACTACTGTATCGAATAACAAACAATGCCAGTTGGGAAGTTTAAGCAGTGTAACTTTGAAGACTTACATTCAGTGGAATGTTGATGCAGCCCAGGAAGTCATCAGCATTGTCCTCAGAGGATCCTGATGACGACGTCCCATTGGACCGCACAGATTTAGCAATCTGCTTAAAATACCTGGTGGGATAAGGTACTAATGAATACATAAAATATAACACAGAGCAATCAACCAGCACTGGATCTCAATGACCTGACAGTCAAGACCTCCATTCACTGCACTGCATTAAAGGGCCTATTTCACTGACTTTATTCTTAGCAAAGCCTGTTCTACCTGCCCATTCCTCTTAGTCCACTGACTTCATTCAGTTTTTTGCAGGCCTCTGCGACAGAGACATCATCGTCATGGTCCCTGAGAAGAAGAGCAAAGGTTAGGACAGTTTGATCACTTGGGCATGCAGATTTGTGAAATGTTTTCAGGAATCTGTAATATGGACCGAAAGTGGAAAGGCCCACACTGTGTTTGACCTTACCATATGTCCATATGCAGTAGATCACTGTGGACATCATCAATGTCACTATTTAAAGAAAATAAATATAATCATTTGACATTGTGTAATCAAACATTGTTGCCGTTAGGCACTGAGACACATTCAAATGTCAAGCATTCTGCCCACAACTTCTAGAATCGGTGTACTGTCAGTACTGTACTTACAAAACAAAGTGCTCGTTCCAGACTGGGTTGAGAGTCTCTGGCTTCACCTCAGTCACCTGGATGCATGTGGCTGCTAGAACCTCCTTGGTACTGGACCTCTTCTCCAGCTTCTCCTTCCTCTTCCTGAAGCTGAACTTCCTCTCCTTCTTCTCCTCTGTCTCCCGAGGGCTCTGGCCCAGGAGGATACCCAGCATGCAATAGGGGTCGCTGTACCCTACACAGACCCAGGGTTAAACTAATATAGCGACACACTGAGATTGTGCTGTTAGAATGACGGTGATGTACTCTTTTAGACAAAGTGATGTCCAGTGTTGTCTTAAGTGGACAGGGATGTGATGATGGTTCTAGTGTCTTAATCTTATTTCAAAAGCAAACAATTGCATTCATTGTCCATGGGGAGTTGGACAGAAAACAAATGCAGCTTCCCATCAATAGCAGTAAATGAACACAAACACCCCTCACCATTTGCATCCTTTGCCATTAGATTTTTCCCTTTCATGACAGACACTCTCAGGGTGAAACTGGCTCTCTGCAAAACAAAGTGCACAAAGTATCAGTAGTACACAAGCTAAATTCAAGCAATTTTATAAACTGGGTGGTTCAATCCCTGAATGCTGATTGGCTGAAAGCTGTGGAATATCAAACCGTAAACCACGGGTATGACAAAACATTTATTTTTACTGCTCTAATTAAGTTGGTAACCAGTTTATAAAAGCAATAAGGCACCTCGGGGGTTTGTGATTTATGGCCAATATACCACGCTAAGGGCAGTAAGAACAGCCCTTGGCCGTGGTATATTGGCCATATACCACACCCCCTCGGGCCTTATTGCTTAAGTGGGACATCTCGCTGAATCAATCCATAAGCACACTGCATTCCAAAACCGGGCCTTGAACATAGCACAGAGTGCACTTTGAAAATGACAGCTAGTCGGTGAACTTTATATTAATTCCGATTCTTTAACTCGAAAATGCACTTTCACAGTGGTAAACAAAATACCAGCAATCACTGCAGTGTGAGACGTGAGTCTGTCAAGAGAGAATAATCAATGTGTGTTTTGTTTGTGTGGCATATAATGGGAGGGCTTTGTGTGTCACTAGTTGGAAAGACTGCTGTGTCGGCGAGAAGCAGAGATCATTGTAGGAAGGAACATTTAAATGGCACAATATGTTCCTCTCTACCCACAACCTTTCAAGGAGTCTAGCAGAAGAGCCCAGCATCAATTTCAAACTGACATTTGAAAGGTTGCTGGTAGTCAAGGGCATAATACAAAGTGTGCTTTCAGAGATCATTACGTCTCCTGGTGCACAGTGAGCCTCACTATGCCTATCAATACACTCCATCAGCTGAGTCCCTCTGGGTACATAGGGCTGTTAGTGCTTTCCATGCATTTTACTTGAACCTTGTGAATGCAACGTGCTATACAGTATACCAAACATTAGGAACAACTTCTTAATATTGAGTTGAACCCCCCCCCCCCTTCCCTTTTGTCATAAGAACAGCGTCGAAAGCGTTCCACAGGGATGCTGGCCCATGTTGACTCCAATGATTGCCACAGTTGTGTCAAGTTGGCTGAATGTCTTGATACACATGGCGTGAAAAACCCAGCAGCGTTCAGTTCTTGACACAAACCAGTGCACCTGGCACCTACTACCATACCCCGTTCAAGGGCACTTACAGTCAATATTTTGTCTTGCCCATTCAACCTCTGAATGTCACACACACACAATCCATGTCTCAATTGTCTCAAGGCTTCTCCCCTTCATCTAAGTAATTTCCCCATGGGGATCAATAAGGTACCTATCTATCTATTTATCTATCTATCTATCTACACTGATTGAGGTGGATTTAACAAGGTGACATCAATAAGGGATCATAGATTTCACCTGGATTCACCTGGTCAGTCTATGTCATGGAAAGAGCAGTGTTGTACACTCAGTGTATATCTAAACACCAAAGAAAGGCACATTATATGGTGCAGACTTGAAGATCCTCACAGTGACAAGTCAGTGGTGCTATCTTGTTCATACTGGTGGGAGTTACAGTAAGAGACAGAAGAGGAGACAGTAGAATGATGGAAGTGTTACAAAGCATCTCACCTTGGATTCTTGGACTCTCTGCAGAATAATGTCATGTTCCTCCTGACCCATATCAAATACCTAGGAGAGAGGAGGGAGGGGCAACAGTGGAAAAGGTCACTCTTTGCAAGAGAGCCTCATAGGTCTGTGAGCATATTTACAATACAAATCCAACTACACCGCTGCCTGCATTTCGACCTGTACACTTTAGAAATCACAGCATAACTATACAACTATATGAAACAATAATACAATGAGCATGGGGACATGTGGCCCGCTCCACCACCTCAAGCAGAGAGCGGCAGAGGAAGCCAGGATGCAGCTTTGGAGTGACAGCGTCTGAATGGATGTAATATTACAGCTGAACATCAATACTCAGTGGACCTGGGCTTTGATGTTTAATCAGGTCTAAGCCAAAGCACATCTGCTCAGTCTCCTACAGACGTCTCAAAGCAAACATGGCTCTCCACCGCCGACTGAACCTCTAGGATCAGTTGGTGAGGAGGGGGATTAGAGAAGGGGTTTACAACAGGATTCACATGACAAGACAATCTGATTTCTGCTATAGTTTTCTATGACAGCAATTATTACAGCTTATTTGGCTCTTTCTGGTATTGTATATTTTATTTGTCAGTATTTTGAGAGAGCACACACTAGTGTGCGTTCATACGTGCATGTGTGTGTGTGTGTGTGTGTGAGTTTGGCCAGGTGGGTTGTTCAGTAAACTGATTTATCCGATCAAAGGCGTGTGTACCTTCAGCAGATAACTAAAGATGTCTCCTTCATGGGTGACGTACTCTGGCGAGGGCACGCCCACCCTGTTGACTACCGTGTAAACGGCCTCTTCATACAGGAGGTCCAGCTGGAAGAAAGCAACCTCGGTGAATGCCTTAAACACAGTCGCGTACATCTTTCTTAAAGCAGCGTCACTGCAAAATAAGAGCTGCGAAACACGTCTCTGTCAATAGAATGATGTGATCTTACTGTAGCTCAGATGGTAGAGCATGGCGCTTGCGACGCCAGGGTTGTGGGTTTGATTCCCAAGGGGGACCAGTACAAAAGAAGTATGAACATGTATGCACTAACTAACTGTAAGTTGCTCTGGATAAGAGTGTCTGCTAAATGACTACAATGTAATGTGTGAGGTTTAAGACAAAAGTGTAGCTAGCTATATCTGTGTGAGGATAGAGGCAAACTGGGTTCATGACACTGGATTCTAGTTGGGGTGCTAGATATGAGAAAAGGCCAATAACAAGCAAAATACCCTTCCATTGCTAGAGCTGAATGTTCTACCCTAGGGAGCCCAGGCTACTCACCTCTCTCCTGCTGGACCTCTCTGGAACAAAGGCCTGGTCTACGTGCTCTGCTGGTGGTGCATCTGTGTTACCTTCCCCTTTGCACTGCGGAGACACACAGAGAGATAACCTCAGAGCCGCAGGCTCCATCACCATGACTGCTTCAATAAGGCTGGGAAAGGGTTGTGAGGTTAAGTCACAATAAGGTTGTTATCGCCGACCAAACACTTTCGCTTTCAATGGCGGCACACAATCAGACAGAGGCAATGACTGCATCATTGATTTTCTTTTTGTTCTCATTTTACCACTTTAATACCTGAAGAGGGTGGAAAACGAGTGCTCTCAGATAAACATCTTAAGAGGGCCCCATTCAGTACCAGTCTCTTTCCTCTTGCGTGGGAAGTGAGGGGGTAGAGAGCCACGGAGAGCAGCTTCTTGTGACAGCTGAGCCTCCAGCCTTTTGAGCGGCCTCCTCAACCTTGTCCGTCTGTCCCCTCACGTCCCCTGAGCCTCCAGCCTTCTACTTGGTGTAACACAGAGTTTAGAATGTACCGTAAGCTCACTCCACAGCTAGCTTGAAATGTACCAGATCGAGGGATCCAGTCGGTACCTTTTGGGTGGTTCAACCCATTGGAACATTGGTAAGGAGGGCGGTCACGTGTGTTGCGAAGCAGAGGATCGCTGGTTTGAGCCCAGTATGGGGCGGTCGGACAGTGGAGGAAGCAGATAGAAGCACATTGACCCCCGTTACATATGCATAGCAGAGAGGACTGGAGAGAGCTAAGTACGTGTATACTACCCAAGGCCTTTCCTCTATGGTCTCCTTAAAAAATTGTATTTTAATTTCAAGGGACTTCCTGCTTAAAGCCTCCATGCAGTCTTTTTTATTTTATTTTTAAATCATCACTGTATGTCTAAAAAAAATCGCTGTGTGTTTATTTCAGGAAAATAACTCCAAATATATTTTTTATCATTTATTTCACTAAGCCTCCTTTTGGCATTGAAATGCTCAGTCTGATCGTGTGGGCATGTTGATACAAATGTAAATATATTTACATGCACAGCCCTGATTGGCAGATAGGATCGTCTAGAACCTGCCTCTTCAAAGTAGGAGGATAGATATGCAAATAAAAGATGACTGTGATGTAATCAGATCAGATTGTGATGTCATGCTGTGGGCCACAAACTCCATCCAACCTGAACAGTCTGAAATTCTAGGCAAAAAAAATCTAAAAAATAAAGATCCAACACTAAAAGGGCATTATAATAATTTTCACAATTTCAGACTGTTATTTTGACCTCAGTGTGGAAATATCTTCTTCTTCTTTTTACAAGAAAATCACGTTTTTGACTGCACTGCCACTTTAAATAAACGTAAGGACGGTTAGGGTTTTACCTCAGACTGAGCAGCCCGCAGCACATTCTCTTGTTTCTGGAGGATGCCATTCATACGCTCAAAGAACTCTCCATTCCCCTCAGACAGCCTGTAAAACATACAGAGGAATAACACTGTCAATTCAATTCTCATTTGACACGTTCTGTTAAATATGACTTTCTGTTAAGATTATAGAAACAAAACTGTCCTAAAAGGTCTATTTAGAGAAACGCTTTCTTAACCCCTCAGTAAACACTGTTACTCACAGATGCTTCTATCATCCTTAGTAAATGTGAATGAGCATTACTATGCTTAGTTTCCATTTAGCAAAAGACTAAAGGAGACGTAATGCTGAGCTGTCAATCACAACCAGCAACACATACAGTAGAGTATCATGAACAAACTGTTACATTATCTGTGATTCAGTGCCCCTGGTCTTTCAGTAGACTAGACGGACATTCTGTCCTGCAGCAACAAACCTGAGGGGAATTGTCTGTCAATAACGTCTGTGTGTCTGAGGAACTTATGGTAGCCTAAGACCCGTGAAAACAGATAGTGGATAGAAGGTGATAAAGCAGCCCATCTTTAGTGGGGAATCAATCAATGAGAACCATCTTACTGCACTAACCTTAATGTCCATGGGAGTTGCTGTATTCCCTCAACAAAGACTCAAAGTTACCACGTCTGCCATAGAACGCTATTCTAATCCAGGGGAGATACAAAATACATTAGCTTTTTTTCTCTCTCTGAGCGGGTGAACTCCTGGACTCCTGCCACTTGCTAATTTCATAGCCCCAGTCGCCATGGTGATGGAGGCACATTCCTGGTGGAGGGATTCACTGGCACAGCTGAACAACTTGGGAATACCCCCCTCTCCCCTCCTCCTCCCTTCCTCCCCCTACCCTCTTTTCCTCCCTCCCCAGACTAGAGGAGTGTTCTGGAATGAGTCGTGTGGCAGAGCACCGGGAGCAACAATACAGGCCTGACACCTCCGCCTCAGCCCCCCTGCCCCCCTACCTGTCTCCTAGCCCAGACCCCCTGTCTCATTATGCAGAGAGAGGACAGAGGAGCTGTCCACATGGCCCTTTCTCAGTCACGCGCCTTTATTAACGCTGCCTGTCACATCATAGCAGTCTGGTGGCAGTCTGGTGGCAGTCTGGTGGCAGCCTGGTGGCAGTCTGGTGGCAGCCTGGTGGCAGCCTGGTGGCAGTCTGGTGGCAGTCTGGTGGCAGTCTGGTGGCAGTCTGGTGGCAGCCTGGTGGCAGTCTGGTGGCAGTCTGGTGGCAGCCTGGTGGCAGTCTGGTGGCAGTCTGGTGGCAGTCTGGTGGCAGTCTGGTGGCAGTCTGGTGGCAGTCTGGTGGCAGTCTGGTGGCAGCCTGGTGGCAGTCTGGTGGCAGTCTGGTGGCAGCCTGGTGGCAGTCTGGTGGCAGCCTGGTGGCAGTCTGGTGGCAGTCTGGTGGCAGTCTGGTGGCAGCCTGGTGGCAGTCTGGTGGCAGTCTGGTGGCAGCCTGGTGGCAGTCTGGTGGCAGTCTGGTGGCAGTCTGGTGGCAGTCTGGTGGCAGTCTGGTGGCAGTCTGGTGGCAGTCTGGTGGCAGCCTGGTGGCAGTCTGGTGGCAGTCTGGTGGCAGTCTGGTGGCAGTCTGGTGGCAGTCTGGTGGCAGTCTGGTGGCAGTCTGGTGGCAGTCTGGTGGCAGTCTGGTGGCAGTCTGGTGGCAGTCTGGTGGCAGCCAACACAGCGCCCACTGATCTCCCCATGCATTGCATTCCACGCCCCTGTCTGAGACAGTGTCTCCAGCGAGCAGGAGGTAGTGGGTGGTAACACCCCTGATTATTTGTGGCCAGGTTACGTTTAGTGCGGGACGAGGGTGACAGAGGAATGATGATGTCTGTCTGTCTTTACAATGGAAGCTTGACAGGATCCCCAAAAAAGCTAAAATATCTAATTTATGTAGACATCTAATTAAGGACCATAAAAAACCTTCCTTCAACGCAGTGACAGAATCCAAGGTACAGATACTTTATTTATATTGGAAAATTGTAGTCTTGTAACGTGTCACCCCCATTAAATAGGTACTTTCATATTTGACAGCTAGCCTGACATTTTTGTGAAGCAGCATGAAGGCATGCCAAGCTTGTCTGCTTTGTTACCAGGTTGGTTACAGCATGAGTCATATGGTGATTAAAGAGGTTATTTACGTCTATCAACATTTAAGACTATGTATTCAAAACCACCAGCACCTATTGCTTTTAACCTTTGGAAGTGTATTTTTCTGATGTCTGGATTGTCTTTGAAGGTTTGTATGATTAAGAAAATCCCACAATCACAAATTATAGGGGTCTGTGTGAGTCAGTCAATCTCTTTCTCTCTCCCTCGCTCTATTTCTCTCTGTCTGCCTCCTCCCTTTCTCTATTTTTCTCTCTCTCTCTGTCTCACTCACTCTCTCTATCTCTCTCTCTGTATTTATCGCTCCCTCACACACGCGCGCGCACACGCACACACATGCAAACACGGGCACAGACAATTTTATGTTGCTAGGAAACAGCTTCTTCCGATACAGTTTATTATTAATATTCCATTTTATTTTTTGAATATTTATTCAAAAGCTTTGCTCATGTGTTGTTGTCTAAAAGGTGAATTATGAGATGAAACAGGAAAATAGACATGCAGACTCAGAGGAACATATACAGAAGAATACAGAGGAATACCTCATGTGTTTGGGTATATGCTGAAACCTGACTAAAAAACTAAACATTTGTACAAAATAAATGTTTTATCTTACATATATCTTACACATTCTGTGTCCCCATACGTATAGATATCATGACGGTTATGAGGATGCAGTTTCAAAGCTTCATAAAGTATTTCCCAAAACACCACATAGAGAGAACGTTAGCTAGGTGTGAATGTTCTGGTCTTTTCAGCATTCTTTAATATTCATGAAAATTTATTAAGAAATTAAATGTTCTTGACAACTAAAATCCCTCTAATGATGTTACAAATCAATAAGCTTGGAATCATTTGGTAATGCCTGAATATTGGTGGCTCGTGTTTTAGGCGAAGACAGGACTTTGAAAAGAGCAAGTCATAGTCATTTGAAAATACAATCGCCCTCAGCAAATGTCTGTCTACTGTTTAATAATCTCCTCTTCAAGGTAAATTTCCTCACTGATGATCTAAAGTACTTCTTATATGTGACTAACATATAATGAGAATCTACATTGTGATTATTTACTTCTCCCTGAAGAAACAACTGCTTATAATCTTTTCCACCATGTGTAACATCACGTCAGACGCCCATCTGGGTAATTTACACTCTGGGTCGTCTACACTGGGCACTGAAGCTTTAGCACTGCTTTATTTGCAGCCTTGGTATTAAAGAGCGTCAGTGTGGATCATAGGTGTCGGCTAATGGCTAATGATGGACCCAAACTGGCTTTCATGCAACCTAATGATGAGCGATCTGTGGCTCAGTCAGACTTTCCTCAGGGTTCTCTCTGGCAGTCCTCAGTGGGAGACGATGACGCTCAACACCATAGTTGCTGCCTGCCTGGCAGAGGAAGACAAGTCTCTCTCTATCTCCTTCCTCTACCTCTACCTCCTCCCTCTTCTCTCCTAGTGGTGAGAGAGTGAGTGATCATTTAGAGCCATCATGGTGACACAGGGGCCAGGTCTAATCATAATCTCTCTCGTTGCAGTCCAGGTAGGTACATAATGATGGATGGATGGATTTCTCAGCACCAGTACTCTTAAGGTGTCAGCATGCTTCAGTCGAACCAAACGAGTATGCTCGAATACTCCCTTAAAAGACCTTCGCTTAAAAAACATGAAAAAAGCAGCAATAGTACTGTTTGTCCATCTTGAGATGCCGTAGCCAGTATACACTTCCTCAAAATAGTCAGAATGGATCTAATATAACTCAAGAAATCAGCATCATTCATTTTTTTATTTTGTTGAGGAAATTTTAGTTGCGCAGTTTTACATCTATCTAAGATGTTTGGTGCAATATTTCTCAAGTGAAAAAATTTACATGACAACTAGTCGTCTCTCGTTGAATGAAATCAAAAACTTCATTGAAGAATCCCCGACCAATCACAGACAAAGGGGCGTAGACTTCGGCTACCGACTTCGACTTTGGCTACCGGCTTTTGTGTGCACAGCCCCAAAAAACTTAGCGAAGACCAAAACGAACAACACGTAGCAAGATGTTGTCATAATATATAAACAAACTGTCTTTACAAGACTTGTTTCAATATTAGGAGAAAGAACAATGTCCTGGGCTGGAATGTTAGGAGAAAGAACAATGTCCTGGGTTGGAATGTTAGGAGAAAGAACAATGTCCTGGTTTGGAATGTTAGGAGAAAGAACAATGCCCTGGTTTGGAATGTTAGGAGAAAGAACAATGCCCTGGGTTGAAATGTGGAGGCTTTTTTTTTATCTTGTTCTAACATGGAGTTAAAAGCCATCAAATACACTCAGCCCCATTGCAGCCTTAAAAATATTAGATTGGGATTAATTAGCCTTTTAGATTGGGAGTAATTAGCACTGTGACAACTAACCAATGATACAATTTATTTATAAATGTTTTATTTAACCTTTATTTAACAAGGCAAGTCAGTTAAGATCAAATTCTTATTTACAGTGACAGCCTACACCGGCCAAACTCTGACAATTATGCACCACCCTATGGGACTACCAATCACGTCCCGTTGTGATACAGTCTGGATTTGAACCAGTTTGTCTGTAGTGACACCTCTAGCACTGAGATGCAGTGTCTTAGACCACTGTGCCACTTGGGAGCACAAAATCATGAGACAACCAACCCCTGAGACAACCCACACTGGAGACAACCAACCCCTGAGACAACCCACACCTGAGACAACCAAGCCCTGAGACAACCCACACTGGAGACAACCAACCCCAATCTCTAGTACTGTGTATCAATAGTTTTGGGTCACTGTAGCTCTTCAAGTCTTTTACAGAGCGGTGTGTTTTTCTGGTGTGTCAAAACAGGTGTTTTTCTCCCTCGCAAACAAAATAAGCGGCGTCATTAACAATCTAGCTGTTCATATTTTAAGAGCAGGTTGTAACAAACATACGTTGTTGGGTTGCTATAGAAACCTCAAGGTTCATATGCACATTACTTTTGGCTTTGACATTCAGCTGAAGAATCAAAACAGAAGACTCGCTTCCAAAGGATGACTGGAAAAACTTTAGATTTATTCACCTGCGCCTGTCGATTCTGCTGTGTCCTATTCATCTGCCAATATTCTTAGGGTGACAGCTCATCACAACCATCTAAGTTTGGGGTTTTAATCCAAATAAATGTGTTAATCAATAACATAAGAACATTCTGTTGACACGTTTTGGATTTATTTGGTTAGTTTATTTACTAACCAAATAACTTCGATAAAAGTTATGAAAAGTTCTAGAGTTATATAATAAAGATAAATGATAAACCATTTAAGTATTTCTAAGTGTTGTTCCCCCAAAAGCAATGTACCCCGTTCACTGAGTGTCTGCCTGTGCATGTAGGTGTTGGTATTTTGGGATGGTTGATGCCTCCTTGGGGAAGACCAGACTGAACGAGGAATTTTAGAAACAGGTCACATTGTCACGCCTGCTCCCGCTCTCCCTCCCTGGCGCTCGAGGGCGCCAGGCTGTCTATGACTCCGCACTCCTGCCACCATCATTACGCACACCTGTTCCCCTCGTCACGCGCAGCAGTGCTCATTGGACTCACCTGGACTCCTTCACGTTGTGATTGCCTTCCCTATATTTGTCTGTTTCCTCTGTTTCATCCCCGTGTCTGCATTGATGTCGTGTTGTGTTCATGTCCAGACGCTGTTCCTGTTCCGTTGCATGTCCGTTATTTATTAAATGTTTCACTCCCTGTACCTGCTTCTCGTCTGCCAGCGTCGATCTTTACACTGCCCTACCAAGCAAAAAGGCAGTAACTGCTAATTTGGTCAAAAAGGAGTTCATGTCATTTTTGCTACATTAAATACAAGTATCCTGTATCTATTGTATTGTGTTTTGGAGAAATTGGGGGTCATGTTAGCAGTAACTGCATAAAGTTACTGTGAAACCAAGGTAAATATAAGTTCCATGCTCAGTTCCACGCTATGAGCAGTTACTGCCTTTTTGCTAGGTTGGGCAGTACACCCATCTCTGGAGTAGAGTACGAGGGACACATTAAACATTTTGGACTTGTATGAATATGTATGGTCCCCAGCACCAGACTGGCCTTCTTCTCAGGGACTGCCAGAAGAACCTTCCTTCATCCAGTCTGAATGTGCCTGTGTGTGTAGTTCTATCTGTCAGACTGACTTCCTCCCTGGCTAACCATCGATGCCTCTCTCTCCACTCAAGCCATACCAGAGACTGACTGCCTTTTCAAACTGCCTCTGAAGCTGACTAGAGACACCTTTTGCTTTCCATTTTCTATAATTATTTGCTTTGCAAGCACTTTGAGATTTTATGTTGTAATGAAAAGCACTATGGTATTATTAGTATGTGATTGAGTGAGTGAATATGCGTGTTTTTCATGCATGTGTGCACCGGAATGTGTGTGATTATAACTTCTGTGTACCACTGAGTCTCACCTGTGAGGTAGTTTGTCAGGGCAGTGTGTGAAACTCACCCGTGAGGTAGCTGGTCAGGGCAGTGTGTGAGACTCACCAGTGAGGTAGTTGGTCAGGGGAGTGTGTGAGACTCACCCATGATATAGTTGGTCAGGGCAGTGTGTGAGACTCACCCGTGAGGTAGTGTGTCTGGGCAGTGTGTGAGACCCACATGTGAGGTAGTTGGTCAGGGCAGTGTGTCAGACTATTCTGTGAGGTAGCTGGTCAGGGCAGTGTGTCAGACTAACCTGTGAGGTAGCTGGTCAGGGCAGTGTGTCAGACTAACCTGTGAAGTAGCTGGTCAGGGCAGTGTGTCAGACTAACCTGTGAGGTATCTGGTCAGGGCACTGTGTAAGACTAACCTGTGCGGTAGCTGGTCAGGGCAGTGTGAGACGGGGAGCCTGCTGGCTCCTGAGGCTGCTGGCTCCCTCCTCCCCCTCAGAGACTGGCTCCTCTGCACCTGCCTCAGCACACTGCTCTTCAGGTCCAGCAACGTCGTCATGCTCATTCACTACCTGGGGTCACAAGGAGAATAATTCACATGAACATGAGCCTAACAACATTATGGAACTATAACAAGCGTTAGGTAGTACAACAATGTTCAGTAAGTGTCCGAAAATCCTTGTAATTGTTTATCCCAGTGTTTATTTGAACAATAGCTGGTTATACAATATCTACAGATGTGATATATCCACTTGAGAAGCTTCCTTTTGGCTACATAAACACAGGGCTAATCACAGTAATCACCGCCTCTTAACTCAATTATACTCAGCCCATGGCAGAAGGTACATGCTATTTCTGTCCAAGGCTGACTGATATCGTATACGGGTAATTTCATCATAGACTTGATGGTTGTGACAAGCCTACCTGCAATAATTCTCATTAAAGCAATGCTCTCTCAAATCCTCCTCCATCAACCCCCATCTACTGTAGCGCTGCTAAGATAGAAGTATCATCATCACAGACGTTTGATTCCTTTCTGACCTTGTTCTTAAGGGTTCTAGTTAAACTGTGATACGATGAGAGATTTGTAAAGAACAAGGTCTTTGTTAGGTTCCACCTCAGTGAGTATGAGTCACTAGTATGGTGGCTGACAGCAGTAGAGGCAGCAGCAGTACAATGCAGAGGCAGCAAAAAAGAAAAACAAAAAAGGTGCTAAAATACAATAAATTACATTATTTTCATCAGCTGACAGCAAACGTCTTTCATTTGTCAAATTTCTGAGGGAAGCGGAAGAGAGACAGAGTACACTCACCCGTGTTCTGCTTTCTCTCAAACAGTGAAAATGACACATTAAATAACACAGCAAGCTAGACAATATATTTGTAATTGGAATAAACTCAATGTAACTGGTCGAGACAGATAGTGAGCTTGCCTTGTACTTTTAGTTAGAATGTCAATAGTATAATTCATGTACAGTAGGTATTCATTGTCTATGATGCCACCAGCGAGGAGGTTTAGGATTGCAGTGCCCCTTGGATATGGGTCGAAAGAGTTACTGCTCTGAATGAATTGGATTTGAATCTCATGCCACCATTTATTATACAGTGACAGCATAGTTAAACCACCATGATGAGAGTGTATTTTCATTTCACATTTTAATTTCCCGGGGGAGGCTTTTGTGAGAGACATTCTTTCATATACTGGTCATTTGTGTGCACCTTTCATGTTTCCCCAAGGTTTTTTTTATTTTTATTTTGATTTTGATTTCACCTTTATTTAACCAGGTAGGCCAGTGAGAACAAGTTCTCATTTACTACTGCGACCTGGCCAAGACAAAGCAAAGCAGTGCGACAAAAACAACAACACAGAGTTACACATGGGAATAACAAATGTACAGTCAATAATACAATAGAAAATCTATATACAGAGTGTGCAAATGTAGTGCAAATATAGTAAGGTTAGGAAGGTAGGACAATAAATAGGC